>OY987298.1:104971308-105572395 GCA_963920635.1 Pseudeuparius sepicola
TTATACATTGTGTCCCCGGGTAGGTGAAAATGTCCTTTTGGTAAAATATACTACAAAATGTTACTAGGAAAATTATTAAGAATGCAAAAATCAATAAGACAGCAAAATTTAAAAGCAACAGGGTACTTTTCCCCACTGTCAGTAAAAAACAAAAATCAAAGTAGGCCTAGCATTTTGAAATTTTGTACACTTAGTCAGTTTTTCATTTTGAACATATTTCATAACATTTTGCACCGTAAATCATATAGGAAAGGCACTTTACTAGAGTAAAAAATCATTTTTTTCGAAATATCCAACTATTGTTACTTGGTTTTTCGAAACTAAAATTATGTCACAAATTACTTTCAAACCAAGTAGGTCTGATCCCCAAAAGCTCAAACTTCAACTCGAAAGTTTTTCCATTTACAAGAGTCGTTTCACCTATCTGGGAATACACTGTAAAATGCATTCGGGAAACGAAGCAGTTAACTAGGTTGAAATTACCTATATTACTTAATCAAAACAATATTTTAATCATCATAAAGATAACTAATATAATTATTATTGTACATTATAACTTATACAATAGCTACATTATAAATAATTACTTATAAAAAACATGAAAATAATTTTATTTGTTTAATATTTTTATACACTATTACTTGGTAGGTATATAATTATTTCTTTGAATACTTTTAATAATAATAACCTATTTTCCAGGAACATATCTATACCTATTTCGGAATTTTTAGGCAGCTAGTTTTATTCCTTAGAACTTTTTCTTTTTGTTTGTTTAAAAAATACAAGCAAAAGGAAACTTGGTAACTTCAACTTCTACCACTTTAAAATCTTTGCTTCAAAAATGAAAGTGAAGTGATTTCTAATTACGCTCTTCTTTGATATCTAAGCTTCAATAATTTTGCTGGCGGTGATCTGCAGTTAACAGGTTTACTTGCTGCTGCTGTTTGTATTTATTCGGTTAATTATATTTGCTCCAGAGATGCGGCTCTCTTCGTCCTATCGAGGATTACAATGTCTCCATTTTCCTCATCCCCATGAGTTACTTCTTGAACTTCTTGAATATTATCGTCGATGACACCTAGAGTACTAAGCCGCTTTCTATATATATAGTTTCTTTTTTTGAAAACCTAAAAATCACCAAGAAATCGGAAAATATAAAACAATATTATTTGGCAAAAAATTATACCTTTCCTATGGAATGTAATTTCCCAATCTGGATGTAAAATTCTCTTTGCATTTGCACAAAGTTACCTATGTTTTGATCTCGTAAATATGAGAACGAAAAGCTATTAACCGTACAAAATATAAAAGAAAAAATCGCGATTAGAAACTAAAAACGCATATCTCATGAAAAAAGCAAGTCACGTTTACTTTTATGATTTTACCGGCGCCTTCAAAAAGTATAATAATATGCAACTTCATTCATACTGTATACAAAAATTTAAACAAGGAATAGGGTAGCCACCATTCAAACTATCAAAATAGGGCTAAAAATGGCGGCGAATTTCATCTCTTTTCGTTCCCTGCGCCTTGCCGTGCGCAATAGGGCCAAAAGCGGTATATGTTAATATACAGGTATGTGGCTGCAACGCGTCGTTACGTCCAGCCAATAGCAACAAAGCGTACCCCGCGCTTCCCCACTTCCCCGCGGACGCAGTCTTTCGATGCGACTACTATAAGTTTTAATAGTTTATTTTCAAATGTGAAAATAAATTCATTGCTTTGCAAGATCTTAAAAGCATATGCACTGGAATTATTATTCTTCCCAAGGTTTTCATAACCTATAAAACAAAACACTGCTTATAACATCTTATGATTCAAATTAAGACAGAAATGTTTGTACTACATTTTTGCCAGGTAAAATGTTATTAGATTTTATGCTATACAACATAAAAAAATCCGAAATCTAACCTCACTTTCTCTGTTGGCAACCCCCTCTTAAATAATCGTGGCATAATATACTACTTTTACAAAATGTTGAGCGTTGAGCTCTATACAGGGCGTTTCCAAATAATGGTAGCAACGTAGATAATGTGACAGGTTTGAAAATGTCATTTTGAACAAAAAGTTTCCTATAAACATGGTTCCAAAAATTCATGGTAAGAAAGTTACAGGGTGATACATTTCCAGTTTAAAACACATCTTTATCGCAATAACCTCTACAGAAGTTATGCAATTTAAATGGAACTTGGTGCAGTTACAACAGGTAGCACAATGGATTTTACACTCATAACTTTTTGAGGTTATCTTTTTGGTCTCGCAGGGTCATCATTTTATAGTGCATCCTTTTTATTTTGCAACAAAATGGTACTCTTGTTTCATAACGATAAAATCAACCGTTTGCGTTGAAATAGGCAAAATGTGCCCCTGTTAACTCTAAAATTCCTAAAATAAAATTTTCAACTACCGTTTTCAAACTTTACAAAATAATTGCACCATTTACAGTGACAAAAAATTCCCTATAGACTATGTATCAAAAATTTCACTTTCAAAATGGAACGGATTGAACTCGACAAAATTTTGAAATCTATATTTCAGGAAAACCAGTGATGTTTTACTCAATATCCATTAGGCATTTTTTTTTAATTTTGAACGTACAATTCATCTCAAAAAAAATTGGTAGGTGATAATTTTATTTTACGAATCTGGGAATTAACAGCTGTTTTGGGGCACATTTTGCCGATCTCCACACAAACGGTTGATTTTATCGTAATCTTTTGTTGCAAAATAAAAAGATGCACTAAAATGATGAACCTGCGAGACCAAAACGTAACCTCAAAAAAGTTATGAGTATAAAACCCATTGTACTACCCAGTCCCTTAGCCTCTGGTTGATGGGAATAAATTAATTTTACACAAAATTGTTGTACTTCAGTTACCTACTAAAGGACTGAGCCAAGTTTCATTTAAATTGTACAAGTTGGCAATCTGTAGAAGTTATTGCCAACAATATGTTCTTTAAACTGTACTTTTATCACCCTGTAACTTTCTTATTATGCATTTCAGGACCCATGTTTATATGAACCTCTTGTTCAAAATGACATTTTCTACCTGTGATATTACGTTGGCACCATAATTTAGAAACAACCTGTATATTTTAAAGCCACTTCAATCGGTAAAATCAATATTACACATACAATTGCAACCATTATACCAGTCTCGTCTTCTTGCACATCTTTCACTGAAGTCCATATTATAAATGCGGCCTACATTTAACTATACTATCACGGAACAAGGGTTTATCCTATAAGTAAATGGCTTACCACGTAGTTGCAGGCATGTACAGGCGCCTCTAAACGGAAACAACAATGGAACTTGGAATTAAGGATAATTTGAAGCCCTCTCGACACGGGGCGTGCTCTTATTAGTCGACTCCGGGGCATTATCGGCGTAATTAAGGGCCTATTAGGAGCATAATTATTCAAATACACAGAGAACGCTTCATGGCGATCTTGTTATTCGCATCTATTTAAGATTCTATAGAAACACTAAACTATATAGAAGTACCCAGTGCGTTTATTGCTTAATAAGATGGACTAATTTTTCTACACTCACTGGGATTACCGGTTTTCTAGGGTTTTTTCTTTTCTATCAGAAGTTATTTTGCAGGAGCCATAACTACTGTTCAAACAAATTATTCATTATGGTACTCACGAAACGGAACTTGCATATTAAATAAAGTGGTTTTATTTTCTATATGTATAGGGCAAATCATAAGAAATGCCGAAAAGGTGTTTTATAGAATAGAAAGTTGAAACTTCATTGTTGGGCTTCTCCTTTATTTCTAACCACATTTCATGATACATGTTTTCTCTAAAAATAAAAAGAAGGGTGCTTTACTCTTGAGCCTTTTTCGTATTTTTGAACCTCCCCCGTATACGAAATGAGATATTCACATTTTGAAACCCGCGTTGTAAAAAAATTTAACTGCAGTTGGAAAAAATTATCTTAATATGAATCTGAAGTAAAAAAAAATATAAGTCTTCCAAAAAATAAATAAAAATATTTTCAGAAGTCTATTAAAACCCCTTAAAACTGCGCTTTGCTGATCAGCTGGCAACTCGTATGTCCAGGCTGGGGACCTCCGGCTCGCGCATTAGGCAACTGTACAACATAATTATATATCGTAAGTCGACATCTTTTTTACCTTCTCCCAGATATTTCAAAAAATTTATGCATAGTCTACGCGAATTTATTACCTTTTTGATTTTTTAATGTCAATCAACAGTTATCAGTGTGGTGCGTAGGAGTATGGAGCTCTTAGTTTCCGTCAAAGGGTGCACGTTGTTTACGGAGACTGCAGTTGAAAACAAAACACGAAGCTATTATTTAGTTGAACTATACACCACCTTCCACACACCTATACCCACAGAACAGCTCATCCATATCCTATACCAACACAGGTTACAGACTCAAAACTCTCATGAGTCGCCACACTGTCGCTCGAGCGCCACAGTCGTTATTGTTTCTTCCTACCGCCAGCGCCCTACCATTGCTTTTGTTATTTAACCGCAGCTAGTTCATATCAGCAAAAGTCAGAGGACGCTAAATTTACTTTAATGTAGGACTAACACGAATTGTGACTACTTTTTTAACATTATGTTGAATGAGCGCCCCTGACTTTTAGGTACCTACTGATATAGGAATTAGCTGCGTGGCTGAATTCGCAAAAACAATGCTCCTACTTTCCGACAACAAGATGAGTGGAGACATCTAGTATCCGGCAGTGTCAGAATTTGCTACCCCGTGTATCAGTTTTCTGTAACAATTGAATTGAATTTGAATTATCGACAAAATGAATAGCGGTAGGCATCGTGACGTGTTGCCGGTAGCAATATTCTCGTGCATATTGTGATACAATATGTGTGGGGAAATTCGCTAAATACAAGCTAAATACATCTGCTTGTGATTGTGACTACAACATTTTGCTACGACTTTTAGAAACAAATTTAAAAAAATCGGTTGCAAAAAAAAATAAATGAATGAATTAAATCAAAAATTTGAAAAGGGGAAAATATATCGATGGTCTGGCTCGGTTGCGTAGCAAAACTCCCTTTGTAGGTCAGTCGAATGGGGAGTGGGTTTCCAAATTGAAAAAGAAAGTTAAATAGAAGTGTTAAAATTATCTAATCCATAGCGCCACTGGCTTCGGCAGTTTAAGCCAGAAAACTTACATAACCGAATGTAAACCTGACCAGACCTCAACTTCCTTGGATACAACAAAATATAAACGTACTTTTTCGTGGAATGTAAGTTGTACCGTGAATATATTACCGTTGACTGACGTATTAATAAAGACTGCTCACGGCTGTAATGTTTGACAGTTCTCTGGCTCACCATGCGCTTCCCAGAGACAAAATACAATGCAAAATATATTGTTGACTTCCATCTACTTTCCAGGACATGAAACTATAGCCGTGAGAAGTCTTATTAATACGTCAGTCAACGATATTACGCCTTGGGTAATCACAGTAAATGTTATTATGTATTATTAAAGTACTTCGAAGTATAGGAAGTATAGGATAACAATATGGAAAATTATGGACAATCTGTGTTGCTATGGTCGTCGTGTGATCACACTCAGCGCACAAGAAAATAAATATATTTAATTTAGTGCGGGTTTAAGAAAACCCAAGCAGTGTTTTATTTTCAATAAAATAGGAAATATCGGAAAAAACCGTTACACAATTTTCTCCAAAGTATGCGGTATTTACAAAACCACGCACAGCAATAGCTTATCAGCCAAATAATTAAAAACAATTTAAGTGACTTCAGAATTATATCACCGTGGGTTAGTAAAGCTAGTAGGCATGCATCTTATCTTTTCTCTCGCCAGGGGTTTGGTTGACCTGGGGCGCCGATTCCAGCGCTGTTGTGTAATCCGCAGGTCCACAAGAACGCTGGCTATCGGTAGGAGCGTCAAAATCAATTATTGGTATTCTAAGAAGAATTTCCTGACTCTGAAGAAAAGCCCTAAATGAACTTTAATTGTGATCTTTGCTCTTGACGTTAGGTAATCTTAACTCACAAAATTTCCTATTATATACAAATTAAAAACAGCATAGTTCGACATTATTTGACCTTCTTATAAAATGGCGCACTTAAACCAATGCAGGAGGTTTTGCTAAAATCCAGCAAAAAGCTGATAACTGGGTTCCACTCCAACTCAAAACAACTACCGGATGAACACCAATCGTTTAGGCGGAATATATCCAAAACATCCCAAAATTTGGAGGCAAAAAAAATGCAAACAGGGAAATATGGTTAAGCAAACACACTCCATGCTCTTTGGTACTACCGGGAATGAAAACGAACCAACTCGGGTTCCTCCCCACCCGGGTATCCACTACGTTTCACGGGGAAAAATGCATAGGTATACGCAGTCTACATCAAGGGTTACCTATAATTTAAATTTGAAATGAACGCGCGCGGTATGGCTATAGGAATAGAATTCCAAACGAAAAATCAGTAGGAAAATTAAAACCAATTTAAAAAGATAAAAGTTTTGAATTTATCATTTTATTTTCCTTTTTTAACGTTACAATTTACTTAAGATGTTTGAAATGTTATAACCTGCCCTTTGTACAATCAAGTCTGAAAACACCAATAATGCAAATGAGAGGTTCTTCTTATTTCTTCAGTTTAAGCTTCCATAAAAAGATTAAAATGTGGCAACATGTCTCTCCAGAGTCAACTTTCACCGTTTAGTTTGAAGTAGTAGCGTCGAGTTACTCGGGTGCTAAGGTTCATTTTCCCCACCTTTTAAACTTGGATAAAAAATTATTTTGAATTAATTATAATAAATTATTATTATAATTATAAAATAGAAATAATTATTACAATACTGCAAATAATAGGAGGTAGAATATCGCATACAAACGTTTTCTAATAACTAGCTGCAGCCTTTGTGCGCTTTTTAGAGTCAAACACTAACCATAAACAATATCACAGTAAGCAAACAAGGACAAAAGCCATACACAAAAACTTCTACACCGAGGATATACCTACTTAAATCTATACACGAAAAGCACCCAAGCTTCTTGTTTTTAAGACACAGAGAAATGTTATTAGAACACATTTTGTTAGTTACCTAAGTCAATCTTGGAGCGTTGGCGTTGGGTGTCAGTCCCCACAATCATAGCAACCGTTTTATCAGCGTTTAGTTTTAATGAAGTTGTGACAGACCGAGTAGATATGTTTTCCAAATCGCTGCTCAATTTAATTATAGCTGAATTTTGTTCATCTGCACTAAAGGAATGATATAGCTCACTATCATCGGCATATAAGTGAATACTGCTATGAATTTCCTGCGGTAATTATTACTCCCTACCCCCTGAGCTGTCACCTAGGCAGTTTGGCTTGCTTCTGGCAAATAGGAAAAAATATGAAATTCTTCGCAGTATTTCAGTAGATTTACTTCTTATTTTGGTGACTTATTCGACAAAAAAGTTTATTTGTGTCGGTTCGGAAATACCAATTTTATAAGGTGGTAAGCCCTTAAGAGACACGCTCTGTCTCATTGTTTCTTGCCGTTCTCGTGATTTTTTTTAAGTCGTAATTTATAAAAATATATTATGTACATTATTTGTTTTTATGAAATGAAATCATACACGAATTTTCTGGACAAGGAAGAAGGTAGTGTGTTTTATAATGTAATTTAATAATTATAATTAATTAATTATTATATTACACATGGATTATTAAGAAGAAGTGAACCTAAATAGTTATTTATGTACCAAGGCACTGAAGTTCAACTTTTTATGACTCATGTGGAATTTAGTTGCCGAGGCCTCTGGCTGAGGCAAATAAACCACATGAGTCATAAAAAGAACTTCAGTGCCGAAGTACATATTATATATTTTTTTGAAATCGGAACAAAAAGTTTTATTAGGCAAGAAAATAATAATAAGGGATCACCCGTCCATGAACCAACTGCGCGCGGCGTTGCTTGACTTTGACGATCGCTCTACCTAGGTCAAGTAAGATAAGAACGGACAAACCAAATTGCTGCCTGTTGTGCAGCCTCCACAGCAAATCTCTTGATATTCAAACCTACTAAAATATTTATACTGAAAGATTGCGCTGGTATAGGTAACAATTTCGCAAAGTGTACGAAAAGTTAAATGGGACTTTTGTGGCCGGGTTTTTAATATTTGATCACTTTTGACGCGTTTGATGTTTACATCTCGCCAAGGCCTACTTATTGAAAAAATCATACAATAATGGGATACTTTAGTGCCGATTTCTGAGCTTTTAATGACGATTTTGGGACACTTTAATGCCGATTTCAAGAAATAACTATTTTTCTTGCATAATGCTAATCAAAATAGGAAGAAACAACTAAAAGGCGAGTCTTTGACCCGTACAATAATTTCAACTTGGGGTATAGTTGGGCCACGGGAGCACGCCTATGGTGCTAGATTTTTTAACCCAAAAATATAATCTCCCCTTTTCTGTGGGGAGTGGGGCTAGTTATGGTGCTACATATTTCTATAAAATAACGGTAGTCACCAAAAATATATATGCTAATTGCATTTGGGAACGTGGGCTATATAATAGACTTTCAATCACAGGCACTCAAAAGTTCTACCGGCTTTTAAAATTTTTATGGAATTTATTAAGAAAAATCAAAAGTTTTGTGACCGCTGATCTCGTTTCTTGCTCCATCCACCACCCTAAGAGTATGAAATGTTGCTAAACTTCATAAAAATCGTCATTGTATTCATTTTTAATCATTTAAAATAATATTAGTTACCCCCACCACCTTAGAAATACTGGTATTGCCCACGGGTATAATTCATGTTGTGCAAAATGTAAAATCTGCACTATGGTGTCGTCATTTGGCAAATTTCTATCCGGATATTGTCCAGCGTACACCTAGTTCCCTTGTGCATATAAACTTTGTTTTCTCCTTGAGATAATATGCCCTAACCTAAGCATACCAAGCATTTCAGGCATTTTGCAATAAGTGTTATTCTTCATCTCAAATTTGCCAACTACCTATACATTTGAGAACATTCTCTCTGCACGTGCTCCAGAAGCTCAACATTATATACCGCTAGTTAACATTTTTGTACGGGTCAAAGACTCACCCTGTATATATCCTTGCGTGTCCTCTGCGATGTGTCCTGAAGCCAGCGGAGTCGGCAAACGAACGGCCCGGGGCCCTGGGCCGGGGTCCTCTAATGACCGGCCCGGCTGCAGCCATATTTTATATTTCCGCGGTAATTGGCACATCTAGCCGGCCGGCGCTTCCCCGGGGACGGCAGAGGGAGGGAGGGGTGGGGGTTTGGGCACTGGCCAGGGCCGGCACGGCGTCGCTGCCGAGCCAGGATCGGACCGGGGAAATACGAGGAGGTGGTGGTTTTCTTCGGTTATTGCAATATGTATTTACAAATTAAAGGTAAACGGTATAAAGTGATCAGCGAAATTTTATCTTAGATGCTCTGCTTTGTTGACCGTACCTACTCATAGAAGAGCAGATGGCGTCCAAAATAAATTTTATCTTTGTATTTATAAATTGAATTCATGGTTCTTTCCAACAAATATCCCTATTAGTTAAACCTGGCTATTATTTATAAACTCCAATAAAACAAAAGCTTTTTACTTAATATCGAATTGTTCATGTTCAAAATAAATAAATTTTAAAAAACTAAACAGCCAAATTTCAACTCAAACATGTACAATAACAGTCCTAGAAAATGTATAGGGGAATGCGGGGCAATATGGGGTACTTAATTTCATAGCCCTATATTCCTGGGATATATAAATGAAATAATTATATATATTTATATTTACAGGTAGTTAGATAGATTTAGTAACATTAGCAACATTTTGTATAACGGAATCAGTAACTGAGTTTTCACTTTTTTGAAATTTTTTTTATGAAAATTGTGCTTTGCCCCGTTTTGCCCCGTATGCGGGGTATATTGGGGTACCAAGAGGGGTAAAATGGGGTAGTACAATAATGCTTTAAAATAGTGAGTTTTTGGTGAATTAAAGAGACGTTTTTCCAAAATGTTTTATTAAGCAAACAGTAATCTTTAATTAAAAAAATAACAATAAAAACGTAAAAACAAGAAAATGTTAGTTTTTCGTTTATATCGTTTCGCCATCTAAACAAATTAAACAATATTCAGGTTGATTCAGTTTTATTCTGGGACACTTCAATGGGGGTGATGTAAAATCAAAAATATTATTATTTTGTGGCACAACTTTTTATCTACAGCTGCTTAGTTTTTGAGATACAGGATGTTTGAATTCTTAAAAATTTTAACATTTTATTTTTATTTTTCCAACCGTTAAAAGTATTTAAACGAAATTTGGTACATGCATGGATCAAGTGTCACAAAATGTGATAATACCAAGTTCCCAAAATATAGCCGGTGGTGGAGAGATGGGTCTAGACTACATTTGTTTTATCAAGAAAAATACTGACACGGCCCTGTAGAGCTTTTTTTTCTTCTAAGCAAAAACCGTCTCTTGGCATTTTTTGTACCTGCCATAGTTTCACGGTAAATTTGATTTTTCTGTCATATAACTCCTTTTTGAAATTCCAGAAAAAAAATTTCATTTGAAAAAATAACTCCTTCTGCTCTCGATTTGGCCAGAGGATATTAAACAAAGTGTTACAGTTCAGAAAATCAAAACTTGCCTGTTAAAAACCACTTAAAAGAAAAAAAGATAACAAAACAATAGTTGGCCACGAATGGCATTATTGGTTTGTTGAATTAATATGGCATTTTTATTCAGTACTGGCCAAAGAGAAATCTAAAATGACATTTATTTCAAATTAAATAAATAATTTTTTGCATTCCTTAAAGATAAATTAATTTTCCCGTAGAACTGCGGCAGATACAAAAAAAGTCAAGAGACAGTTTTTGCTTAGAATAATGAAAGTTATTCAAGGGTATTATATACCCATATCTCCGCCACTGGCTACATCGGGAACTTGGTATTACCGTATTTTGTGACACTGGATCAATGCACGTTGTTTACCAAATTTTGTTTAATTATCTTTAATGGTTGGAAAAATAAAAGATGAAACGTTAAAATTTTTGATAATTTAAACATCCTGTATTTCGCTGTGTATAAAAAGTTATTCACAAAATAGTAATATTTTATGATTTTCTATCACCTGTTAAAGTGTCCAAGAATAAAACTAAATTGCCTTGTAGGTATTTCAATATGACATCCGGGTACCCCATTTTGCCCCATCTCTTTTGCCCCGACACACGTTTTACAATAAAATATATAAATAAAATTTACAACGACAATTATTTTTGGATAAAATGATTTAGATTAATCATACTTAATAATAAGTCTAATTAAGCAATAAAACTCACATCGAAAATCGTATAAAAACTGTATTGAAAATTGATGTAATTCCGTGTTAGTACAATATACTGTTTCAAAACATTCGAACAGTCCGAAGAATAATTCCCGCCGGTAACAATTCGATCACTACGGAGATTAGAAGTGAAAATTGGTAGGTAGCAACTTTTTTCCAAATAAGTAACTTGTTTCTGGATTGTTATAAATACCCCAAATTTTGCCCATTTTTGAAAATAAGATTTCAGATAAAAAGAGCAACTAATCTGGGCTAACAAAGCTAATCTGGGTTTGGAAGACGTATAGGGTGTCCTCGAAATGTTGAGGTAACAATTTTTGTTTTTCGGAAATATAAAATATTTTTTGTTTGCATTTTTGATATTAAGGACCAAAGATAATAAAATCTGCTCAATTATAATTTGAATATCACTTCCGGTTTAACCGGAAGTAAATAAATATTTTTATAAATACATAATAATTGTTATTTTTCATGTGCAGTTGAAAATGGCATTAAATAGCTCTTGGAGTTATACCTTTTTAATGATATGTAACATTATGCAAATGGCAACGAAGACAAAATAATAGTAATTGCCCCCCTCCCCCGCGCAAGCATGTGGTTGCTTCTGGGGTACTCCTAGTTTGGAGTATTGTGAGGGTCAGAATTAATATTACTATTATCACAGACATATATAGCTAGCGAAGCTATATATGTCTGTGCTACTATTATCTGTTGCCGTTTCCGAGATGTTCGACTATGTTTTCTCGGACGGAATAAGAAAGTGTCTCCTATAACTATAACTAACTGAAAATATACTTATCTAGTAATTCAAACCTTCATTTTGCTTTGATAAGTAGGCTATGGACCTAGAATTTGTTTCATCCAATTAGTTATTAATAATAATTATTAGAGAACATAATTGGTAATATTATAAATTAAGAAGCAACTTGTACGGGTCCTAGTTTTGAACTTTGCAAAACAAACTCCATTTTTTCGCTCTACTACCTTCTCTCTGCCTACTTGTTTTTGAATCACCCTGTATACTATATTCAACAAGTTTGAATTCTGGTATACTTATTGCGGTGCATTTTAATGATCACCTATTTAACCTCAATGAGTGCAGTGCATTAATGTTAAAAAAGCTACACGTAATGTGAAACCTGTAAAAAATATTATAGAATCAATCTTTAAAAAAAACTGCAATAAAAATTATCCTACAACTCGACAATATTATATATATATATATATATATATATATATATATATATATAACAAACTACAAACGTTTCACTTGAAAACAATTAACATTTAAACACATGTCCTATGTATCATGCCGTGTCAGTGCCCACGATGCAAATAATATACAAAACAATACCGTAAAAACACCCGTCCCTTATCCAATTTAATCCAATAACGCGGAAACCCTACAAACACTAAAAATAAAATTTTAATCGGTGTAGCGCCTATCTCGGTCAAATTTCGAAAATCAATACTGACCCTAAGTTCTACCCTGTCTCACACCACACTCCACCTAGTGGGGAATGCCTGAACTACCCGCTCGAAAGGATCCGCAACCTACGCGCCTTTAGGGTTGGTTTGTTGAAACCCTGTCAGAGGTCGCGAGAATCCCGACTCACGGACTATTCAGAAATAGAGTGCTCGGAGATGGTCAAAACTGTAGATAATTTCAATTATTAAACATTATTGTTTAAGACAACTCTCTCTTTATTCTTATTAAACTTTTCACTCAATATTCAACGAAAGCTTGATATTATAAAGAAGGTACAGGAATCAAGGGAAGTGATCGAATCATGAATCAAAAAATCAAACAAACCTCCCACTACGAAATTAAAAAAGGTCTTTTTTGTTTTCAATTGATTGGATGTTTTAAATATAATAATAATATAGATTAAGTATTTGTGTATTTCAGGTAAGCCACGGATAAATGGAATGGCACACACATACCTCCTTTATCCTTTTTATTGAACTATTATTGGTTCTTAGACAAATATAATGTGTCTACGGATGGAGATGATAAAAGGAAAAAAACATTATTATTGATTTTACAACGAAAAGTCATTCTTTATAAAATAAAGCCCTACTTCTTAAAAAAAATCGGTTTACCACTAAAAATCTGAGATCAGATGTATGTACCTATTGTGTGTTAATAAAATCAATAAAACATAGAAATTATCTATGTTTAGAAAAACAGTCTCTCCATTCTTAGGCCACTCTTATTTGAAACCAGTTTATAAAACGATCGTTGTCAAATATATTAAAATTGAGGCCAGTTTCCCGTTGCTGCCGCTGCATATACTTTATCAATGATTTTAAGGTCCTTATTTGAAACCAGTTTATAAAACGATCGTTGTCAAATATATTAAAATTGAGGCCAGTTTCCCGTTGCTGCCGCTGCATATACTTTATCAATGATTTTAAGGTCCTTGCTGCATAAGAGTTGCTAGGCAATACTTTTTGTACCTAGCCAACGAAATTATAGACCATTCTTTTCGTGTGGAAATCCTTGGTCAGCGATCCAGAAGCATTCCGGATCCGGACTTTTGATAAGCTCCAACGTAAATCACTAGTACCTGTTGCCATTAAATGCAACAGGAAACGGACGGAGTTTCGCAACGCGGCGAAAGCAATAAAAATTAAAAGGCGGTGCGGCCGTAAATTTTCGAATTAATTTATATATACAGTGTGGTCATTTAAGTGTGAAACATAATATTATGGGACTTTTTTATTAATCGCACAACCAAAATACAGATATTGTTGATACACGCTCAATAATCATATTAGGTGCACTTAGAATGGTTGCAAGTTAAACAGCATACAGGGGAGGTAAAAAAATTTAAAAATGGTACAAGAGTAAATTACCCTTATTTCAAAAAATTCAGCAAAAGGTTATTAAGAAAAGTTGTTTAGAATTAAAAGCAATGCCTAAATACCAAAACATAGCCTCCTAAGAATTATAATTTCCAGTTTTTTAATAAACATTATTTAAAATAAAAATTTTGCATCTATCTATCATAACTAATGTTTCACCTTGTTAGAAGAATTTTTTCGAAATTTTAAAGTATTGTTTAATATCGTTGCAACGAACATGTAGTTTGTGATTCCCTAAAAAATTAAAAATCTAAGTTAATTTTACAAATATGCTTGAATATGAACAAAGTTGTGCAAAATTGATTTAATTTTGATTGATTTATGAAACTGTTTAAGGTGAATATTTAAACAACAATTTTTTTAGGAAATTATTAATGTTTTTCAAAAAAAAAATTTTTTCTTAGGAGACCATGTTTTGGTATTTAGGCATAACTTTTAATTCTAGACAACTTTTCTTAATAACCTTTTGCTGAATTTTTTGAAATAAGGGTACTTTACTCCTGTAAAATTTTTATGTTTTTTGACCTACCCTGTATGCTGTTTGACTTGCAAGTGCGCCTAATATGATTTTTATTTTCGTTGTGCAATTAATAAAAAAAATCCTATATGTTGCACATTACAACACAGGGTGTTACCTAATGATGGGCCGTAATTTCAAGGGCGCATTCCTGAATCAATTTCAAGTAGAAAAGTTCATATAAACATGTTTCCTAAAAAGTCTAGTTTTCAACATACAGGGTGTAAAAGTAAAAAAAATCGTTTTTTTTTATTAATAACTCGAAGGTCATTTTACCGATTTTGTTAAAATTTGGCAGTGTTATTCATTGTGATAAGACGCTAAGTTAGCACTAACTATATGAAAATAATTATAAGTCCCAGTTGCGTCCCGGGTGCAGCCTCTCGAATAATATTGTCAAAACAAATGTACGCCACTGACTTTTTTAAAAATTTTATATTTTTTTCGGACTAAGCAGCTAGAAATACAACTTTTTTGTCTCCTAATATTTTTCTTATCTTACTTCGTTTTCGATGAAAAAAATAAAAACCACTTTATTGCATGTCGAAAAATTGTAAAATAAAACCAAGCTAACTTTGATCGTTGCTAGGAAATGTTGTTTTGTTGTTATGAACATAATGTTTTCGACTATCCGTGACAGTTTGTTATTATTTTTCCTCTGGCCAAAAGTTAGATTATGCTATTAAGAAAATGGTATACAGGGTGAGTCATTAGTAATGGCACATAGTGCAACCGTATATATTTTGTTTGTTTAAGAGATACGGGGCGTTAAAGTTCATTTTTTGAAATTGAATTATGCGGCTACATCTCCCGAAATAATCAAGTTGCTAAACTGAAATTTGGCACTGCTGTGTTTTTGGGGATGGAGAATAAGCTGAAAATGCCAATGTCTACGTATCTTACCTTCAACAGAACAGAGATATTCATAGTTTTAATACTAGGCAAAGGAATGATTTTAGGACACCCCAATATCGGTTGAGGATCGGCCGCACTTCTGTTGGATATCTGTCTATAAAAGTATATAACAAACTAAATGATGGAATAAAAAAATCAATTAATTGTAATGTTTTTAAAAGGACTTTGAAGTGTTACGTGCAGCAGAAATGTTTTTATTCTGTGAAGGAATTTTTTAATGATGTGTAACTAGGAATGTTATATGGTGTATTGTAAATTAGTTGTTGTTATGTCAGCGATTGTGACTAGTAAAAAATTTTGTGACGTTTTCTATAATGTATGTTTGTGCATTCGGTGGAAATAAAGTTATTATTATTATTATTATTATTATTATCTCGACTTAGCCAAAAGGCATTCGCACTCCCTCTACGGGGAACATTCACTCAGATCCCGGGTATCCCGGATACCAAAAGGATCTGGCTCGGACGAGACCCTTGCCATGTTATCGGGCCTTAGGTGACATTGATGTTGTTGGATGATACTGCATTCCCCATGAATTTCCTGACGGTTCGGGCTGTCGCAAGTAGTACCGCTTTCTGCATGGACCTGTAAAGACTATCAGTTAGACCCAGCTCCTTGATGTTTCTCAGCAAACTTTTTGACCTGTTCTCTGCTAGGGTAACTCGCATTTGTGGCATCGGCGCTAGAATTAAAAGCACGGTAGAAACCCTTTTCTGATCGTTCAAAGAGTTTGTTGTCTCGTTTCATGTTGTTACTAGCTTTGTATCTTCTCAGACGCCCTGCGAAAACAGCGAAAACAGAAAGTTTTTGTTTTAATGTGTCAAGACATTGTTGAGCAGTGATGTTCGCGGGGTCATGCTGAGGATGCATTTGGGTGCGGCTCATTATTGCCTGCACCGCCCTCTGGATCCTTCTAGTTCTAACTCCTCTGATATATTCCGTCACTTGTCCTATGTCTTTACGGAGACTCTCGATCTTCCGATTTAGTCGCATTTCCCATTGAGCCATTCGTGGTTCTGGTCTTGCACGATTCAACTCTTGGGCCGTTCGGATCTTGGCACCCATTACAGTGATGACTGCCGTTGCGGCACAGTAGATTAACATGTGCATACGTTCTAATGTTGGTGTCACTGAAACATAGCTTGGTAAAATTCTTGTGTTCATAAGATCGAGCACGATCGCAAGTTTCCTGGAAGAATTTAATCTTGGTAGCGGTGGCCTGCTAAGTGGGTCTGTGCCTTCGTATCGCAATACTGCCTGTCTCATATGTGTGTCCAAGCCTTCAAAATGTTCTTCGTTAACCGATTCCAGACTCTCGGTTGTTGGTTCTACCGTTTCGGCTTCTAGTTGTTGTCCAGGCTCTTGAAGTTCCCCATTGTTGTTGTCATCTATGTCTATGTGTTCGCCGTGGATCTCTAGCTCAACTTCCCGTTTGATAGCGTTAAGTCGCGTTTCTGGAATTCGGTTATTTCTTAGAATAGTTCGATACTGATCTGACACTCTTTGTTCAGACACTTGCATTATTATTATTATTATTACATCGACTTAGCCAAAAGGCATTCGCACTCCCTCTACGGGGAACATTCACTCAGATCCCGGGTATCCCGGATACCATAAGGATCTGGCTCGGACGAGACCCTTGCCATGTTATCGGGCCTTAGGTGACATTGATGTTGTCGGACGTTCCTGCATTCCCCATGAATTTCCTGACGGTTCGGGCTGTCGCAAGTAGTACCGCTTTCTGCATGGACCTGTAAAGACTATCAGTTAGACGCAGCTCTTTTATGTTTCTCAGCAAACTTTTTGGTATAACACCAGTTGTTGACACGATAATTGGAATCGTCTTGACGTTTTCCATTTCCCATTGCCTTCTAATTCGTTCTTCTAAGTCTCTGTACTTCGCGATCTTCTCGACTTGCTTCACACGCAGGTTGTTGTTGTTCGGGATGGCCACATCAATCAGAGTTGTCTTCCTAGAAATTTTATCAACTATTATAAGGTCCGGTCTGTTATGGGCAACTCGTTGATCTGTCAGAACTGTACGATCCCAGTACATCTTGTAGTTGCTGTTCTCAAGAACAGGCTCCGGTGTGTAGCTGTAATATGGGACCCTCTCTGCCTGCACAAGCAGCAGTTTTTCCCCCAGTTCCTGGTGCAAGATCTTGGCAACCGAATCGTGTCGTTCCTTATATTCCGTTGATGCGAACATCTGACATCCTCCTGTTATGTGCTGGATTGTTTCTGAAGTTGGGCACCCGTATCTGCATCTGTCATCCACTACCGATGCATCTCCTACAATGAATTTTAGGTAGTTGCGAGTTGGTATAACCTGATCTTGTATGGCCAGTAAGAAGCCTTCCGTCTCGGGGAACATTCTTCCCGAGCTCAGCCAGTAGTTCGACGCTAACTTGTCGACATGTTCCTGGTTGACCTCATTAGGATGCCTCCCGTGCAGCGGCTTCTCCAACCACCTCTGTAGTGTATCGTTGTCGGTTCGGTGGTGATTTTGATGCTCGTGTTCCGTCAGACGTAGCGGTGTTGAGACGTCTGCTCCGCATATAGCTTTATGTAGTGTGGAGCTGTTGGCCTGTCTCTGGAAATAATTACGCAGATTTATTATTTGTTGGTCCAATTGCTTGCTGAGGTCTGCCAATCCTCTTCCTCCTAGTTGACGTGGCAGAGTAGTTCTTTCTACGGCGCTACGGGGATGATGTTTATGAGCTTTTGTCAGTAGTGTCCTAACTTTTCGCTGCAGGTTGTTGATGTCCGTGTTGGTCCAATTCACTATTCCAAACGAATAGCTGAGTACAGAGCACGCATACGTGTTCAGGGCCATAAACAAATTCCTGCTGTTAAGATCAGTTCGCACTACTTGTCTTACTCTCTTGATGAATTCATTCCTTAAATCGATCTTCATTGTTCGATGGTCTATCCTTTGAGCTTGTTTCATCCCGAGATACTTGTATGTATCTCCCATGCTCATTGCTTCGATCTCCTGGCCGTCCTGCATCTCGTGTGCGCCCTGTTCGAGCCTTCCCCGGACAATGTTAAGGGTGCGGCACTTGTCCAGTCCAAACTGCATTCCGATGTCCCTGGAGAACTCCTCTACAATTTTAAGCATTTGCGTTAGTTGGTTTTTGGTTGCGGCCATCAGTTTTAAATCATCCATATATAATAGGTGATTCAACTTGATCGCTTCTGCGTTGTTGCTTTTGATAGCGAAGCCGTATTTTGTAGAGTTCAACCGATGTGATAGAGGGTTCATCGCCATGCAGAACCACAGTGGACTGAGTGAATCTCCTTGGAAAATCCCTCTTCGGATGTTGATTGTGTCGGTCTCGATGTTGCTGCTTGCGGTTCTGAGTTGTATCTTAGTGCGCCAGGTTGTCATAACGTGTTCTAAAAAGGAAACTGTATGATGATCTATTTTATACAGCTTTAAGATACCTGTTAGCCAGTCGTGAGGTACGGAATCAAATGCTTTTTTGTAGTCCACATAAGCCATGTAGAGGTTTCGTTGCTTGGAATGAGCCTGGTTGCAGATGACAGAGTCTATGATGAGTTGCTCTTTGCATCCCATTGCGCCCTTCGCGCAGCCCTTCTGCTGCATTGCCATGATGTTGTTCCGCTCGCAGTGAGCATATATTCGCTGCGTAAGGCAAGAAGTGATTATCTTGTACAGCGTAGGCAAGCAGGTTATTGGGCGGTACTTGGCAGGGTTATCCGTATTCCGCTGGTCTTTTGGTAACAAGTAGGTGACACCCTGTGTAAGAAACAATGGCATTTTCAGAGGATCGAGCAAGACTTCATTAATTAAGGTAGTTATTTGTTCATGCGTGCACCACAACTTCTTAATCCAATAATTTTGGAGATGATCTGGACCTGGTGCCTTCCAGTTGTGGGAATTCTTGATGACATTGGAGACCTCATCGGTTGTGAATTGCTCGTGTTGCATCTGGCTATAGTTCCGGCCCATCTCGCGTTCTTCACTGATCCAGCTTGCACTGACATTGCATGGACCTGGTGTGGCAAGCTGATTTCTCCAGAAACCGTCGACCTGTTCTCTGCTAGGGTAACTCGTATTTGTGGCATCGGCGCTAGAATTCAAAGTACGGTAGAAAACTTTTTCTGATCGGTCAAAAAGTTTGTTGTCTCGTTTCCTGTTGTTACTAGCCTTGTATCTCCTCAGACGCCCTGCGAAAACAGAAAGTTTTTGTTTTAATGTATCAAGACATTGTTGAGCAGTGATGTTCGCGGGGTCACGCTGAGAATGCATTTGGGTGCGGCTCATTATTGCCTGCACCGCCCTCTGGATCCTTCTAGTTCTAACTCCTCTGATATATTCCGTTACTTGTCCTATGTCTTTACGGAGACTCTCGATCTTCCGATTTAGTCCCCATTGAGCCATTCGTGGTTCTGGTCTTGCACGATTTAACTCTTGAGCCGTCCGGATCTTGGCTCCCATTGCAGTGATGATGGCCGTTGCGGCACAGTAGATTAACATGTGCATATGTTCTAATGTGGGTGTTACTGAAACATAGTTGGGTAAAATTTTGGTGTTCATAATATCGAGCATGATTGCAAGCTTCCTGGAAGAATTCAATCTTGGTAGCGGTGGTCTGCTCAGTGGGTCTGTGCCTTCGTATCGCAATACCGCCCTTCTCAGCTGTGTGTCCAGGCTTTCAAAGTGTTCTCCGTTAACTGATTCCCGATTCTCAGTTGTTCGTCCCGCCGTCTCGGCTTCTTGTTGTGGTCCAGGCACTTGAATTTCCCGATTCTCAGTTGTTCGCTCTGCCGTTCCGGCTTCTTGTTGAGGTCCAGGCACTTGAATTTCCCCGTTGTTGTTGTCTATGTCTATGTGTTCGCCATGGATCTCTAGCTCAACTTCCCATTTTATGGCGTTAAGTCGCGTTTCTGGAATTCGGTTATTTCTTAGAATAGTTCGATACTGATCTGACACTCTTTGTTCAGACACTTGCATGTGTGGAAACTCCCTGCAGAACTCGGCATGCAGTTGTTGTCGGTAGCCGATCATCTCTTGTCCTAAGTTTGTCACCCTGTAAAAAATACGCATTATCGATTCATTCATGGACCCAGTCCATTTCATGCGTCGTCGTTGTAATCCCGCCTGAGTGAACGCTGGCTGAAGTTCCCGCGCAGCACCTTCGGTGGGTGGAACCCTAGTTCTCGTTTGGCTCCCATGTTGTAGATGTTCGTGTTGCTGGGCTGTAGCTGTTTGTGCAACAGGGGCCCGCCTCATCAGCGCCCTGTCACCGACGTCCCGCTCACTGTCATGCCCAGCGCCGGCTCCAGACATGCCCTGGCGATCCCCAGGCAGCGGCCCTATGACAATTATCCTATCATTCTATTATTATTATTATTATTATTATTATTATTATATCGACTTAGCCAAAAGGCATTCGCACTCCCTCTACGGGGAACATTCACTCAGATCCCGGGCATCCCGGATACCAAAAGGATCTGGCTCGGACGAGACCCTTGCCATGTTATCGGGCCCTAGGTGACATTGATGTTCTTGGACGATCCTGCATTCCCCATGAATTTCCTGACGGTTCGGGCTGTCGCAAGTAGTACCGCTTTCTGCATGGACCTGTAAAGACTATCAGTTAGATTCAGCTCCTTGATGTTTCTCAGCAAACTTTTTGGTATAACACCAGTTGTTGACATGATGATTGGAATCGTCTGGACGTTCTCCATTTCCCATTGCCTTCTAATTCGTTCTTCTAAGTCTCTGTACTTCGCGATCTTCTCGACTTGCTTCACACGCAGGTTGTTGTTGTTCGGGATGGCCACATCAATCAGAGTTGTCTTCCTAGAAATTTTATCAACTATTATAAGGTCCGGTCTGTTATGGGCAACTCGTTGATCAGTCAGAACTGTACGATCCCAGTACATCTTGTAGTTGCTGTTCTCAAGAACAGGCTCAGGTGTGTAGTTGTAATATGGGACCCTTTCTGTCTGCACAAGCAGCAGCTTTTCCGCCAGTTCCCGGTGCAAGATCTTGGCAACCGAATCGTGTCGTTCCTTATATTCCGTTGATGCGAACATCTGACATCCTCCTGTTATGTGCTGGATTGTTTCTGAAGTTGGGCACCCGTATCTGCATCTGTCATCCACTACCGATGCATCTCCTACAATGAATTTTAGGTAGTTGCGAGTTGGTATAACCTGATCTTGTATGGCCAGTAGGAAGCCTTCCGTCTCGGGGAACATTCGTCCCGAGGTCAGCCAATAGTTCGACGCTAACTTGTCGACATGTTCCTGGTTAACCTCATTAGGATGTCTCCCGTGCAGCGGCTTCCCCAACCACCTCTGTAGTTTATCGTTGTCGGTTCGGTGGTGATTTTGACGCTCGTGTTCCGTCAGACGTAGCGGTGTTGAGACGTCTGCTCCGCATATAGCCCTATGTAGTGTGGAGCTGTTGGCCTGCCTGTAGAAATAATTACGCAGATTTAATATTTGTTGGTCCAATTGCTTGCTGAGATCTGCCAATCCCCTTCCTCCTAGTTGACGTGGCAGAGTTGTTCTTTCTACGGAGCTACGGGGATGATGTTTATGAGCTTTTGTCAGTAGTGTCCTAACTTTTCGTTGCAGGTTGTTGATGTCCGTGTTGGTCCAATTCACTATTCCGAACGAATAGCTGAGTACAGAGCACGCATACGTGTTCAGGGCCTTAAACAAATTCCTGCTGTTAAGATCAGTTCGCACTACTTGTCTTACTCTCTTGATGAATTCATTCGTTAAATCAGTCTTCATTGTTCGATGGTCTATCCTTTGAGCTTGTTTCATCCCGAGATACTTGTATGTATCTCCCTTGCTCATTGCTTCGATCTCCTGGCCGTCCTGCATCTCGTGTGCGCTTTGTTCGAGCTTTCCCCGGATGATATTAAGGGTGCGGCACTTGTCCAGTCCAAACAGCATTCCGATGTCCCTGGAGAACTCCTCTACAATTTTAAGCATTTGCGTTAGTTGGTTTTTGGTTGCGGCGATCAGTTTTAAATCATCCATATATAATAGGTGATTCAACTTGATCGCTTCTGCGTTGTTGCTTTTGATAGCGAAGCCATATTTTGTAGAGTTCAACCGATGTGATAGAGGGTTCATCGCCATGCAGAACCACAGTGGACTGAGTGAATCTCCTTGGAAAATCCCTCTTCGGATGTTGATTGTGTCGGTCTCGATGTTACTGTCTGCGGTTCTTGTATCTTAGTGCGCCAGGTTGTCATAACGTGTTCTAAAAAGGAAACTGTATGATGATCTATTTTATACAGCTTTAAGATACCTGTGAGCCAGTCGTGAGGTACGGAATCAAATGCTTTTTTGTAGTCCACATAAGCCATGTGGAGGTTTCGTTGCTTGGAATGAGCCTGGTTGCAGATGACAGAGTCTATGATGAGTTGCTCTTTGCATCCCATTGCGCCCTTCGCGCAGCCCTTCTGCTGCATTGCAATGATGTTGTTCCGCTCGCAGTGAGCATATATTCGCTGCGTAAGGCAAGATGTGATTATCTTGTACAGCGTAGGCAAGCAGGTTATTGGGCGGTACTTGGCAGGGTTATCCGTATTCCGCTGGTCTTTTGGTAACAGGTAAGTTGCACCCTGTGTAAGAAACAATGGCATTTTCAGAGGATCGAGCAAGACTTCATTAATTAAGGTAGTTATTTGTTCATGCGTGCACCACAACTTCTTAATCCAATAATTTTGGAGATGATCTGGACCTGGTGCCTTCCAGTTGTGGGAATTCTTGATGACATCGGAGACCTCAGCGGTTGTGAATTGCTCGTGTTGCATCTGGCTATAGTTCCGGCCCATCTCGCGTTCTTCGCTGATCCAGCTTGCACTGACATTGTATGGACCTGGTGTGGCAAGTTGATTTCTCCAGAAACCGTCGACCTGTTCTCTGCTAGGGTAACTCGCATTTGTGGCATCGGCGCTAGAATTAAAAGCACGGTAGAAACCCTTTTCTGATCGTTCAAAGAGTTTATTGTCTCGTTTCCTGTTGTTACTAGCCTTGTATCTCCTCAGACGCCCTGCGAAAACAGAAAGTTTTTGTTTTAATGTGTCAAGACATTGTTGAGCAGTGATGTTCGCGGGGTCATGCCGAGAATGCATTTGGGTGCGGCTCATTACTGCCTGCACCGCCCTCTGGATCCTTCTAGTTCTAACTCCTCTGATATATTCCGTCACTTGTCCTATGTCTTTACGGAGACTCTCGATCTTCCGATTTAGTCGCATTTCCCATTGAGCCATTCGTGGTTCTGGTCTTGCACGATTCAACTCTTGGGCCGTTCGGATCTTGGCACCCATTACAGTGATGACTGCCGTTGCGGCACAGTAGATTAACATGTGCATACGTTCTAATGTTGGTGTCACTGAAACATAGCTTGGTAAAATTCTTGTGTTCATAAGATCGAGCACGATCGCAAGTTTCCTGGAAGAATTTAATCTTGGTAGCGGTGGCCTGCTAAGTGGGTCTGTGCCTTCGTATCGCAATACTGCCTGTCTCATATGTGTGTCCAAGCCTTCAAAATGTTCTTCGTTAACCCGTTCCAGACTCTCGGTTGTTGGTTCTACCGTTTCGGCTTCTAGTTGTTGTCCAGGCTCTTGAAGTTCCCCATTGTTGTTGTTGTCATCTATGTCTATGTGTTCGCCGTGGATCTCTAGCTCAACTTCCCGTTTGATAGCGTTAAGTCGCGTTTCTGGAATTCGGTTATTTCTTAGAATAGTTCGATACTGATCTGACACTCTTTGTTCAGACACTTGCATGTGTGGAAACTCCCTGCAGAACTCGGCATGCAGTTGTTGTCGGTAGCCGATAATCTCTTGTCCTAAGTTTGTCACCCTGTAGAAAATACGCATAATCGATTCATTCATGGACACAGTCCATTTCATGCGTCGTCGTTGTAATCCCGCCTCTGTGAACGCTGGCTGAAGTTCCCGCGCAGCACCTTCGGTGGGTGGAACCCTAGTTCTCGTTTGGCTCCCATGTTGTAGATGTTCGTGTTGTTGTTGGGCTGTAGCTGTTTGTGCAACAGGGGCCCGCCTCATCAGCGCCCTGTCACCGACGTCCCGCTCGCTGTCATGCCCAGCGCCGGCTCCAGACATGCCCTGGCGATCCCCAGGCAGCGGCCCTATGACAATCATCCTATCATTCTCCATTCCATAGTTTTCTTCCGTAACGTGGGAGTGACGGCCCTCGGTCGCCTTTTACGACTCGCGGAGCCACGATAGGAGTATTCTAACCCGCTACCCATACGGGTCAACTAGGATAACGCGGGATCGTTACTCCCGAGGATCTGCCCCTGTCACCGGCCAAACCCCTCCTTGCGTTAACTGGGAAACACGGGATCGTTACACCCGAGGATCTGCCCCTCTCACAGGCTAGACCCATCCCTGTGTAACTGGGAGTCGCGGGATTGTCACCCCCGAGGATCAGCCCCCGTCACCGGCTAGACCCCTCCCTGCGCAACTGGATATCGCGGGATTGTCACACCCGTAGGTCTGCCCCTGTCACAGGCCAAGCCTCTCCATGCGTAACTGGGAATCGCGGGATCGTTACACCCGTGAATCTGCCCCTCTCACAGGGGCATATTATTATTATTATTATTATTATTATTATTATTACAGAGGGCGCCACTTGGTCTGTCTTTGCATAGTGCTTTTACTCGTAAGTTTTTTGAGGTTATCTTTTTGGTCCCGCGGGTCCGTTATTTTAACGCATCTTTTTATTCTGCAATAAAGAGGTACTCTTGTTTCATAACGATCAAATCAACCGTTTGCGTTGAAATTGCCAAAACGTGATCCAAAACACCGGTTGACTTCAAGATTCGAAAAATAAAATATTCATCTACTGCTTTCAAATATTGCACAACGACTGTACCATTTAAAGCGAGAAAAAACCCATATGAACAATGTCCCAAAAAATTTTCACTTTCAAAATGGAACGGATTGAAACTTGACAAAATTTTGACACCCTATTTCAAGAAAACAAATGTGTTTCGACCAATGTTTATTAGGAATTTTTTTCTTCATTTTCAATGTACAGTTGATCTGTAAAGGTTGAAAGTAGTAGGTGAAAATTTTATTTTTCGAATATTGAAGTAAACAGGTGTTTTGTGGCACGTTTTGGCAATTTAAACTCAAATGGTTGATTTGGGCGTTATGAAACAAGAGTACCTTTTTGTTGCAGAATGAAAAGATGCACTAATATGGCGGACCTGCAGGGCCAAAAAGATAACCTCAAAAAAGTTACGACTAAAAGCACGATCCAAAAACAGCGCATGTGGTGCCCTCTGTGCGATACGGCGAAATTGGCATCTTCAGCTTATTCTCCATTCCCAAAAAACACAGCAGTGCCTAATTTCAGTTCAGCAGCTTGAATAGTTTGGGAGATGTAGCCATAATTATATTTCAAAAAATTAACTTCAACGCCCTGTATCTCTTAAACAAACAACATTTCTATAAAGGCATATTAGCCTCAATCGTAATATTTTGGCCCAAAATATAATATGCGGTTGCAATGTGTGCCATTACTAATGACTCACCCGTATAATTATTCTAATTTGGAGATGGCACAAATGCATTTCCTTTATGGTGCTGGCAATGGTAATGCCGCGGAGGCCCGGCGACTCTATCAAAAAAGATATCCTGATCGTGACCTTCCAGGCAGAAAAATTTTCATAAACATTCATCGTCGTCTGACTGAATCTGGCAGTTTTAAAAGTAATATCTCCGGAGGAAGACTTCGTACAATTCGAACAGTGAGGAGGCTGTCCTAAATGCGGTCGAAGTGAATCCAGCAAATGCAATAATTAATTTCCATAATAATCACAACTGGGCGTAAGAAAATCCTCATGCTATTACGAAAACCCATTTTCAGGAACAATTTTCACTCAACGTTTAGATGGGTATCATAGGTGACTATTTGATTGGACCTTTTTTCTACCAGGACACCTTAACGGACAATCTTACAGTAATTATACTTTTCATTTGTTAGACTTTAAAAAATGGCTTGTTATGTTAACTTGATTTTATTAATTTTTCGACATGCAATAAAGTGGTTTTTATTTTTTCATCGAAAACGAAGTAACATTCGAAAAATATCAAGAGACAAAAAAGTTGTATTTCTAGCTGCTTAGTCCGAAAAAGATATTAAGTTTTTAAAAAAGTTAGTGGCGTATTTTTTTGTCAATATTATTCATGAGACTGCCCCCAGGACGCCACTGGAACTGACAATAATTATTATCTAGTTAGCGTCTTATCACAATGAACAACACTGCCAAATTTAAACAAAATCGGCAGAAGTCCCCATTGAGATATTAATAAAAAAACGATTTTTGTTTTAAACTTTGACACCCTGCATCTTGAAAACCAGAGTTTTTAGGACACGTGTTTATATGAATTTTTCTACTTGCAATTGGTTAAGGAATGCGCCCTTGGAATTACGGCCTATCATTAAGTAACACCCTGTATACAAGTTGGAAACATAAGATATTTTTTTTATTTTTGGGCTAAGTTGAAACTATTCTGAAGAGATCATCTCTGCTTTCAAAAAGATTCGAAATAAGCTTTATTTGCTATTTTATCGAAAAAAGTCATTATGGTTCCAACTTTTTGACGGGCACTGTATGTGTGTGTGTGTGTTGGGAATTTTACGAGGGTACAGAGCCGTGCGCTCGTTTTAAAATCAAAATGGTTTAATAAAAGTTATAATGGAAGGGCAATTTTAGTGTAATCGTAAAAGAGGAGCTTTGCGTTTTATTTTGTTAAAGTGCATTTTGCTGAAAACGTCGGCTAGCGGCGTTAAACCGTAATCTGTAGTCGGTATCCCTCTGTAAAATAGTAATTCCTTTTTACAACAAGTGCGTGAAGTCATTTCTGAATAATATTCTTATTTCAACATTTTTTGAGAGCACATTCAAAAATATCTACGCCGTTTTTCTATGGCAGAATCATAGGCGAGACAGAGTTTCGTTGGACTATGGCAGAATCTTGTCCCAGAGCTTTTTAATAATAAAAATTCTAGAAACCACTGGAAATCGCGATTTAACTACCTATTTTACTTGCCTATATACTCGCTTAAATCAAGTTGCATGGGGGAGTGAAAACAACTGAAATTCTAACTTGCTTAATTACAGTAGGCATTGTTTTTTATATAAAGGTGCTGTTTTGTTCTATCGTTAAAAAAAACTAGATCAAAATCGGATGACAAAAAATACAAATTTTATGGGGGTGTACCGGGTTGATGTGGGTCACACTGTATATAGAATGTAATACCTTATGATGGCTGCAGTACACTGCCGAACAGTAAACAATGAGAGAACGTGGTTTTGGTCCAATAATCCATTATTCACTTTCAAATAATTGTAAAAAATATTGAACCTCAATCTCATTAACATTTCTATTCATAATATTCGGGGGTTTTCCATGCAAAAATATTATAAGCATAGCGTTACAATGTTTAAACGAAGAAACTAATGAGAAAACCAAAATTTGACGTGCCCTTATAATGTAAATTATAAATAATTATTATTATAAAAAATATTTAAATCGTAATTATTAGTTTTACAATGTTTTTACTGCTGACATCAATTTTGTTAGTTACAATGATATAAAACACCAAGTTTTTTTATACACAATATAGGCAACTGTTTTATTTTGCATTTGTCTCTAAAGTTAGAAATAGCGGTCCTTTAGTCTTGATAGACCAAACTACATATAGACCAAAACACATAGACAAATAATAAAAAAGATTTTAAAAATTAATAAAAGGTCATACTTGTGCATTGTGTATGCATTGCAAACAACCTTCTCTTATAGCATTTTCTCCACGACGCAAAATAATGGTACTTTATTCTTATGCCGCATTTAAGTTTTTGACTTTTCTCGTATACCGCGATATCTGCATGAAGTTTTTTGGGTCCAATTTTGGTTCAGGACATGCCTAATGTAGCATCATAGTGCCACAATCAGTTTTTTATTTCGGCGCACAATAATTCTCCGTTTATGTTGCGTACATTCTGCGCCGGTCACTGTATAGGTATACCCGTCAATGCTCCCTTGTGGCAACACCTAATTTTCATGGCCACTTTTTTTATCTAAAAATAGAAGCTACCTAATAGTGCCAGGAAAAAATTAAAGCCGGCCCTGCAATCGCGACCGCGGGAATCTCGTATTAAGTCGCCGCCTGCCGCCGCGACCGTGGCTCCTTTGATGTCCTTTATCGGAGGAGCAACAGGTGCGCGCGGAGGCCCGCAAGGAGACTGACCCCTCCGCCTCCGCAGAGCGAGCGGCGGGACGGGACCGTTCCGGGAATGTCTTGGTGGGGGGGGGGGGGGGGGGGGAGCGGCCGGATTTCCAGATGCTAGTAGTAAAAGGTTAAGGTGTGGAGAATATGGTACATAGATGGCATTTGTTTGTTAGTAAGAAACGCACATTTTTCTTTGGTAAGATTAAGCCCAAATTTTCCAAAATAGTGTTTTCCACCCATAACAGTCGCGTGACTAAATAGGGAAGTTGCATGATTGCATAATATAGTCTTTATTCGTGCTGCTAATAACACTGAGTCTTGGAGTACGCATCGTTTGTAAGAGTTAGGTTTATTTCAGCCAAAAATTATTTTGAATCAATTTCTAATTTTCCGACCATTTTGGAATATGCCGTCAGAAAAGCGCATTATGGTAGGATTATGGTAGCGTCCTATTTAAATCGGCATTGCCCAGATCTATTTATTCGGAACAACAATTAGATTCCATTCAAGTTTAGTCCTCATAAAACAACAAAATTATTAATAAACCTTATTGGAAAGTTAATTTCGGATGAATCCTGCGTCGGCGCAACTTCCTGTTCCACTTTCGTCCACGATTGCACGGGAAGTCCTTAGAGTGCGACGATCACACTGTTCTATTAACTGCAATGCTGTATATCGCCTTTAGCTGGAAAAATTTGCGGAAGTTTTGAGATTTGTCGATTTTGTGTATTTTAACTGTTCTTTTCGATTTTTCATTTTGCCACCTCGTATCTTTGACGCTGTCGCCGCCATATTGTAAAAAATTGCGAAAAATTGCGAAAAAAGATATGTTTTCAAGACATCTTTTTATTCGTTGCTTTTAGAGCAAAAATAGTTCTATAATAAAGTAAAGTACCTACACACTTTTCTCTACAAAATTGGTTATTATCATTTTATAAAACCGACTAATTTTGAATAATAGATTAAAAAAGATCACCATTTAACGTGCAGTGAAAAGTAATACCCATTTCCACACCACTTTGAGGTAGGGTATACGGCGCGTTTTTTTCGGTGGTTTTCCCAGTAGGCCTAATCCACATATTGGTTGCTAAGTAAAAATACTAATCTTTGTCGCTTTGATAACCCTGAGGGACCAGATTCATCTATGTTTCTGATAGGAGAAGGCAATAACGTTACAGAGCCGTTAGAGATCTCTGGCGCAGTAGATTTTTCTGTACTTTCTGCAACCGCATCAGTTTCATTAAGTATAATGGTTCTGAGATTGCATCACTGTCTTCGTTTTCATCTTCTTCACTATCTTCCAAAACTTTTGGCATATTGTCACATTTGTCAAAGCACAGACCTATATAGCTTCATTATAGGTCTGTGGTCACAGTTTAAGCAAATTATAGAACAGTTAAGCCCTGCTTTTTTACAAAAATGGCGCGCTTTGTATTTATGTCCCTGGTCTCTGTCATTTAAAAATATGCCAGAAGAGTACAAACCACTATCCTATATCGTCAAATTCGCCAGTGTATCAAGATTTTCAAGATAAAACAAACCGGAGATTAGAGAACCAATATGAATTCGAAATGAGCCTCCTCCGAGACCGAGAACCGAGACGTCCGGGTCAAAATTAAAAATTTTCAAAATCGCGATCTCGAAACTTGAATAATTCGATTCTTTGTATTCGGACAATCATTCGATTCTCAAAAGTATTCGAATGCAAGATATTCGATTCTGAAAATAATCCAATTCTCCCTTCACTAACTGCGGTACGCCCCTACTGAATAATTATATTACCCGAGACAGCGTGGAATGTCGTAGTGGTGGGGAGGGCGAGCGCCGAGCACGCTGCATATTTGTTCAACTTTGAAATTCTGTACGATTTTTGTATCATTGTAGTTAATTGTATGATCAAAATTCATAACATGTTTAACTAGTGCACCCGAGTTTACTTTATTTAATCTACAATCACTCTTATGTGAAGTTATTCTATCTTTTAAATGTCTAGATGTTTGACCAATGTATACCTTATTAAGATACTATAATATAAACATAATATTTTCTATGTAGACTGCAAGAGAGGTTCCAGCTTGGTTATTTCCCTTATATTGTACCGTGCCGGATCGTTCTAGATCTAGTTTTAAAGCGATAATAGAAGGAAAGCAACGGCGCGCGTGATCGGCTCATCGACAGGAGAGCTTTTTTTAATGATTTTACCTAATAAAACATCTTTTTTTCCGATTAAAAATATATAATGTGTCCCTCGGCACTAAAGATCCTTTTTAAAACTTATGTGATTCCATTGCCTCGTCATTAAGGCCTCGGCAACTAAATTCCTATATCTGATCTGGTTCTCAAATTTTTGGGTTGTCCGAAATATTAAGTATTTCAAGTTTTGAATAAAAAATTAATGACAAACCACTGATTTTTATATCAGAAATGTCTATAATTATTATGACAACAGCGTATTAAAAAATTGTGTTACCTTCGTGGAAAATCAGACTCTATGACTGTAAAAAACTAAATATGGTCTTCCTTTTTAATCATACAATTCTTAACTTAACCTCAACCAGTGGAAAAGACGCATTCCTAAATTAGCATTTCAGCAAACTATAATGTTTTTCGGTGAGGTGCGCTACGTCTGCCTGATGAGGGCCAACAAGCCCGAAACAGGTACCTGTCGTGGTCTGCACACCTCCGAAAGACCCATACATAATTTCCATTAGATATTGGAAACTAGGTTGGTGTTGCCAATTACCAAAGCATTTTGTCCCATATGCCACGAGCCATTTCTTTTAAAATTATAATGGGGACACTAAATATTCATTTTGTATAATGTTTAAGTTATGTATGGCAGCATGGGTTTTCCGCAACATCACTGCTGAAGTTTTAGAATTCTTCTGAACACGAACATCGCGTTAGCAAATGAGACGGCAAAGTAAATGGGCGGCAGACTCGAACCAAGCGACGCTTCCAGCGCCCCCCTCCCTCCCCAACAATGGATTTTTCCATTTTCCCTTCGCGCGTGGCGGCACTGTCACCCGATCAGCTCCCCACTGTCGGGTCGTTTGCCCGCATGGCTACCTCCCCCTTGCCCCTATTGCCACCCAAACGAATAAACGCGGCCCATTATTAATAATGCAAAGTCCACTACACAGAGGTGCTATAACCAGAGTCTAGAGAATACTATCTCTAGACTTTGCTATAACCTCGTTATCAGAAAACGCGAACCGTAGTTTTAGTTTAGTTCAAACTAATTACCAGACTCGGAAAGTAATGAGAGCTTTTGTGATGGGACGTCTATACTTGTCAGTTATTTGATCGCCAGATAATGTTTAAAGACTTTTCTGTAGATTCAGAACTTTTAGATTGTGGGTGCAAGGATCATATCACATTTTCAAACAAAACTCTTCTTATGTGTTCCTCTTCTGTCTTTGTCTTGAGAGAGTGTGTAGTAATAGAACCTCTTGCAAATATCATTAATATCTTGTAACATCACAATCATCTTTCGCAAAATCTTTAACTAATTTCTCACATTAAATTTGGTCCCAGTCAGAATAAGTTCTTAATAACAGTCGTTGAAAATTTTGTCCTTCCTGCAGGTTTTCCTGAAATCGAGATGGCGTGACTCAGCTCCAGACAATATGATATTTCTTCCTTTGTTCTCAGATAGCGCTTAACAGTTACATTGGGAAAAAGTAAAAATAAAAATCAATAGTTCAATAATTATTTCCAAATTTAAATTTAACGATCATTCCAAATAAACCTTTTGAAGCTAAGCTTCTCTCCCGTGGCAGAATTAAACAAAACGAATAAATCCAACAATCCAATAATTAGGTATTCACAAACTTATTTGATAATTTAAATTTAACGATAATTCCATATAAACCTTTGCTATAAGCTCACCTTCTCTACCACGACAATATTAAACAAAACGAATGAATTCAACAAGAAGATGCATAAAGAATGGTAATAAAAACAAGAATAATGTACTGGATTTCCAACAATAACAGTCCAAACTCCTTGCGGTTGCCACCTATATTTATGTAGCCTTCAGAAAATAAATATCTACACTGCAGCAGGGCCTGGAAACTCCCCCTTGTACTTGGTGAAGCCTTGCCAGTAGTTTTAACTAAGCCGGCACCGTCTCAATGACAAGGCCCGGCAGTTGAAAGCGATGAGTCATCCAAGGGAGGTGGGCCTAAGGCGCCAAATTCAAATTTCAAGATGTCAACTTGGTAAATTTGGTAATAAAACACTATAAAATGATTGTTTACATATATAGTTCATGGTTTTAAAACACGGATAATTATCTACGAGAATGAAAGTCACATTTTCAAGGGCGTTTGGTGCATTTAGATATATACCGGTCAAATTTTCGTAAATGCTAATGATTTCTTATTCGCGAACCTAGATACAACTAAATTCCAATTAGAAAAAACATACAACTTCCTGATTTTAAGGTGGTTACTTTAATCATGTAAAATTGTTAGGTAAGTATGGCAGTCCAAATTAAAACCACTTTTATCCTCGAAGACTGTGTAGGAAAAAATCTTTTTTTATGGCCTTAACCCATTTTTCCCTTAAAATGGGATCTTTAGGGAGGAAAAGCGGACACTTGAGAACCGTTTTTGTAGTTTCCCTTGCTGTTGGGAACAGAACACGTCCACGGCATGATTTAAATAAGTCCATAGACACAACCTAAAACCTATAAACTAAAATTGAATTCACTTCATTCTGAATCACTGCTGTTTTACCACCTTATTATTAAAACTCCACGTCCTATATTACTAAAAAACACAGTCCAACACACAATAAAAACAACAAACGTTCTTTAAAACAGAAAAATCGTCAGACAAGTTAGCGTAAACAATTACGAAAAGCTACCTCCCTCTGATGACGTAGTGACGTTTCGCGTCGCCAGCTGGCGAGCCTTTATCATTGCGGCGGTGCCGACTTAGCTCGCTTGAGGGCCCTTATGGCGTATTTCTAGTTTGTACTTAGCACAGCAGGGGGCATCCAAAAAGTATATGGAATTATCTATCTATCTATCCCTTTAGGTATCTATTTATTATTATTTATTTATCCTTTATCTATGCTTGTCAGACAGTGTCACTGACCCAGAATATTCCTCGGCTCAAAAATTGTCACAAAATCGCGTTCTAACCTTTAACTTTCATGCCCCCTAATTGATTCCTAGGACTTGTATACCCAAAACTGTAAATAAACACCGAGATTTAAAATTTAACCGCCAAATCTTGTTAGAGGGTTATTAGAAAACAGTGAAAATGTGTTCATTAAAAGCTCGGTAAAACAAATTTATTTTTCGTTGCAATAAAAAATTCTAAGAATGCGACACGGCACTGCAAGGGAGAGAAGAATAAAAAAGATGTAATGAAGGAACTCTATAAAATGTATAAAACCAAGAAGAAAAATCAACACAGAAAAACAAAGTTGGAAGAATAGTCGAATTTAGAAGTACGACTAGCTAAGACTACGTGATTATAGTACGGAATTCTAGGGCGAGAACAAAGAATTAGAAGTAACAGTTATACGTTTTCAAAGCCAATTCTAAATAAAGTAAAGGTGGAACTTTAAGAACTGTTGAAGAGTAAATAACTGGGATGAAGGGGCACCGTCGCAATGATAAAGGCCTGCCAGCTGGCGACGCGAAACGTCACTAAGTCATCACAGGGAGGCACGGAGGTATAGCTTTTTGTAGTTGTTTACGTTTACTTGTCTTCCGATTTTCCTGTTTTAAAGAACGTTTGTTGTGTGTTGGACTGCGTTTTTTAGTAATATAGGACGTGGGAGTTTTATTAATAAGGTGGTAAAACAGCAGTGGTTCAGTGAATAAAGTTCAATTTTAGTTTATAGGTTTTAAGTTGTGTATATAGTTAGTTTCGGACTTATTCAATTCATGCCGTGGACCTGTTCCGTTCCCAACTGCAAGGGAAACTACAAAGGCGGTCCTAAAATGTCCGCTTTTTTCTCCCTAAAGACCCTATTTTAAGGGAAAAGTGGGTTAAGGAGATCAAAAGAGATTTTGTTCCTGCACAGTCTTCTAGGGTTTTGGTTTGGACTGTTGGAGAGAGTTATATAGTAAGGGCAGAATGTAAAGGCGAAGTCGGCCATAAAATCGATAGAGATTGGCTATGATTTTCCTACCTTATGTTTTGGAGCGAGGGGTTCGGCTTAAAGAACCGCAAGACCCACTTTTTATTGCTCTGTCCTTGTCGGATACATTATGTTAATAAAGATAATATATTCAAATGGGAGTACGCCTATAAAACAAGGCAGTAATTAAAATATTTGGTTTATTTTGGTAATAGACTTCCTGTAATAACAATGCAGCGTGAAGTATTCAGTGCCCAAAGTAGAAAATTAATATTAAATGTGGTGAAATATTTCCAAGAAAAGAAAAGAGAACACAAGTGAAAGTTTATCGGTACTTCAATGTGCAACGGAGGCGTTACAGATTAGTACAAGGACCATTTTACGAATTAGGCAAGAAGGCAATAAACATATTAAAATAGTACACACTAAAAAGGTGGATTTATAAACTCGACGTTTGCGTTGGCGCCCGGCGTTGCCGTTTGCGTCGAAAATTCAATCCCAATAAGTATTTTACGTGTAATCGTTTATAAGCGCCGCCGTCGAACGTTGCCGTCTGCGTCCGATGCCGTCCGAGATAAACTAATTTCATCTTTCACGTTCCGTCGTTCACATTTCCGGACGCAAACTGCGAAGGTCACCGTCAACTTCGAGCGCCAACGCAAACGTCGAGTTTATAAATCCACCTTAAAAGTAAAGCAGCCCCGAAAACTAAAGATTTGACAGAATCGGATAAAGGAGAAATAAGAAGTTTGCTTTATGACATGACAAATAACAAGCAACATTTAACTAGGGAAAAAATATGCGAAGAACTGGAAAAAAAGGAAATTTTGAGCTGCAGCAAGATATAGCATCAAAAAGAGTTCAATTTCTACGACAATATACATCCCATTTATTTTCAAGCTGCCCTCTAGACGTAGTGTTTTTAGACGAGACCTGGATTTTTCAACACGGGGCGAATATGAGAACTTGGCACGACAAAAATCCAAAATGTGTGTACAACAAAAAAGCGAATGATGGCAAAAGGTTTATAATTGTTCATGCCGGTAATAAGGACAGATGGCGCTGAGCTTATATTTTCTACTAAAAATAAAAGTGCAGACTACCACGATAATATGAACGCCGAAATGTTTGAAAAATGGTTGAAGGAGAAACTATTGCCGAAACATGAAAACCCTTCTTTAATTATAATGGGCAATGCGAAATACCATTCCGGGCTGTGTGAAAATGTGCCCAATTCAGCCACAAAAAGAGAAGAAATAATTAACTGGCTCCGATATAAAAAAAAAATATTTTCCTGAAAATTCCCTTAATGTGAGTTGCTCCAGATCGTTAAAAATTATAAATCCAAGTTGCCTTATGCGTCTGACAATATAATAAAATGGCACATCAAGTGTTGAGGCTTCCCCCATATCATTGTATTTAATGCAATAGAATTGATATGGGCCCAAAACTTTTTTTAATAAGAAAATTGTATCTGAGGCAATGCATGATGATAACACGGTAATGTCTATTTGGAAAGAAGCTCTCCAGGAAGTCACTAAAGAAAACTGGTCCAGTTGTATAAAACACACCGAGGACGTTATTAAGGATTGTTGGGAAAAAGAAAAGATATTGGACGTTGACATAGACCCAATTATTATTAATTTAAATGACGATTCATATTCGGATGATAGTATTTTATATTCTGACTAAAATTCATAACGAATTAAATGTATATTATTATTATTTATTTACTATGTATATACTGACTTCTGACTATGTAAAGTTTATTTTAAGTTGATATTTATTTTGTAACTAAAAATATAAATATATATATTTCTTGCCTAACCATTACAATAATTATTTATATACCTAAGACCTACTTTGAATTTCAGGATCATTATCTTTTAATTCCCAGTCTAAATTATCGAATTAATCTTCAAAAATTACAAATGAAATTACAACAGGTACCTAAGTACAAATTTTTAATCCGTCCGTTCACATCAGGCAGTAAAGCAATAATTTATTCTAGGCCGACCCTGCATGCCTTAAACAATCAACTAGTAATACAAGACAAGTACCTACTAGGTTTTCTATCTCTCTTCCTTTCATGAAAGGTGCTTAGCGAACTTTAAGACGTACGTCGAATTCAAATTGGAGGAGGAGACATGAGTGTAATTGTGCGAGTGCAAGTAAAGCAATAGATATAGCGCTCTCTCTTTGATGATTTGTTGCCGACTTCGCCTTTATATTTTGCCCTTACTATACCTAACAATTTTACGTCATTAAACGTAACCACCTTGAAATCAGTAAGTTTTATGGTTTTATTCATTCGAATTTAGTTGTATCTTGGCATAAATAAGAAATAATTGGCATTTACGAAAATTTTACCGGAAGATATGCACCAAAATGTGACTTTCACTCTCGTAGATTATTATCTGTGTTGTAAAACCATGAGCTATACCTATATGTAAACAATAATTTTGAACTATTTTTTTTACCAAATTTACCAAGTTGACATCTTGAAATTTGAATTTGGCGCCTTAGGCTCACCTCCCTTGGATGACTCATCGCTTTCAGCTGTCGGGCCTTGTCTTTGCGTCGGGACCGGATGAAGGCGTGAGAATAAATGAAAACCAAGCATATAAAGGACAAAACGCTTCCCAGCCTCTAACACCGTGGAAACGAACAATCAATCTCTACAGATTGCCTAAACACGTGAAGATTTTCCAATCCCTGTGGGTTTTCTTCTTGCCCACTTGGACCCTCTGGCACTCCCTTGAGTAAGCCATCTTCAATTATTGCAATGCTACTTTTAATTATTAATATACATAAAAACTTCACCCATCGTGAAACACCGCATAGGACAAAGCCGCGTTCGCTCGAACCGAAGCGCCCCCGCCTCGGCGCAATGGATTTTTTCATTTCCAGCCTCGCGCGGGGCGACGACGCTGTCGCCGTATCGGGTCCCGGCTGTTGGGCCGTTTGCCCGCCCGGCCGCCTCCCCCTTACTCCCGCTCCCCCTACCCTTTACCGTGCCCCCCGAGCGAGCAAGCGCGGCCCATATTATTAATAATGCAAGCGCCGCCGCCTCGCCTGGCTAACGAGCGGCGCGGCGGCAGAACCCGACGGCCTAGCCTCGCGATCAACGACGTACAATTCCGTTAGCAGGTTCCCCCAGTTCAGCACCATTGACCTTTGGAATCAATTTTATTTAGGCGATTAGCGCAACATATAATACCCCGATGAATTTGAATTAGCCGAAGAGATCAAGGACTGGAGTGCATATACCATTAGGGAAAGCCGCCTAATATGGGGATAGTCCCTAATATGGGGTACTTCAATTTCTCAGGACCTAAGGCGCTGCCATCTATTTGGTGGGGGCTATACTAAGCTTCCAGAAGTGACATGTAACTAGTAAACATCTCGCGATGCAGCCACAGGTCCAATACAACATGACCAACAAAATTAGTGAGCGTATTGAAAATTTTCAGCTTCTAGAAAATCCTGTGAATTTGGCTACAAAAAAGGTAAGTTAAATTATTGTATGTTGTTCAAAACGTGTATTATGGGCTAGTTTTGGTATAGACTAGTTCTTTTATTTATATATTTGCTTATTTCCTAAAATCTACTGTTTTATTTTTACTACTGCCCTAGGCCTAATATGGGGTACCTACTCTGGGAGTCCTAATTTGGGGTACCCCATATAAATAAGCTGCATTTAATTTAATTTTTAATTTCAGATGCAAAACAAAGAAAGAAAGTCTTGGGATCCGAAAAATATGATAGCTGCTATAGGAGCTTGTAGGAAAAAAACACATGGAGTGCCTCAGGCAACTTTGGAAAGATGTAAAAATGAATGGAGCAGCAGAAGATATTGTTTATGGTAGTCTTAGGAGGAAACCTGTTTTTCCGTTGACATGGAAAATGCAATCGTCAATCATTCTATGTAATGGAAACGGAGAAAAATATTTACTCTTGTATACGGCTTGAATTTTGATAAAAATCTTTTTCCGTTTTTGAAAAATTCCGTAATCAAATTTTATACTAAATTTATTTAACTCGAATTTGTGGATCTCGTGATAAAGATAGACGATCAATGTAATAGCGAAAAATATTTGTTTTAAACAAGAGAGTAACATAGTGACACTCCAAAATGTTTAGGAGCCTTTTCAAATTTTACTGATTATAATCTCGAAATAAAGAATTTCAGGAAAATCGTAAAAGCTCCTAAACATTTTGGAGTTTCACTATATTACTCCCTTGTTTAAAACAAACATTTTTCGTTATTACATTGATCGTCTATCTTTATCACGAGATCCACAAATTCGAGTTAAATAAATTTAGTATAAAATTTGAATACGGAATTTTTCAAAAACGGAAAAAGATAATGCCACAAAGTTTAATATCATTTTGATTGCCTTGATAAGCAGATTTCAAAAATCCAATAATATACAGGGTGTTCCATTTAAAAAAATTAAGTTGTCATTGGTCCTACTTTTTTGGAACACCCTGTACACTAAACGGTCATGGCATAAAAAAGTATTCGCCGAACCATTGATTTTGTTTTTTGAATCACCCTTTTATCTTAAAAAACAAAAAAGTTAGGTGGGGGGTCAATTCTCAGTGAATAACCCTGTACAGCTAGACTGAAACTACAAAGTGAGACAACTCACCATAAGCAATGCACAGCTTCTGAAGCTAAACCACCTGAAAAGTGCATAGCGTAGGTATATTCAAGGACAACTGGGTTCGGTGATTTTTCTGCAACTGTCTCAAAGACCCAGGGAATAAGAGAAGACAAAATATTAAAGAATTATTTTTTACAAAAGATAAAAGTGTACCTTCTGCATTCTGAAGATTCTCCAAACACCGAAAGTCGTTTGAAGCATTTTCGAATAGGACAATATATAGCTAAGTAGACGACTTTTACATATTCTGAATTGTTATTACTGATACAGAGATACTGAGACAGTCTTGACGTGAAATGGAGTGGTGGGACGGTTCTTTCTGGCCATGTCTATATTGGCGCTTTCATACTATGGTCAGCGTCCAGAGATATACTAATAAGTCCGCGCACTCGGCCTTTTGTAGTTTCCCTCTTGCCCTCTCCCGCTCCCTCGGCCCGCCGTCATCGGAGTACGGCGATCGATATCTTATTTAATCAGAAAATATGCGTACACAGTGTAGCTGAGAGCGGTTCGTTCGCATTCTACCGGGTGCGCGCAAAATATTACCGACCGACCGTGACTGTGTTGTAGCGTCGATGGGATTCAATCAACGGTTATAGTGATGCCTGCAGTGCGGATAGCTGCAAAACCAGTTCAAAAGACTATATTGCCCTTTTTTCATTTCCTAAAGACCCTGAAAGGTAAGATTGAGTTTGAGGTACCTACCGCAACAAAAATTAAGAAATTTTTATGTGACATTTGAATACTTAGGTATTAATTGAAGAATAATAGAATAATATAGATATAATATTAAAATAGTGAAAATTTGAAGGTGCCAGCAATATGGAATAATGCCTTAGAGTTCATAGAAGAACATTCACTTCGTCCGGAAAACGTTTAGTAAAAACTGCTGTCCCCTCGGCTTATGGTAGGACGCATGCTTGTGTAGGTACGTATGCGTAATATTTTGTTCTGTATTGTTTATGTCAATTTAAATATAAAAATATTTACTACAGGTGTTAAACTCTTTGTCATTAAATATTTATTTGTTATTTATGTTTTTGTTTGCTCTATATTCTGTTAGGCTTTAATAAAAATGAACGTAAAACATAAAAAATTGCATTTTTATTGATGTTCCAACCAAAGTCTACAGATATACCTACTAATTATGTAGATTCTGGTAATAGCTACCTTGTATTTTAATTTAGCTGCACCTACCAAAAACTAATGGTATCATACTTACCTACACAAATAATGTTGTACCAAAATCTACAAATAAGTATTCTAATATTTGTAGACTTTGGTAAATAGTGGAAAGTCAATATATGAACCTGTCCCGTATAACTAGCTTGACGGCGATTTCGTTCCGTCGCCCTCGTAACAAGCGAAGCGTGTGAGGTGACGCTGATTTACGACCAGTCGCAAAAAATTGTTTGCTTTTCCGAGAGAACAAAGGACTGAGCCGACTTTACTATTTCTAGACTTTGCTATGGTCCGCCACGTTAAACAACGACTACCTAAAAAGTGCAGACAAGAAAATATCATCCGGTAACTAAACGGAAGGTCAAGTTGGTATTGTCCGTCTGGGGGCGACATTTCTTTAGTCCACTGCGAAGTCGTAAAATTATGAATTCGGACGAGTTTGAAGACACGTAGGTGTATGTAGTGTTCGCCTAGGGGTATAGAACACGTCGATGAAATGAGTGGACGTAGTAAAACATTAGATATAGTCAATGTAGGGGAGATTGTGGTTAATATCATAAGAGTATGCAAAGAGGAAGGCCAAAATAAGCAGTTTTTTATTCTCGAATTTCTAAATGGTTAGCACTTTGGGATCCACAGCCATTATCTGCGCTTGTATGTCTACACAATTTGATCCGTGGTCAAGCGTTTTTTTGTGCCTTCTTCCTCTTTGCCCCGTGGAGTGGAAGACTATACCGATGGGTTTCACTTTGAGTGTGTTGGACATTCAAGCGAACAAGGTTCTTTGACCTCCAATAAAATCAAGATCATTTCAGCGATAATACCACTAGTGGTATTTTCGTATGTAATATCACTAGTGCCGGAAATTTTATCGATAATTTTTTCGAAAGCCCTATTTTGCCTAGAAAGATCACGAGTATAAATTGGGCTTTTATTTTCTAATAAAATTTTATCTCCGAAAATAAAAGCCCAATTTGTACGAGTGGTTTTGCTAATGGGCAAAATAGGGCTTGAGAATAAAATTATCTAGAAAAATTTCCGGCACGAGTGGTATTTGTCGAGATTATTTTACGAATACGATTTAATAATTTCTGTATTAATTTTTTTCTATGTTTACATTTCCAAAACAACTCATTTTGAACGAGTTTATTGACAGCTTCGACTGTAGCGTTCGACTAAACAAACATGACGCTTGCGGGTATCCAAGGCAAATGCGATTATACCTACACCCTGTCGGCGTTGGTATATTTTCTGAATGTGTCAAAAATTTAAACGGAGGCGGAGGTCTAAATAACAAGAATTTAGCAATGTAGAAGTTATATAAATTCATTGATATAATGCTTAATAATACCGCAACATAATTTGTAAGCTGCATAATTTAGAACAGTGTGAAACACACAAACTTTAAGAAGTAGGTACGTGTTTGTATCCATCAGATTCGCGGTTGCTAAGCAACGAAGTGATAATTTGCAATTACCGGTAATTGCACTAGTGCAAATTATCGCTAGCAGAGGCATATCATTGGTTGGATTTTTATGGAAGGAGCTACCTTATTGGATGCAAGCAGTATGAGGGAAATAATCGCTGAAATCCTACTCTCTTAGTTACGTCCTAGTTACGCTAAACCAATAACATATTCAGAACCGAAAGTTTAATCTAAATGACAGCTAGCTCTCAAACTAACTATTTGCAGTTGTTAAATTCTCTTTTTAAATACAACTCGTGGTATGCCTAATAATAGATAATACCTTTCCTTAATTTATAACTCATTATAATCCCAATGCTAAGAAAATACCACTCCTGCTGCGCAGTCGTGGTATTTCCAGCTTTGGGATTATAATTCGTAAAATTAACGAAAGGTATTATCGATAATAGGCACACCACTTGTTATATTACCCCTGATAAGAAAACACAGTGGGAGATAAGGTGGATACCTATGGAACACTGGCATTTATGGACACCATCACCCCTAAGTTGACATTGGAAAGTTCGCCATTGATTGACAAAACCTCGTAGCATTGAGCAAAAGTAAATATTTATGTTTGTGTATGTCTTTAGGTTAAGATAGTCGAATACAATTAAATGAAGGGGGACGTGTAACCACGTAACGCTGGCATGGTCCCCGAAACTGGGCAAATGGAAAAAGACGAAAGGTAAAACCGAACCCATTAAAAAAAAGATATCGGCAGGGACGGCAGGATTATTACAGCAAAATTTAACAGTCAACTTGTTTCCTCTTATAGTCAGCCCAAAGATAACTGGATTTCATTAAGATGTTGACGTCCTTCGAGATCAAAACCTTGGAGCAAAAGATGTGCTAGAACCATTTTTTTTATTTCCTTGTTTGCATGAAAAAGGTTTAAAGCTAATAATAAAAATACTGGGCAATAGATGCTTGGCAAATTTTCCCATTTGTTGCAGCTTGGCTAGTTTATTTTCCTTTCTCACATTTTCCAAAATCTCTTCCAAGTATATTAAGACAGTGCGAAGCATTATAGAATATGGCGTAGACACAAGTTTGAAGATGTTGTTTGTTAACCATTCCAGATGTTCTTCCTCAAATAAATAAATTGAGGTGTTGAATGAAGTTAGCTTTTCGCAAATTCACTACTTCTGCCATTATACAAAGGTTTTCAATTAAAAAAATTCAATACGCTTACTTCTTGCAGATTCATCTATACGTCTGAGCAGAATCATACTTTCTGAAGGATGTGCTAATGACTTTAAGCGAAGATTGGTTACACTCATATAAATATTAATCAAATACTCGTAGAATATTAATCAAATCCTTCTTCTTTGTTGCGGGTACACAGAAGTTTGAAGAACGATACCTCTGAAGTGGAAAACAAGTATTTTATGTGGTCGCAAAATTCGGATTTTGCTCTATCGTGCGGCGCCCTGCCACGAGGCTAGCGCTCTTCGGGAGCAAAGCCCCCTAGCCGGGGGTTTATCGGAAACAACGGAAGGGACCGGGTCCGCCTACCCGGCCGATGCGGGCCAGGGCCCAAAAAGCGTGGCAGGTTGGCAGAGGCGGCGAGCACGGGGGCTTCCTCGAGATAAACTTGAAGGGGTGGGGGAGGCAAAACTTCTGCATAGTTTCTCTTGTTCTGTAAGTTAAACACAATGATAGTGATGGTACCGAATAATTCATCAATAATTGTTTAATCTAACAACGAGGGTCAGTAGTTTTGCGAAATTAAACTTTCCTGTCTCACCACATACAGTGTGACCCATTTGTTTTGGGGTCAGTCTGTAAAAAGTGTATCAATCGTGCGATTTGGCAGATTTTTTTTTTTAAATTGTAGAGCTCGATGAACTGCACATTTTGAACAAAAATTGCCTGGTTCGCATAAAATCCAAAGCCTACTATGACCGTTTTTATGAGCAAAATTTTAAGAAACCATATTAGCGTTTTTTTTTTGAAAAAATCTGTGTGCGCCAATGGATTGAGCACCCCTCGAAATGGGTATGTACAAAATTTCATCAAAATATTTCAAGTAATAACGATTTTGTAGAAAAATTAAAAATGCAGCCAAGGTACGTCTTTATTTTCAAAAATTCAAAGTTGGCCATGGAAAATAATTGAATTGTTTACTTTTATTAAGTGTCAAACTGTCTAAATTGAGTTCAGAAATTGTTTGTGCTCAATACAATTAATTATCATAATTATGGAATATTTAAGCATAAGAGACAAAATAGAAATTGTTCGACTCGTGGGCGACAACGAGCGCTCGGCAGCAGAAGCTGCGGCCGAATTTAACAATAGACACCCAGGTAGATCAGTGAGTCGAAGTACTGTACAACGTATAAACAATATTTTTGATGAAACTGGATCGATTTCTAAAAATTTATTAAAAACTAGGCAAAATGGACGCCGTGGACTTGTTGAAAATAACAATCAAATTCTGCAATACTTTAGTGACAATCCTCGAAATAGTGTTCGAACGGCTAGTTTAGACCTTCATATACCCAGAGAGAGTATAAGGAGATGTTTGAGACAAAACAAAATAAAACCGTTTAAGCCAAAATTTTTGCACACCCTGGAACCAGGAGATGAGGAGAGAAGATTAGAATTTTGCTATTGGCTGCAAGGTGAATATCTCCATAATGGCAACTTTTTAAATGAAATTTTATTCACCGACGAAGCCACGTTTACTACAAATGGTGTAGTATCAAGTCAAAATTGCCGTCACTGGTCAGCTGAAAATCCAGAGTTTATAATAAATGCAAGGAGACAATATTCACAAAAAATTAACGTTTGGTGTGGAATACTACGCGACAGAATAATTGGCCCATTTTTCTTTGAAGGGAATTTGAATGCGGCTGGCTTCTTGAATCTTCTAGAAATTGAATTTAGAAATGCTTTAGATGAGTTACCATTAAGATACCGTTTAAATTTAAAGTTACAGTTAGATGGCAGTCCTATTCATAATGCTCGTTTAATCAGAAACTGGCTAGATAATAATTTTGAAAACTGTTGGATAGGGCGAAATAGTCCTTTCTGTGAGTGGCCACCGAGATCTCCGGACTTAACTCTTATAGATTTTTTTCTTTGGGGTACACTTAAGCAAAATGTTTATAAGTCAAGACCCCATAATTTACAAGAACTGCAAGCTAGGATAAACCGTAGTTGTGAGGAAATTACTCCACAGCAAATACGAAATGTAATTTTGAATGTACGCAAGAGGAACGACAAATGCATTGTAGAAAATGGAGGCTTGGTAGAAGTTACAAAAATTTTATAATTTTAATTGTTTTTATGTTTTGTGTTTATAAGCATAAGGTTGTATTATTACAATTCAATTATTTTCCATGGCCAACTTTGAATTTTTGAAAATAAAGACGTACCTTGGCTGCATTTTTAATTTTTCTACAAAATCGTTATTACTTGAAATATTTTGATGAAATTTTGTACATACCCATTTCGAGGGGTGCTCAATCCATTGGCGCACACAGATTTTTTCAAAAAAAAACGCTAATATGGTTTCTTAAAATTTTGCTCATAAAAACGGTCATAGTAGGCTTTGGATTTTATGCGAACCAGGCAATTTTTGTTCAAAATGTGCAGTTCATCGAGCTCTACAATTTAAAAAAAAAATCAGCCAAATCGCACGATTGATACACTTTTTACAGACTGACCCCAAAACAAATGGGTCACACTGTATAGAAAATGATAGATAATAATAGCACTTGTGGTCATAGACGGAGACTTTTCAACGGCTGATCACATGCCCAAGATCAACACCAGTAAAACCTTCCCATCCTCAAAGGACCAACTTGCATATATTTTCACATGAGCCCTATCCTATCGCTTCTTCTTCTATTTGTTCGCGCAATGGACTAATACAGTAAACAAAAAAATTATCTTTTTTGTGTGCACGTCTGTAATAATATATATGCATACATTTCACATTTCACTACCTAACCTAAAAGGCACTTTTTTATATGCCTTTTCAAATCGCCCCGTTTTTTAAGTAGCTTTGAAAGCAAACCAAAATAAGTTGAATTAACTTCTTGCTTCCGGCCACAGAGGAGTATCCAGAAACTTCTTAGAGGAGCAACCATAACCTGAGGAGTATCCCTTGGCTGGGTAAACATGGGGACATGTGGGTGAACCAAATATTTCATCGTAGAACCTAACAGGAACAGGAGTTTGTGTCTGTTGAGCCAGAAACGGGAGTCATGAAGCACTTTGGTGCTAGTTGTTCTATAGAACACTTCGGTCTAGAACGATACATGTGTGATAGGTATCAAGTATCACTGACCGGCGGGCGTAATCTGGGTGCCAGGAACCCTTTCATACCTGCGTAAAGAAAGAAAAATATAATCTGTAACGAAAATTCGGTCTAGTTTTCGTTACGACGTTTTAAGTAAATTATTTCATTCGGATTCATTCGTTGCACCCCGTATAAACGTACCATTTTTAAGAATGTTTCCCTACTATCTGCAACCACCTATACAAGGTGATGCATAATAAATTGCATACCGATGTAGAGCTTGCTGTTTCAGAACCAAACTGTTGAACATTATAAAAGGGTATGTCCAGGTTGCAGAAGTGTTTAAATTTCACTCATCAATTGAAGGTATGTATTATTAAAACAACTATATTGTTGTAAATACAGTCGGAGACGTAAACCACACACAAATATTCACTTCATTCTGATTTCGTGATCGATTAGCGCAACGGTGCTAACTTCATGTACGACAGTCTTTATTTTCGACATTTCCTTCTAGTCTAGTATCAGTGGTAAGAGTTTGGCAGAATTGACAGTTGACACCCCAGCCTGTCCTCTTTATTTTTCGGTTGTGTCCATTTCGAGTTTTTTATACATAAGTTTAACTCTTAAAACATTCTATAACATTCTGTAAGGCGGAAGTCCGGGAGCACAGTCTAGGTGAGTTAGCTGTTAAATTTTTAATATTTTTTTTATCAAATAACGTCATTTGACGACTTTTTAAAGCTACTCTCACCTAGGCCTGTTCACCCCTTTTCTCTGTGGGCTTCACGCTGCGAGCTGTGACCATATTTTGGTTATAAATTTGTTTTATTAGCACAGACTCATCGAAACGAACCCTTAAGTTGCCCGAGATTGGCGTGGACTCTACCACGGTTCTTATTTTGGTTATCTAGCTTTTGTGGCTGTTATATTTTTGTCTTGTGTTTAATCACTGAACGGGAAAGTCGCCAAACATTTTGTATTTTGCAATCTTACCTTTTATCTTTATCTATATTACAGTAATTTTATTATGTCAGGTTAAGTCAAGATAATTGATTGTTTTTGGATAATAGTTGTTTATTTTATAGTCAGGGTTCAGGGTTCATTAAGTCAAAGCTACATGCTTAGTCCATCGTAAGGTTATCAATTTATTTATTTCCAACAATATTTTACACTTAAGCAATTTTAATAGACCTTTTAAAATCGTCGACGTCTCGACTGCAATAAGTACTTAACAGAGAGTGTTTTGTGTAATTTCCTTTTTCTACTCCTATGCTAGTAACATACCTATTAAGTAACGGTTTAGGTTATAAGTAAGTCCATTGTTACGAACACTGACACGTAATGACTGACACGTAATAAAAAAAATTACCTATCTGTTCTTAATTAAAACGCAATTATCATACAGGTGCCTTGTTAGCGCGGCATCCGCGTCACCATAGCAACTAACCAACATACTAATTGTTGCCTGTCAGATAATCAGAAGTATAGTTTATCTATTATAATAGTTTTTCTTTCGTCGAAGAAAAATTATAGTACAAAACTCGAGTTGTAAGCTTATTACATACTCGTGGAATTACAGCACTCGCCGCAGCGCGGCTCGTGCGCAACTTTTCCACTCATACGTAATAAGCTGTTTACAACTCTCGCTATGTAATATACTATTACATGTGAGCACCCCCAAGCACATGAACGAGTCAGCAACGGACTAAGTCCTAGTACCCCAGCCCTACCACGAGGCTCTATAGAGTACTTTGCACGCCTTCTAGCACCAGCTTGGGAACCCTTACGACTCAACTGAGTCTCGAGGCTTAGCAGAGGTCGCACTAACAAGAAGCCAATACTCAGCTTTGACTGTGGAAGGTTTCGAGGTACTCTGTAAAGTAGTCCAAGTCTAAACATCAACCAAAACCTTTCGAGTGTAAATAATAATCTGTAATAAATTACTCAGTTGTACTTTATGACAAAACCATTTCATTTGTAAATTGTAAATAAGAAAATGTTATCTTTTATTTAACCATAAAAATTGGTCAAGCTTCTGGCACTGAAACATAAGCATTTTGGTTATAAATATGTAAACTGGGCGATAGAAAATAGGTACCTAACTTTGTGTTTCGCTCACCACCCAAATAGGTAGGTAATTTTTGTTAATTATTAGTGTTACGCTCACATCAAATGAGTAGGTTGAATTTTGTAAAATGTGTTCCACATTATTGAAATGTATGAAAAGGTAAATAATAATAATAATAGAGGTGTACATTTCTACTCCGACATTTTATTTCCTCTCCCATTAACGAATACTATGGTCCTAGGGTTTCTGCTCGCACCCAAATGACCTACGGGATTAACATGCACCCTTTACTATGGTGTCCAGATTACATGCCACATAAAGATGTGGTGACTTGGCACACATAGATTACATCCCTCCTCACTTACAGAAACTGGGAATATCCACAATATTCCGAACTGTGCTTTGAATAATTCAGTCAGAATACAACAGGTTGACTTGTGAATGTGACAATAAGTTGTCGAGCATTCACACTAAAACGAATAGATCGCAAAGAATAAGAAGGTAAATGTAAATAAATTGTCTTGGGAGGGATTTGCAAAACAAACAGTGCAATGAAGAATGAAATTATAAAACAAGTAAAGCTAGGCACTCGCCTGCACTGTCTACATCATCGCATAAGCCATCAAATCCAAAAATTGTGGGACGCCCAGGCCCCGTCGCATGGAGTCAGGCTTCCACTCTGTCATCATTTAATTATTCCGGGAGCGGAATCCGGCGGGACGACTAGCGAACTCCGGTGAAATTGGGGGCGGAAGGGGCCGGAGAATTTCCCAGATTTCCCGACCGGCCCGGGCGGGCGAACGGGCGGGAAAGCAGAATTTCACGCTACATCGGACCGGGAAAAATTAATGGAAGGCGAGGCATGCGGTACGGGTGATTAGTTAAATTCGATGGACTTTACGGTGTGCGACAAATGCCTGCAAAGTTATTCAGCGTAATAATTAATTACAAATCTAAGGATGGACTCTAGGATAAACTTTAATTCAAAAAATAGTGTGTCCAGTTGTTAACATACAAAATAATAGTTCCAAAATTAAGTTTGAAACGGAGTAGGTACAAACTTAAATAGAGTATATTTCGTTTAACTTTAGCGAACAAAGTATTAGATACAAAAATCTACTAGAAAAAGTCCTTCCTCTCGATACCTTACAAAGGCTGACAGGTATAGGTATAGATATATATTAAAAATCTATAAAATTGGTCCTAATATAGTTTATTTTTCAGAACACATAATGACAACGTGGCGCACTAGAATACAACTAACTCAAAATTACAAACTCATACTATCCCAGGAGTTAAACTAGTCGACATTTTGCTTTGCACTATCAACTGAAGAGTTCTCTGGCCACATCATATGACTAGACAATAAATGCGCGACGAAAATACTCTATCCAGGCAAGAGTGCAAGGATATCGAAGCAATGAACATGAGAGGTAGATACAAGTATTATAGGCGCGAGCGGTATTTATACCAAAGTCTAGTTTATACCCCTATTTTGATGCACAGAAAATTAATTTTACCTCTCCTCGAAAGTCGCCTGTTTGACACCTAGTGTAACCGATTTGTCATGTCACGGGAACACAAATCCTTAATAACAATTTTTTGTCCGAGTGGCACATTATTTGTTATTAACTGTCAAAATAAAACAAATGAAAAAAAATACTTCATTGCGTAAATTGGGTAAAAATAAGCACTCTTTGTCTCTTGATATTTTTTCGAAAAACGCACTCTTTTCGAGCTACGGGAGATTTAAGGTGCAAAAATGGATAAAGGTGGTCAACTTTAAAAATTCATATCTCAGCTTCTACCAAGACTTTCGGAACATTCGAAAGCGCAAAATGATCCTCGAGACTTGTACTTTCATGTGATGTAAAATGGTATTTCCTGGTCGTATCAATATCAATAAATAAAAAACTCTTGGGTTTCGACCATATAAAAAACGTCATTTATTTGTTAGTATACGACGTACGTTTCGGCACAAAGGCCATCATCAGGTAACTAACAATTTTTGTATTTTAAGAAATAACACAAACATACTTCTAAAAAAAGAATAAAAATTAGTGCATTTTACAAAAAGAAATTTAAAAAAAAATTAATTAAAGCATTCCCAAAAGCGAAAGGTAAACAGTGTAAAAATACTTACAATTTAAACACTGGAATGCATATTTACAATAAAAATGTCTTTTAGTTAAAATAACAGGACAAGCAGGTGCAACAGTAAAACTAAGTAGTAGATGTAGATATTGAAGCGTGAATCAGTTTTTTTTTATCATAAAAAAGAGAATTAATTTTTTCCCACATATTAATGTTTTTTTTTAATTTTTTTTATTTTTATATATTTTTTTATTTTTTTTTAATTGATATAAGAAATTGCAATTATATGTATGTATTTACTTTACGAAAGGATGTGGTATTGTCTACAAAGGCCACTTTTTGTTTTACTTGTAAAAGTTGAAAATTTTAATGCAAATGCTACTGCAAATTTAACGGGTAAAACAAAAACTAGCCTATATAAAAAAAGTATCATTTCGCGCTCTCGAACGTTCCGAAAGCTTTGGTAGAAGCTTAGATATGAATTTTTAAATTTGGCCATTTTTAGTCGTTTTTGCACATTAAAAAATCGCCCGTAGCTCGAAGAGGATGCGTTTTTCGAAAAAATATCAGGAGAAAAAAGTGTTTATTTTTACCCAATTTACCTAATGAAGTTATTTTCAGAGATTTTTTTTAATTTGTTTTAGGTATTTTGACAGTTTTTTGTTAAAAACAAATAATGTGCCACTCTGACAAATAGTACATTGTGTACCTAGTAGGAAAAGCTGAACATTCCCGGACGACCGTAAAGATTGCCTGTCGAGGCGTAAGCCGAGACTGGCAATACGGAGTCGGGGAATGTGGCTTTTCCTACGAGGTATACATACTATTTTTCCGAAAATAGAAAATTACTCAAAGAACATAAATTATTACAATCAACTTGTTTTTAGTTTATAAATAACTGTAAGGAAATAATATTTCCTTACAGTACAAAAATAAATATTTCCTGACAGTTACTTTCCGTTGCCTGGCAACGACTAAGTGCAAGGAAATATTGACTTTTTCTTTCAAAAATGTTATCAAAAATGTCAATATTTCTGATTGATTTTCGGAAAAAATTATTATTAAGGTTTTTTTGTTCCCAATGACATGACAAATCGGTTTCACTAGGTGTCAAACAGGCGACTTTCGATGAGAGGTCAACTTGATTTTCTGTGCATCAAAATAGGGGTAGATATACCGCTCGCCTTTTATCTGTTAATGAAGCAGATTCAATGAACGAAGCGAGAACACATGTGTCAAATTTCAGAGAGAATGCAGCACGTATATGGCAGAATGTTGTCAGATAGGAGCGAAATATGGAACGTGGCAAGGTGCGGTTGCCAAGAAATAATTACACCATGAACTGGCTTAGAAACTACTACCTACATGTTATGCGGCCACAGAAGGCTGATTAAAAAACGGCGAGAAGTACATAGAGACAAGTCGAAGAGTGCATAAGGAAGCGAATTGGAAATTGGACTATTATAATCGTCATATCAACAAACAAACTGTACTAAAAAAATTGCTGAAAAAATTGAAGACCTGAGTCTTTTACTGATATTCTTGAATGACACCAAAGCAATACATCCACGTAAGCGATTTACAACTTTTCTACAGGTCGCCACAGCGCTTATACGAATAATAATTTTGCTACCGACAGAGGTAGCAATAATACCACTACCACAACCTAATCATGAAAATGTAAATTTTCGTTCTTAAACGGATTATCTATTCTTGCGGGATTTATCGCTTTTAACGATTCGGTCGCGGCCTTACACATCCTCATACATAGGTGCACCCGCGGGGCGCAAGCCTTGTCGCACCCTCAGAGAATTACTATGGGGCGGGAGCGGGAGCGGCTCATGACTATAAGCGCCGACCTCGGATCGCAGGTGTTCCCGCCTGGATGGATACGGGACGCGTCAAGAACGACCATACGACCTGGACAGCGGTGGACTTATCACGAAGAAAAAGTGTGTTTTAATTTATGCCGTCCTCAGAATTATTTATTATAATGTCAGTAGAATACGGGATGATCCTCTGTGTGAAAGTCACACGTTTCATAGACGGCATCTAATAGAGCACATGGGGAGGCATCATCTTATAAAACTACCAAAACCTTACTACATCCTCAAGCATGCCATAGGTATAAAGTCAGAGTTCTCTAGGGCGTCGCATTGTTGTTTCGTGTCAATTGTGAGCTTGCTAAAAAGCCTGCAATTTGGAATCTTCCAACTGCGGTCAGTATTCGTGATTCGGAAGTCGCTATAACGAGAGTTGAGTTATGATTATATGTAGCTATTATGTATAGGTACCAAAAATTAGTGGTCAACTCATTAATTGTTCAAAATAATTAGTTTATTCTTCCACTAGCTAAAACAGAGTAATAAAATTTTGCATTGGTCACAGCACCAAGAAGACAACGATTATAATAATTATTATAACTATTATAAATAATACAAGAAAAAGTGATAATGGGCATAAGCACTCAATGTTAGAAAACAAAAAAAAACTAGTAACCGCATACACGTGTTTCATGCTATTTGGCAATCATCAGTACGCCGGTGTAACATCAACCAAATCAAAAAGATAGGAATGATTTGGGAAGCAACAAATGAAGTCCAGGCAGGAGCGAACAGCACCGTACTGATGATTGCCAAATAGCATGAAACACGTGTATGCGGTTACTAGTTTTTTTTTGTTTTCTAACATTGAGTGCTTATGCTCATTATCACTTTTTCTTGTATTAACATTTACACTCACAATTTTACATCCTTATTATAAATAATTTTTTACACTGGCAAGGTTGGCAGTAATAAAATATATATTATTTGTACCCAGAAATAAAATTAAAAAACAACATGGCGAAAAAGAGGGCTGGTTAGTGAGTCAAAATGAATTGCTCTACGTTTTGAAATCAAAAGCTTCCAAGCCGAAAAAATATGAAATATATATTAGCACGAAATCAAATTAAAATCAACCAAAAAAAGTAACACGTGACTCTCGGCGCGAAGTTGCCAATGGTACAACGTATCGTGAATTTACTTATTTGTAACTTAGCTTTGCCGAAAATCTTTTCCAAGAAATATATTTTTTTAATATTAAGAAATTATGGATACTTTTTTCTGGAGTCTTTAAATAGTTTTCTATAAGGAAGTTAATTTATTAACATCTTTTTGATTATAATATGAATATGTGAGTCCAGTTTTGTTAATATCCTATGTTAGTAAACAAATATCCGTTCAATAGCCGATGCAAGTGGTTTGTGGCGAGGTACTCAGCCCTTGGAGCTAAAAGAAACCCTTTTTTGTGGGATTGGGTGTCAATTCTATTTTACTTTAATTTCTCGGGAAATTCCAGGAGAAAGCTGGGCTAATATTTTGCTGTGTGTAAAAATTTTTAATAGCGTGGATTGAAATAGTTTGTTAGCCACACTTCCGCAATGAATCAGCACGCAACATAACGTAAAAAAGGCAAATTCACTGATTTTCGAAGCTTAAAATGACTATTCCACTGCAAACTATCAAAGTAATTGCACAAAACAAAATACTAGTCCGAACTAAGCGTATCAAACAAACTACCACTAACTAATCCAACAAAAGTTTTTCTATCTTCGAGTTCCAACTGAACATGATAAACATTCACTGCGAAGGACTACAGTGTACCTGTGCTACAGTTAGGGATGGGCAAATTTCACTTTTCCAGAGAAAGTGAAATTTCACTTTGAAATTTTCGCGAAACTTTCGAAATTTATGAAATTTTCGCGAAACTTTCGAAATTTATGAAATGTAAAGAAATTTTCGCGAAATATTTGAAACTTTCAATGTGATGTTGAAATTTATGAAATTTAAAGAAAGTTTCGCGTGAAAATTTCGCAATAATTTCCTATAGAAATTTTCGCGAAACTTTCGAAATTTATGAAATTTCGCGAAATATTTGAAACTTTCAATGTGATGTTGAAATTTATGAAATTTAAAGAAAGTTTCGCGTGAAAATTTCGCAACAATTTCCTATAGAAATTTTCGCGAAACTTTCGAAATTTAAAGAAATTTTCGCGAAATATTTGAAACTTTCAATGTGATATGTTGAAATTTATGAAATTTAAAGAAAGTTTCACGTGAAAATTTCGCAATAATTTCGTATAAATAGTCCCAACCCAAGCCCAAAAATTATGTATGTGTATGAAGTGGTATAGGTATATAGGGTGTCCCAGATAGAGATAAGACGTTACGTTACGCTCGATTATCTTAGCAATTTTTAGGATAAGTTGATGGTTCAAAAACTAAACTTGTGTTGTTTTTCCAAGAAACCGAATGCAGTAAAGAAAAAAACAATCGAGCAACAAATATAAGTTATGACCAAAAACCTATTTTTTTTGAAAAAATCAAAATGGCGGATTACAGCGGTTTTGGTTATAAATCATTACTGGAACAAAAACATTGCAAGTTCGAATTGGCTGCAGCGCCCGCAGCCGTACCTACATAATTTGGAACACGCTCCTCGTCTGCAAACAAGTGGGAAGTTGTTGTTATTCTTGAAGGAACAAATTAAAAATTTCAATAAAAGAAGATACCTCTCTAGCGATCTGTCCTTCTTAGAGTCGTTGGTATTACCCCAATTATGGCCCCTGCCCCACCTTTAGGGCTGCATATGTAATTAAGGCCAGGGTTTGATGGCGTGTTTTCAGTGAGTTTTTACATATACAGGGTAGAAGCTAGATCCCTGAAAAAAAAACCGGAACAGGTTGCGTATTCACAAAAAGTAGCGGAGGCTTTACATTACAATAAGGGGTCAAAAGACACTTACCTTTTATATAAAAAATATTTGTGTATGGGTTATAGTAAAAGACAGGCATTTATACCTGACTAAGGGTTGTTAACAAAGAGTCCGGTTAAATGTGGAGCGTGACATAGGTATACTTGTAATATGCCTCCTTGAGATAATACCTAGATAAGTGCATATGGGTACATTTTTTGCAGGACAATATCTTCAGAGAGATTGCTATTTGATCGCCATATAAAAATTTCAAAAAGGCTGTTGTCGCTACCACTTATTGACTTCAGCTTAGACCAGAAGTGAGCGTCACGATTTTTTAAGGCACCCTGTATATTTTGCCCCAGTTTTTAAAATACCCAGTATATTTGCCGCTAAATAAATGGGGTGTCTCGAAAACCGTGGCGCTCACTTCTGGTTTGGTCTTTTTTCCACCAAAAACTGGAGATAGGTAGGTACTTATGTGTTATTTAACACAGATTTTCACCACACCATTCCCTGAATATTTCATATTGGCAGTTATACTTGTCCACTGATTTTTGTGGCAGAATTGCCAGTGTAGTCTTCAATGACTTTTTTTTTAATTTCAGGCGGCTTGCACTGATATACAGTATGTCCGCGGATGGACTTAAAAGAGGACAAATGGACTAAAAATTTAAAGATACGAGAAAAAGTTGTTGCTCTTGAAAAAAGTTTTTGCTAGTCTAGAAAATACAATTCACCATGAGAAATCTCAATTTTATTATACAGGGTGAGTAAAGAATACAAAAATGTCGTTTTGCCTAAGAGTAAACATACCTTATTTCGCAAGATACGAAAAAAAGTTGGTCTTGATAAAAGTTTCTCTAATAGATTGAAGAAATAAAATTATTAACTAAAAACTATTTTTTTAATGCATTAGGCCTTTTGTGATTCGACCTTTAAGCGTTGAAGTGGCCTGCGGCAAAGGCTAAATATTTACGTGCTAAAGCAACGGTAAAAACTATAAATGTTTTAAACTTTAAGCGTTGACTGATATATTATTAAAGACTGCTCACGGCTGTCACGTCTGACACATTTTTGGCTCACCATGCGCTTTCCGGAGATAAAATACAATGCAGAATACATTGTTAGCCATCAGAGCCATCTGTTTTCCACGAAATAAAGCTATAGCCGTGAGAAGTCTTTATAAATTGATTATTGATTATTCGACCTTTTCTGTTTTCGACATTTTTTTAAATTTCGATCTTTTGTGTTTCGACCCTTTTTTCGCCAATCGGGGCTTCATTATCTGTCTGCCTGTGTGTCATATCTGTTTATCCCTACACATGAATTAATGAAATGTCAAAATTACTTGAACTTAGTCTTGACAGAAATGGCACTTATTTAATTCAAAATAGGGTCCTGGCTATTTTTTAAAGGTAGCTTGAAGCTACAGCTTTTTATCAGTACGTTTCGTAACTTGATTACTCTAATTTTATGTCTCTAATATTCAATCCCTTTCCAGCTGAGAAGTTTTTTTAAGGTTGTCTTACAATGTCAAAGATGAGACCGTGATATAACCTGAAAATAAACAAGCAATAATCTCAGAATTTTAGTCTGTATTTCGAAAGAAATTTGATTGTGAGAGTGCCATACAATATACAAGGTGTCCCAGATTTTTTGATCAGGACTTTGACATTTTGTAGAAAAACTCAGTGTAAGGTGGGTTGTTCATATAAACATAGGTTCTAAAGTTCTTCGTTTCTGAGATACAGTGCTTTCTAGTTCTCTTTTAAAAATTTAATTTCGGCAATATCTTCCAAAATACTTAGGCCGCTGATCTGAAATTTGGCACTGCCGTGTTGTAAGGGAGAGAATAATCTGAAAATGTCAATTTCTATGCGTATCTCGCAGAGGGCGCCATTTTTGGAATGTGCTTTTACTGGTAACTTTTTTAAGGTTGTCTTTTTGGTCTCAATAAAAGTGTACCCTTGTTTCATAACGATAAAATCAACCGTTTGGGTTGAAATTACCAAAACGTGCCACAGAACACATGTTAACATCAACATTCGAAATGTAAAATTTTCACTTACCGCTTTCAAATGTTACAGGTCAACTGTGAATTCAAAATGAAGAAAAAAATGCCATTGGTTTTCTTGAAATAGGGTGTCCAATTTTTTTCAACAAATGATAAATTTAAATAAATTTTAAAAATGTGTTTAGTAATGTAATCAAAAATGGCTAGCATTAAGAAAATAATAGGCAGAAGTAAAGTAGCCGCACCGAAAGCGTTGGGTGAAGATTTAAAAAGAGAATCTACGCCCATGGAACAGCGTGCCGATTTAAAAACATCTCCGGAGCCCGCTGGCACCCTCTACATTCCGGACCAGAAATTAAAGCGGATCGATATCGAAAAGCTTCTGGCATCTTCGCCGGAGCCATCTTGCGGCTAGCGGAAGTAACAATTATTCACAGTCGGTGTCGCTGACTCGAAAGCAAAGTCTAGAAAACAGCACACTGTTTTCTGGGGTATACTGGGATAGCTCGGTAGGAATTACAGATGTCGAGTCTGGCAATATCTTGATTTTGACTTTTGACAGGGTTTTACTTGACATTAAGCCCTGGGAATTGGGCCTGGAGAAAGTGAAAGGTTAGAAAGCGATTTTGTGCGAATTTTGGAGCTGAAAGAAGATTCTTGGGCAGTGACAGTAATCTGACAAGTTTATTTGTGATTTTTGAAGGCTAAACAATAAAGGTGGTAACCAAGGTAACGAGTTTGGACTGTGATTTTTGAGATTCATTACAATATTATTTGCCCCTTTCACTGCTCCCTTTCGCGACCAGAAATTTACTTGGGGAAAGGACCCGCCCAAATACACTTATTAAACAGGGGTATCATTCCATCCTTTTCCCTTCAATAGAAATCGTATATTACATCAACCACACACGAGCAGAAAATACAGACACAAAATTTTATATTTCCAGCTCCATAGATGGTGTTTATTTTCAACGGGTACGTTGGGATCTATAGTAAACCCTAGAGCTGCGGGTGAGACGAATTTTTTTTAGCCTAGAAACTCTTTTTACACATTGTAAAACTATTGACTAGTGGGGGACTATTATTAGTGCCAAAACAAATAACATACAGTGTGTCCAACTTTAAAGCTGTACAAATCCGTAAAATCTTCATTTTTGGAGACAATCGCCCAAACTTTTTTTTGTTTGAAAGGCCTTCAAAAACCGCTTCTTTTGACCTTCCTGTCATTTTCAAAATGCAAATCCAGGGCCGGCTGCGATTTTTTTATACCCTCGATTTTCACGAAAAAATATACAGGGAGTTCCAATCTGCAGGGTATCAAAATTGAGCAAAATAGGACTTTTAAAGGCATCTGCCAAGTCAAGATTGCCATGGAATCCCCTCAAAACAGTTAAATAGTCAATAAGACCACTCACTCAAGGTGTTGGTGTGCAAAGATCCAATACAAAATATACAGAGTGTTCTTATCTGTGCCATCTCAAATTACTGAATTTTTTCTACTTTATACGGGTCAAAAATCGAGTATATCAAAACCGCTCCACACACTATAAACAAACTAAATCTAAAAAATACAGAAGTCTGCCAGTCCGTAAGTCCATATCAGTTAAGGTGGCTGGTGTGCCACAACAGGAAACACACAGAAAATGTATCATCTTAGACACTGACTTTGTTGAGTAAGGTCCAATAATTTAAATCGTTTTTATTTGTTAGTTGGCATTTTGTAAAGAAATACATTACTTTTGTGTTTATCAATATTTTTTCAATGATTCCACAGCACTCATGACCCATATAAAGTTTCATAAAAATTCAGCATTCTGAGATGGCACAGATAAGAATACTCTGTATATTTTGTATTGGACCTTTGCACACCGATACCTTGAGTGGTCCTATTGACCATTAAACTGTTTTGAGAGGATTCCCTGGCACACTTGACTTTGCAGATGCCTTTAAAATTCCTCTATTTTGCTCAAATTTGACACCCTGCAGAATAGAACTCCCTGTATATTTTTTATTCAAATTTGGTATATAGGGGTTTTGGGGTGTTCTGATTAACGCTGTGGGGTCAGATTTTAAATAAAAAAATCGCTAAATGGTTTTCGAGAAAATTGGGGGTATAAAAAAATGGTAGCCGGCCCTGGATTTGCATTTTGAAAATAGCAGGAAGGTAAAAAGAAGCGGTTTTTGAAGGCCTTTCAAACAAAAAAAAGTTTAGGCGATTATCTCCAAAAATGAAGATTTTACGGATTTGTACAGTTTTAAAGTTGGACACCCTGTATAAAAATTGTATATGCGTTAAAATGTTCTTACTTGTATAATTTATTTATGTGGACAATATTTCTGGATTTGGTATTTAGGTATTTTTTTAATAAATGTGTTTTCTCATTTAATTATTTTATTTTATTCCTCTCTGTCAAAAAATGTTCAAAGGTAATTCTGAACGAAAATGGGTAATTACTTTCTGGCGTGTTCAGTCAATACCTACTTAAAAAATCTTAATTCCTACATGTACATACATAGTCAACAGTTTAAAAAATCCTTATTTACCTACTTTTACTATTTTTGTTTATACAAATTTAGTTTTTTGGTCGTTTCGTCAATAATAAAACACAAATTTCTTGGGATTCGACTGAATAAATACTAAATAAAACATCTGTTTAGAAATCGTCATTAAAAGCACAGAAATCGTACAATAATGTAGCCCATTTTTGTACGATTTTTTCAATAAGTAGGCCTTGGCGAGATGTAAACATCAAACGTCAGACGAGGAGAAATCGCCCATCAAAAGTGACCAAATATTCAAAACCCGGCCGATAAAGGCTCATTTAACTTTTCGTACACATTGCGAAATTGTTTCCCATAGAAGCGCAATTCTTCAGTATACATATTTTAGTAAATTTGAAAATCAATAGATTTGTTGTGTAGGCTGCACAAGAAGCAGCAGTTTGGTTTTTCTGTCAGAAGGTGCCGTACATCATTATACTTGTCCCAGGTAGAGCGATCGGTAAAGTCAAGCAACGCCGCGCGTAGTCGGTTCGTGGACGGGTGATCCCTTATTATTATTTTCTTGCCTAATAAAACAATTTTTTTCCGATTTCAAGAAAAATATAATATGTACCTCGGCACTGAAGTTCTTTTTATGACTCATGTGGTTTATTTGCCTCGGCCAGAGGCCTCAGCAACTAAACTCCACATGAGTCACAAAAAGTTGAACTTCAGTGCCTTGGTACATAAATAACTATTATTCGGTCGAATCCCAAGAAATTTGTGTTTTATTATTTTTGTTTATATCACTAATAAAAGTAGCATTTCATAAAACAGTGTTAGTTTTTTTATTAAGAAATTCATTTTCGTCAATGTAATTTGAGCAAAAACTGCAAATTAAACAGTTATAGAGGGCAGGCCGTTACCTTATTTAACTATAGAGAAAAATCAAACGGCAGAACATAAAAAACGCGATCACGTAAATTCAACAAAAGTGTCTACTTAAAACTGAACTTAGCACTTAGCAGCCAATTTTCTAGGAGCCAAAAATTTCAACGTTTATTTTTTTATGAATATTTTTCTTCATTCTCCAGTTTAATCTGTTTAGACGGTTTAATAATAGTTACCCTTTCTACTTTATTTTTATCAAAATAAATTTGTGGAAATAAGGGCGAGGAAAATTTTTTGCTGCCAGAAAATCGGCTACTAACTTTACACCGGTTTAGTTAGGCACATTGATTTTTAAATATCTTCCGATATTTGGCCCCGCCTGTTTAAGTTTAAGTTACGAGCCGCCACTGATTAAGTGGTGTGGTATCATAGTTTGGCAGATATAAGCAATAATAATATCGTTTTAACAATGGCAGGCATTGTCCTAGCTAGCTAGCTTTTAAAATTGAGGGTACAGTTTACTCCGGCCTTTTTTTTCGACAAAAATACACCCTGTATACACTGTGTACTGATAGCAAAGTCTAGTATTCTCTAGACTTTGGTGATAGGTTCGGCCAATTATTGGGGCAACACCAAACAGAATGTCAACTTACAATTAGATTTTTTTTATCGTTTACACCCCTTGGGCACTGAATCGCCGGACACACAGTATATATTTTTATTAGTTACTTAAGCTAAAAAAATAAAATTAAATAACGACCTCTTTCTGTATTTAACATTTTTTCAGAAAAACGCCTAGGTACATCAAAAAATACTCCCTAATAGAGGGAAGGCAATCAGGTTTTTCACTTTTCTCAAAGTTTTCATTTTGGACATATGTTTTGTTTTTCAAATCAACGTAAGAAATTGAAGCAACATAATGTAGATCACTATATCCTATAAAAAGGGAATTTTAAAAATCTGCCAATCCGTTAAAATCGTCAAATATCAAACTGAAATACGCCCAACCCTGAATCTATTCCTAATTTTATAAAAGCCAAATCTTAGAATTATTTCACTGGCCCCTTCTCCCCCCCGTGTCTATTTTTAGACTTGTTTGCCCCGCCCCGAACACAAACGAGTATTGGAATACGAAATTGTCGAGTACGAAACCTACCACTAGGTGGCGTTGAAGTCTAATTATCGATTTTGTTAGTCATTGTAATTATCGAAAATAGATGGTGCTAAACAGTAGTACTGGACGAGAGCTAAATAGAAATAATAATACCGCTATACACCAGTAGATGGGGCTGGTGCGCGGAGGCGAATGACTACGATCATTGGAAAAGGTTTTAAATACAATCGAATATCCATAGTCCTTCGCCTCCAACAGCGCTCGGCATTTTATCTGGATCCGTGAGAGGTCTTTTTATTTAAACCTTCAGTCAACGCCGAAAGACTGCGTCCGCGGGGAAGTGGGAAAGCGCTAGATACGCAGTACGCAGTTTTGATTTAATATTATTTCCATATATTGCAATGTGCGTGGAAGTAGGTATTATTTCAGCAAACCAATTTATAAAAAAAGTCTGATTCGCTAGCACGGTATAAAATGTTTTAGATCGAAAAACTAAGTTTGAGTGTGGCTAACGTCTACTATAAAATAATTTTCTTGAAATCGGCATTGAAGTGTCTCAAAATCCTCATTAAAAGCTCAGAAATCGACACTGAAGTAGCCCATTTTTGTACGATTTTTTCAATAAATAGGCCTTGGCGAAATGTAAACATCAAACATCAGACGCGGAGCCATCACCCGTCAAAAGTTACCAAATCTTCGAAACCCGGCCAATAATAATAATAATAATAATAATAATTCTCACCCTCACAATACTCCAAACTAGGAGTACCCCAAAAGCAACCATATGCTTGTGCGGGGGAGGGGGGGCAATTACTTATATTTTGTCTTCGTTGCCATTTGCGGCTAGGGCCGACTTTTTTCCCGATAGAACTAGGATAGCATTCGCTCAAGTACTACGGAAAACCCTATAAAACCGTAGTAATCCCAGTGAGTGTAGGACAATTAGTAAATCACACGGATAGCCTATTTAGGAGCAAATACCGTGAACCCACATTATTTGTCCATCGCTCTTGGCCATAGCGGTGACATGTGAATGCGCCTGCCTCGAACCAAGGTCGATCGAAGGCAGAAAAACATGCAGTCTAAAAAGTCAGCGCCGGTACGAGCGACGCCACCGTGGCTCAATAAAGGCCCATTTAACTTTTCGTACATATTGCGAAATTGTTACCTATAGCAGGTTTGAATATCAATCTATTTTCATGGAGGCTGCACAACAGGCAGCAGTTTAGATTTTGTTGGGAAGCGCCGTGCTTCGTCGTTCTTGACCTAGGTAGAGAGATGGTCAAAGTCATGCAACGCCTCGCGCAGTCGGTTCATGGAAAAAATATATATGTAATATGTACCTCGGCACCGAAGTTCTTTTTATGACTCATGTACCCCGCTATTGGCTGGCTGTAACAACGCGATGCAGCGCGCTTCCCTATTCGCGATTATTAGAACCACGCGACGTTGAGAGGAGGAATGATTATTCTCAGGTGTGCGCCTCGAAATTTCTAAAACTTGGTAGTATTTTACAATACATGGCAAAGCGCAATCTCATATTACATTTTTCTATCAATTATTTCCGCTTATATGAAAGTATAAATAAAAATAACAATTTATTTACTTTGGCAAAAGTAACCTTTCCGCACGCCTATATGCTTCCTTCGGTGCTAGTTCTGCCCACAGGCGGATCTCCACACCCTTTTACTTTTCTCACCGCAGACGCACTCTTTCGCTGCGCCTACTATAATTATTATTGTATTTTTTTTCTCAATAATTGTTATTGTAAATAGTCTTATGATTAAAGATATCTTTTTATTATTACTATTAGTGCGATGGCACATTTAAAACCTATCTGATGGACAGTAGTTCGTTTGTTCCATACTTGTCAACTTCAACGCACGCTTACCACATATGGTGGTGTTTACAAATCAGTGACTTCAGTGGTGGCAGGTGGGTAAAACATCTGTTTAGAAATTGAATCATGGTTAAACTGAGTGGGTTTTTTTAGTTTCAAATAGCGCAAGGGCATTCTGGATTTAATGCCTTTATATTCAATATAACTTTTCATTAAGAGGCTACGATACTTATGAAATCCGCCTCAAGTGCCCGACTCAATTCAGGACAAACGTCGCTCGATTAGATATGCCTATCCTTTTCCTTCCTCTAGTCCCCACGACTCCCCACTCCAGCCTGCCCCTTCATAGTGCTACGATTGAGGGGCAGCCGGCCGTAGTTACTACACTGAGAAAAATCTGTCACTTTGTAAAAAAACCCTGTTTAATTCAATATGAGATATTATTCCTCAAACTCAAGCAAAAGCTTTTTTGCAACTAACAATAATCAATTCAATGACAATTGATATTGAATTCTAATGAATAATTTAAATGTAATATTTTATTTCAATAAATAGCATGTTCTGGAATTGATTCTATAATACTTCTTTTCTAAGCACATTCTTTTGTCAGAACAACATAACATAACGTTTCATGGTGTTGAATTTAACTGTTCATTATACTGAAATTACAACTACTGTCACTGAATTTTTGCTGGATTTGTAATAATAAGCAAATGATGTGTAAAATGCAAATCAAGTTGCTAGTGTAGCAACTTATAATTGACAAAACAGAAATGTTGCAGATGAGATCAATAAATTAATAACATTTAATTTTAGTGGATACAAGTTCTAGTAACCCCCAGTTTGTTAATAGCCATTCACTTGCACAGTATTCATTATGACTACGAACGATATAAAATGTATGGTTGATTCAAAACCTTTGCGATCATTAATTTACGATCATTGATTTTGGTAAATAACTCAGTCAAGGTCACAGCTTTTTTTACTAACGTGTTTGTAATAGGATATTAGTTCAGTCGAGTAAAAAGTACTTGATTCAATCTAACTTGTATTGGACATGAATTCTAATATGAAAATTCTAAGAATTTCTTGAATACCATAAAAATTGAAAAACATGATTTACTGATTATATTGATGAATATGTACCTATAAAAGTTGCAATTAAGTTGTTTTGTTCATCCAATGAATTATAATGTTTTTTCAGTTGCTTCTGGGGTACTCTTAGATAGTTTGGAGTAGTCTGAGGGAGAGAATTATCATTATTTAAATAAAATAAATTTAATTGTTTAAATAAAACATGAGACATTTTAAAACCGAGGTTATGCTTTCATTGTGTAGTATGCCAATTTTAGTATCGAAGTGACAATACGTCTTCTTAACGGAAATTTAAACTATTTTAAACTTATTGGTTCATCTGCAATTAAGTCAAAAGTATAGATTAGATTAGAAAAGTGACTATATACACGAACTCACTAAAATCACAACAGTCTTTTTTTCCTGTGTAGATAATATGAAATAATAAGTCAGGTGCCGGCCGCCGCCGACGGGTCACACGAGTCTCGCCGATGCCGACGAAGAAGCGCGAATATTTAAAAAACGGCGGTGGCCTGTTTGCTTTATTGCAAAAATGATATTTTTGGGAGTTATAGAGGGCGTTCACTTTTCGTTGGCAACACACTGCATAGCTTTTTGGCGTCGAAGCAATTTTACTATTATTTTTCATATCAGCAAAGGTGCATAGGTACTATGAAGAGTTCGTGTATAAAAAACTTCTGTAATTGCTCAATTATAAAATCTAAATTAACGATTCGATTACCGAATTCTTCTTGAACCACGTTAGGGTCAGTTGAACATCTATCAATGTTTGATTGGATAATTATTGTTCTGCATAATAGTGTTGTTACGACCAAAAAAGTGCGTTTAAATTCTACTTCTATAAAATGTTTTATATACCTAGTATTCCATATTAATATTTGTGTAATAATAAATAAATCTAACTGAAAACTTTCTGCACTGTAACAGCAGCGTCCAGAGATATACTTTCTAGACTTTGGTAAGAGTTCACTTTAGAGGGATTAGAGTGAATAATAGACCATAGGTATAATATCACAACTATGATTTGTTTATTTAAAAACAGTAAGCGGTTTCGTTAATCTATAAAATTACATCATCAAGGACTACAATATAAGATTTAAAAAAGTAAATAAATAAAGGATAATCACTTATAGTCAAAGAGCTTCCAGGAAATTTGAAGGAGATACTTGAAAAAAGATTATAATTATGTAAATGTTTTTAATTGTTTCAACTTTGACTTGTGGCTGAATGTATATATTTCAAATATATAATGAGGATGTAGGTAAATTTATAGTTGCGAAACCGGTCTCCGTTTTCAAATAAAGTAATAGTTTTGAGATGTTTTTCCCAGAAAGTTTGTTTCTCAAACCCTATGCACCTGCACTTATACCTAAATCCGAATAATAAGTGTGGAAAATGCAAAATATGTGTTAGTACCCTAGTACCCCTCTCTCAAATTCTGGGAACCATATTAGGTACGGGAATAAAAGCACACAAGCCCACAAATTACTCCTATTGGTTTCACTGTGACTGTTGCGACATCATTATCAAACATTATAGGTATTCTTGCCCTGACTGCCGTTCAGTTTCAGAACCTTCTGACAAATCTGAATTATCGAACATCCTAGAAAATGTATTAAAATGTCATAAATTCGACAGACTGGAACAATAAAATGTACCCTCTATTTTTATTTTGCCCGATTTTCAACTTAAATGACTTTCGAACAATCTTCTAACGAAGAAGTTTCTAAAACTGACTGGATGTCAGAATTATTATCGTTCCCTCTGGAAAGTATATAAATTAGCTTTTATCATGCAGCGATTTGACACAATAATCGTATTACATAGGATATTATTCGTTTTCAAAAAATGCTTCACATGACCCATTTATTTGACAAAAATATTACTTGTACCTATCACATTTTTAAAGTAAAAATCAAGGACACAATTTGGTCTAGAATTTAAATTTACTCCTTTTGCACGACCAAGCCATTTTCTGCCCTAGGGATTAAACCATTTTACACAAAAGCAAAAAGTACTTTGTGAATAATAATTATTTATTTATTACTCCTGGAGGAATAATAATAATGAGTATTATTATATGCCAGTCGACATACATAATGTAATATTCCAACATTCAAAACAAGCGAAACACAAATAAGGGAGACTGAGAGTAATAAAATGAAAAATGAAACATCTGATATCGATTGAAAGTTCCCCTGACGTTGTTCCCGAGCCCGGTGAGGTAGGCCGAAGTAGGGGGAGTAGGGGAACCACGAGTTCCAGCGAACGCCCGCCCGCCCGTCTATCTCCGTACGTCTAATTCCTGCTCGGATGGCCAATTCACGGATCATTTTATTGCCGAGCAATGGGTTCGTAGTTTTCAAATCATAGCCAAACGAACAAACGTATCGACTTGAAAGTAGTCTTAAAATAATGGTATCGAATGCCTCAATCGTCGTTGTGTCTTTCGAATTATTTTTGAGCGGCGGAAATACTCGAAATTCTTAACCGAATATAGTCGAATTTCGGGTATGTTTGGCATTTTTTTTAACAGTGTCGCATTAGTCCTGCACAGTTCGTGATACACAACGACGATTCTTCATAGTTTTATCTAAGCCACAAAAAAAATCAAGTGAAAATATTAAGAAATGCAAGTAGGAGATGTAAACTACGAAACCCTTGAAAATGGGGGGTATCGTAGCGCCTTAAGAAGAAAATGTTGTCATTTGCCAAGTACCTACCTACCTACTAAATTTTGCTTTCATATTTACAGTGCTATAGTCAATAAGTTGACAAGTAGGTCGGAAATGACCCAAATAATCCGAAAAGTCTTATCTACAATTTTTAATGGTTTTTATCACCAATAGATGGCGCTACATATAAGTACCTAGACCTGTATACTCCTATTACGCTTTTCTGGCAAAAAAATTACTGACACTTTTTTTTAGCAATTTTTGTAACTTCGGGAGGATAATAAATTTATATAAATTCACTTGCAATTAATAAATATTTCTTTTTTTTTTTCGTATTAATAGCGCGATAAAATCATTCAAAATAAAAGTTTTGGCAGATCAAATAAACTACAACGTTAAATTGAGTTTGTTTCTCTATGCCTTCGTTTGTTAACTTGTAGTTTATTATTTTCTTCGCTTTAAATTCGCCGCACCACCGCAACTTAACTTTTTCTCGCATCTATAATATATAGGTACTTCCGCAGATATTGCTTGAAGAGAGAAATTTTTGCAGGCTTTAGGATAACTGGGTACAGGAGTACGCACTTAGTCAATATCTTTTGGATTTTATACTTTAAGGCGTCTTTTTACATGTCGTGATTTATATTATAATGTTTTCAAGTCGGCAGAGACAAGTTTTTTTTGTATATTGTTATATAAACGTAGGATATAAAACCAGCGTCCAGAGATAATCGTCCAGAGATATACTAATAAGTCCGGGCACTCGGCCTTGTGTAAACAAACGTTTCCCTCTTGCCCTCTCCCACTCCCTCGGCCCGCCGTCATCGGACTACGGCGATCCATATCTTATTTAATAAGAAAATAAGCTTACACATTGTAGCTGAGAGCGGTTCGTTCGCATTCTACCGGGTGCGCGCAAAATATTACCGACCGACCGTGGCTGTGTTGTATAGCGTCGATGGAATTCAATCAACGGTTGTAGTGATGCCTGCAGTGCGGATAGCTGTAAAACCAGTTCAAAAGACTATATTACCTTTTTTTCATTTCCTAAAGACCCTGAAAGGGATTGAGTTTGAGGTACCTACCTACAAAAATTAAGAAATTTTTATGTGACATTTGAATACTTAGGTACTAATTGAAGAAGAATAATAGAATAAAATAGATATAATATTAAAATAGTGAAAATTTTAAGGTGCCAGCAAAGGAAGAATGCCTTAGGGTTCATCGGAGAACATAAATTGTTTATGTCAAATGCTTGTCGTATGTTTTGTTCAATTATTTAAATATCAAAATATTTACCTACAGGATGAAAAAGTAGATATGATTAGTTTAACTCTTTGTCGTTAAATATTTATTTGGTATTTATGTTTTTGTTTGCTCTATGTTTTGTTAGGCTTTATTAAAAATGAACGTATAACATAAAAAATTGCATTTTTATTCCTGTTCCATCCAAAGTGTACAGATATACCCTACTAATTATGTAGATTCTGGTAATAGCTACCTTGTATTTTAATTTAACTGTACCTACCAAAAACTAACGGTATACTACACAAATAATGTTGTACCAAAGTCTACAAATAGGTATACTAATACTTGTAGACTTTGGTAAATAATGGAAAGTCAATATGAACCTGCCCCCGTATAACTAGCATGACGGCGATTTCGTTAGTCGACCCTCGTAAATGCGAAGCGTGCGAGATGACGTTGATTTACGATCAGTCGCAAAAAATTGTTCGCTTTTCCGAGAGAACAAAGAAGTGAGCCGACTTATAGTATTCTCTAAAAAAACTTTATTATCAACTCAAGTGTGTACTCTTATACACGCATTTGTATAAGAGAATAAGAGTCCGCACGTGAAAGGGTACATACATATGTATATTATATTTCGCCAGTTGTTGTTAGATATTATTTGATTAATTAGTTAAGAAAAATATATAAACCGGTATATTTTTTTGCAAAACGTGCATATTATAAATAACGCAACTTGTGTGCAAAGCACTTCCTTAGCAGAATGACAGCCTTCGGCCTCGTCAAAACATCATTGAAATGAGCTAAAGGCGCTATATGCACATGAGTTTCATACAAAATATATTTTCTTCATTTGTTTTAAGTAAATACTATGTAAAACAATTATTATTTTCCCTGGCCCTGGTTGACAGTTTTATGATTTGATAACGTTTCTTCTTCTTATCCGCGTACTTATTTTTCTTAACTATTTATGATTTAATAATCTCTATATCACAATATTATATGCAACAGTACGCACTGGGTACCTACCCGGAGTTTGTGTAATTTCAGTACTCTTAGGCAAAGGCCATTGTCTACTCTTATGCCTTCACGTGAAATTTAAAATTTCAGCATAATATTATCTTTTGCAAAAAAAAAATATTTTCAACTTTTTTTTTAACCACTAAAGTAATATCCATAACACACAAAAGCTTTCAATAACATTTATTCCTATTATGATAGCCTCAGTATTTACCTACCTAAAAACACTAAAACTCCGAAGATGATAGAACCGAAGAAATTTTGAAACGGTTATACTCTAAATAAACTGTTGGTAATGCGGATTTTTGCTACTGATACTTCCATAATATTCCGTTGGAAACATAATAGGCCTTTCAAAATATCCAGTAGATGGCGGCATATATTAAATAGTGTTGGTGTGTACTCTTATGCCTATGCGTACTCTTATCCTTGTTTACCCTATCCAGACATCAGGCAAACATTTTAAAACACAACTGACAAAATAAACCAGTCCTTTCGCGGCGCACGCCTATGTGCGTGAACACGGGTGTAGCCAGGATTTAGTTTTGGGGGGGGTTTAGTTTGAGACGTAAATAAAACAACAAAAATATACTTACATGAAATTTAATATCAATATATTCATCCGAAAAACTACGACATATTTATAAAGTTCTTAACTTTAAATGAAATGGATAAATTAATTTCGTTCCTCTGCGCTAAATCTAAAACCATTAAAGAAGAAATCTTCGGCTTTTTCTTTTAAATATATCCACTACTTCATCTGCATGAATTTCTGTTCCATAGTGAATGTTCATTAACCATTAAGTCTGTTTTCACTTGTAGTGTTTCGTAAATAGTTTTTCAGTCTCCTTAGGCTCGAGAAAGACCTTTCTGGGGTACTTAAGGCGCTACGATACCCCCCATTTTCAAGGGTTTCGTAGTTTACATCTCCTACTTGCATTTCTTTATATTTTCACTTGATTTTTTTTTTGTGGCTTAGATAAAACTATGAAGAATCGTCGTTGTGTATCACGAACTGTGCAGGACTAATGCGACACTGTTAAAAAAAATGCCAAACATACCCGAAATTCGACTATATTCGGTTAAGAATTTCGAGTATTTCCGCCGCTCAAAAATAATTCGAAAGACACAACGACGATTGAGGCATTCGATAACATTATTTTAAGACTACTTTCAAGTCGATACGTTTGTTCGTTTGGCTATGATTTGAAAACTACGAACCCATTGCCCGGCAATAAAATGATCCGTGAATTGGCCATCCGAGCAGGAATTAGACGTACGGAGATAGACGGGCGGGCGGGGGTTCGCTGGAACTCGTGGTTCCCCTACTCCCCCTACTTCGGCCTACCTCGCCGGGCTCGGGAACCACGTCAGGGGAACTTTCAATCGATATCAGATGTTTCATTTTTCATTTTATTAGTCTCAGTCTCCCTTATTTGTGTTTCGCTTGTTTTGAATGTTAGAATATTACATTATGTATGTCGACATTGTCGACTCATTATTATTAATCCTCCAGGAATAATAAATAAATAATTATTATTCACAAAGTATTTTTTGCTTTTGTGTAAAATGGTTTGATCCCTAGGGCATAAAATGGCCTGGTCGTGCAAAAAGAGTAAATTTAAATTCTAGACCAAATTGTGCGCTTGATTTTTACTTTAAAAATGTGATAGGTACAAGTAATATTTTTGTCAAATAAATGGGTCATATGAAGCATTTTTTGAAAACGAATAATATCCTATGTAATACGATTATTGTGTCAAATCGCTGCATGATAAAAGCTAATTTATATACTTTCCAGAGGGAACGATAATAATTCCGACATCCAGTCAGTTTTAGAAACTTCTTCGTTAGAAGATTGTTCGAAAGTCATTTGAGTTGAAAATCGGGCAAAATAAAAATAGAAGGTACATTTTATTGTTCCAGTCTGTCGAATTTATGACATTTTAATACATTTTCTAGGATGTTCGATAATTCAGATTTGTCAGAAGGTTCTGAAACTGAATGGCAGTCAGGGCAAGAATACCTATAATGTTTGATAATGATGTCGCAACAGTCACAGTGAAACCAATAGGAGTAATTTGTGGGCTTGTGTGCTTTTATTCCCGTACCTAATATGGTTCCCAGAATTTGAGAGAGGGGTACTAGGGTACTAACACATATTTTGCATTTTGCACACTTATTATTCGGATTTAGGTATAAGTGCAGGTGCATAGGGTTTGAGAAACAAACTTTCTGGGAAAAACAGGGCTTTGAATGAAACATTTACAAGGGATTAGAAATTAATAGCTCCTATTATCTCAAAACTATTACTTTATTTAAAAACGGAGACCGGTTTCACAACTCTATAAATTTACCTACATCCTCAGGGCAGGTAGTATATAGGTATATGTATAAATAAATAAAGAACCTTTACTTACCTAGCCATTATATATTTGAAATATATACATTCAGCCACAAGTCAAAGTTGAAACAATTAAAAACATTTACATAATTATAATCTTTTTTCAAGTATCTCCTTCAATTTTCCTGCAAGCTCTTGGACTATAAGTGATTATCCTTTATTTATTTACTTTTTTAAATCTTATATTGTAGTCCTTGATGTAATTTTATAGATTAACGAAACCGCTTACTGTTTTTAAATAAACAAATCAGAGTTGTGATATAATATTATACCTAGGGCCTATTCACTCTAATCCCTCCAAAGTGAACTCTTACCAAAGTCTAGAAAGTATATCTCTGGACGCTGGTCTTACAGTGTAGAAAGTTTTCAGTTAGATTTATTTATTATTACACAACTATAAATATGGAATACTAGGTATATAAAACATTTTATAGAAGTAGACTTTAGACGCACTTTTTTTAGTCGTAACAACACTATTATGCAGAACAATAATTATCCAATCAAACATTGATAGATGTTCAACTGACCCTAACGTGGTTCAAGAAGCATGCGGTAATCGAATCGTTAATTTAGATTTTATAATTGAGCAATTACAGAAGTTTTTTTATACACGAACTCTTCATAGTACCTATGCACCTTTGCTGATATGAAAAATAATAGTAAAATTGCTTCGACGCCAAAAAGCTATGCAGTGTGTTGCCAACGAAAAGTGAACGCCCTCTATAACTCCCAAAAAATATCATTTTTGCAATAAAGCAAACAGGCCACCGCCGTTTTTTAAATATATATATTCGCGCTTCTTCGTCAGCATCGGCGAGACTCGTGTGACCCGTCGGAGGCGGCCGGCACCTGACTTATTATTTCATATTATCTACACAGGAAAAAAAGACTGTTGTGATTTTAGTGAGTTCGTGTATATAGTCACTTTTCTAATCTAATCTATACTTTTGACGTAATTGCAGATGAACCAATAAGTTTAAAATAGTTTAAATTTCCGTATTGTCACTTCGATACTAAAATTGGCATACTACAATAAAAGCATAACCTCGGTTTTAAAATGTCTCATGTTTTATTCAAACAATTAAATTTATTTTATTTAAATAATAATAATTCTCACCCTCAGACTACTCCAAACTATCTAAGAGTACCCCAGAAGCAACTGAAAAAACATTATAATTCATTGGATGAACAAAACAACTTAGTTGCAACTTTTATAGGTATTCATCAATATAATCAGTAAATCATGTTTTTCAATTTTTATGTTATTCAAGAAATTCTTAGAATTTTCATATTAGAATTCATGTCAAATACAAGTTAGATTGAATCAAGTACTTTTTACTCGACTGAACTAATATCCTATTACAAACACGTTAGTAAAAAAAAGCTGTGACCTTGACTGAGTAATTTACCAAAATCAATGATCGCAAATTAATGATCGCAAAGGTTTTGAATCAACCCTACATTTTATATCGTTCGTAGTCATAATGAACACTGTGCAAGTGAATGGCTATTAACAAACTGGGGGTTACTAGAACTTGTATACACTAAAATTAAATGTTATTAATCTATTGATCTCATCTGCAACATTTCTGTTTTGTCAATTATAAGTTGCTACACTAGCAACTTGACTTGCATTTTACACATCATTTGCTTATTATTTAGGCAATAATATGATATATTACTAATAATTATAATTGATATTAGTACCCACAATTATTACAAATCCAGCAAAAATTCAGTGACAGTAGTTGTAATTTCAGTATAATGAACAGTTAAATGTACCCCTATTCAATTCAACACCATGAAACGTTTTGTTATGTTGTTCTGACAAAAGAATGTGCTTAGAAAAGAAGTATTATAGAATCAATTCCAGAACATGCTATTTATTGAAATAAAATATTACATTTAAATTATTCATTAGAATTCAATATCAATTGTCATTGAATTGATTATTGTTAGTTACAAAAAAAGCTACTGCTTGAGTTTGAGGAATAATATCTCATATTGAATTAAACAGGGTTTTTTACAAAGTGACAGATTTTTCTCAGTGTAGTAACTACGGCCGGCTGCCCCTCAATCGTAGCACTATGAAGGGGCAGGCTGGAGTGGGGAGTCGTGGGGACTAGAGGAAGGAAAAGGATAGGCATATCTAATCGAGCGACGTTTGTCCTGAATTGAGTCGGGCACTTCGGGCGGATTTCATAAGTATCGTAGCCTCTTAATTCTCTTCACTATTCGTTCACCACTTTTCACTTTTATTCGCTTCGAGTTCGCATGGAACAATACTGCCGTAAGCGCGGTCACGCGCCGCGGCGCCGCTTATATAGCAGCCCAGTAGCCGTCCAGAAACTTCCACGAACTTCCACAAAGTTCCGCTCATTTCGACCGAAGGGCGTGGCGAATAATCGAGAAACAACGCAAAGTGTCCCTACAATACAAAATAGTTCGGCTGCAACTGCGTCTGCCTCTCGTCAAAAGTTGGCGCTAGGCGCTACTATTACTACATAATATATTCAAACGTAATAATAATTTAACTCTTCACTCCTCGTATTTTTTCGGTATAATATTAGGTAATATTTTGCTTATTTCGGGGGGGGGGGGTTTGAACCCCCGAAACCCCCCCCTTGGCTACGCCCGTGTGCGTGAATAATTATGCGGATAGTGCAGCGAACCGGGCCCGCCGCCGTGCCCGACCGCAACGCACCGTGCCCCAATTAAGCGCGATGTCCGAAATTGCGAACCCGCCGGTTCGGGCGGTCGGTGAAAGTCCCGCCGGCCCCCTTTGTCAGGATGCGGAGGCAGAAAGGAAGCGCAATAAAAACCCGCAGGGCCGGACTCCAGAAAAACTGGTCCGCGGTCCGAAATTACACGAATTTACGGTTGTGCTGCGATTGTAGGGCTTGCCTCGAAAGTTAAGAGTACATAGTGAATCATTAATGAGGACAATAAACAAACAGTGCATAAATATTGTCGGAAATAAATAGTGCTGAATATACTGTACCTACACATACAGTCTATACGACGCATCAGTACAGATCAGGGTCTCTTTAAAATAGGGGACCCAGCATGTCACAGTCTATCACATAGGAAAAGTGAAGCCTTGTTTTCTGTATATCTCCAAGGAGACCACATAAGTGGGCTGGTACAAGGTTATGTTATATGTCAGTATCCAACTGCCATCAGGTTTTATGTGACATGCCAGTGCCATAGATTCCAAAGGAGGCAACATATTTCCCATCATAATTCACAATTTTTAAGTTTTCTAACTTCCAGATAGTCAGTTAAAGGTAATGCGGCCGCCTGTAGTAGTCCCAATAATTGCAACCAGATTTTTCTTGTCTCACCTTTACTAATCCTACAATTCCCATTACGTGGGCATTACGTATAAGTAAGTAGTTCAAAACAAAAAATGGTATTTCCTAAATATTAAATTATTAAGCAGGTAGCTTCAGGCAGGTCTTTTTTTAAACAGTTTTATCTACAACTATAAGTTTATTTTACGTTTTTGAGGTACCTTGGGAGAGAAATAAAACTACAAAAATAAGTACAAGGCCTAATCTTACTAGTCCATCCCGAAATCTGTGAAAGTTATTTGGGTAGATACATTCAACAAGGGAAGAAAGTTCAAGTACGTACCTATTATATCTACATAATATTACAAATGGTTTGAGGAACCTGGTAACAAGGTGCAATAGCGACAAATTCTCAAATAAGCAAAATCGGCACTGACTTACCATATTTATATTACCTAAATTCCTGAAAATAATTGCAGGAAACCAAATTCAAATATAAAATAAATTTGATTCATTTGGCACTTGCCATATTCTGTGTTTGTTGAGAGAACATAAGTACAATTTTTAGAAATCATATTAATTTTTACTAACAATCAAAGTACCTACCTGTTATATCCATAGATTCTCCAATAAAATTGCATACTTGGCATCATTGAGACCATTAGAATGGGAAAAGAAACGGCCTCACTTTGGAAAGTATAATGCTGGGTCCCCTTACTGTAAAGGGTCCCTGGTACAGATAATGTCCAATATTTTTAGTAGCAGTAGTAACATGTCGTGAGTACCAAGATATCGTTTTGCGCAAATGTAAGTATGGTATTTAGGGTATGGTTGCCGAAAAGAAGTCTGCAATACCTCACTGAGAAGATCCTATAAATCATACGAACGAGACAGTACCTACACCCTCGTGCACCTACCTAGGGCAAAAGCTATCCCCAGGAACCAAAGCAAAGTTGTTGTTGTTTGAGAATTCTTCCAACTCCCCCAATGGTTTCGTAGTTTCTTTACAATAATATGCTTTTTGGAAACTTTCGTAGGCTTAGTTATGTGGGACCAAATAGTTTTTTTAATCCAAGTTCCAACGCTCATACCGGAATACTTATGAGTTTAGAAAAAGGCGTACATTGCTCAGTTTAGCGTGGGTAAATTTGGTCGGGTCCTCTGCATAAGTAGCTGTCATAATTTGTAGATGTTTGAAATCCCAAGATAATAAAACGAGGTCTCTCCAAGTTACTACTTGTTCGGATAGCCCAAGCTTCTGAAGGAGGCTTGTACAGATTCCACGTACAATACGCCACTTTCACTACGGAACTGATATCCAGGGTGACCTCGACTTTGCCGATATGACGGTTTTTAAATATACTGACGATAATCGAAATTAGTTCTTGTTTTAGGTTGGAATAATCTTCAGCGAAACCCATCAAATATTTAGGGGTAGTTTTCCATTAAACGTGTGACTGACAGGGTCCAAGACGATGTTTTATTATTCGGATAGGCCCCATCCACATGTAGCCAGACAACGTGATTGAGCCTTAATGAAATTTATCATAATTTTGAGAAATTTCCCTCGATATATATGTAGCTATCGGCAATGTCGAGAATTAAATCTTGGAAATGAACCGAGATGCGTATCTTGTCCGTATTTAGGGGCTTCATAAGGCTTGTAGGTATGCTCGTGTAAACCGACAATGGAAATGTCAAATTCCCCGAATAATTCTAATTTTTCGCTAGTCGTAATACCATTTTAGTATCGTAGGCTTACCTAGTCCTAGCTGCTGCAAAAATTTACGGTTCGAATGCCTTGGATGTTGCCTGTAAAATAAAATTACAACCCTTGCCACCCTTCCTTTTATATACAGGGTAAGTCACATCTAAAGGCAGAGCCGAAAACAAAAGGTAGAACTCGCTAAAATAAGCACATGTGCTTAATAAACATTAGCTCCAAAACGCTTGGTTCTTCATATACAACGTGTTGAAAATTTTCCAAAAATAACATATTTTTGAAATTTTTTTCGAGCCCGTTTAATAATTTCTACCAAATTTGGTACACATTATGCATCGGCGGTAGGTTGCCATTTTGTGCAATAATTTGGCCCCATTCAGATGACCAGCGGCGTAGATACAAATAGTTACTCTAAATAATTGTAAAAAAAGGAATACGGTCCTGTGCAAAACCAAAAATTTTGCCTTTTTTGGATAGCCCATTCAATTTGGAACAAAAAGCGCCTCTTGGTATTTTTTTATTTCTGGTACAGTTTCTTCGTAATTTTGGATCTTTTAAACTAGTGCCAAGGTGATTATGCCGGCATTTAAAATAACATTATTTGTATCTACGCCGCTGCTCATCTGAACAGGGCCAAATTATTGCACAAAATGACAACCAATAATATGTATCAAATTTTGTTGTAATTCCTAAACGGGCTCGAAAGAAATTAAAAAATATATGTTAGAAGTTTCAACACGCTGTATATAGAGAACCAAGCGTTTTTGGGCTAATGTTTATTATAAGCATATGTGCTTATTTTAGCGAATTCTACTTTGTGTTTTCGGCTCTGCCTTTAAATGTGACTCACCCTGTATATTATGGTTTCGCTCCGCCGATTAATTTTTCGTACCCGGTGTTTCGGTGGTTTGTTAAAAATGAAACCCCTTTCACGACAACTTTTTTACCTCCAATGTCTTAATTATGTCATACGCTCCCAAAAATAGCTATTTTGCAGACTCATTTAAGTCCTTAAAATGCTTCTTTTTCGGCCTAGTCCCTAAATGAATGAATGGCATGACAAAATTATCAAATAAACAAACTTGTTGCTACGATATCAATTTCTAAGACAACTTTTTCGAACATTATGATTTCAAAAATTATGGAAAATTTGCAAATTTAAGCGTTCTGAAAAATTGTAAAAAGCGTATAACAAAATTTTGGGAGCGTATGATGACAAAAAATATTGTATGTGACAAGTACCTAAATGAAGTTTTTCAGGACTCATCTGCTATTTCGGAAACAGCAATGATTCGTGCTGAAAAACTTTATTTTAGGTATTTGTAACGAAAATAACTATTTCTCCTTGAAAATCCACCAAATTTTCGTTGTCATCTAGGATGCGCAGGGTAACAAAAAGGGTAACAAAGGGTAACAAAAATATTGTTTGTGACACGTACCTAAATGAAGTTTTTCAGGACTCATCTGCTATTTCGGAGACAGCAATGATTCGTCCTGAAAAATTTTATTTTAGGTATTTGTAACGAAAATAACTATTTCTCTTCGAAAATCCACTAAATTTCCGTTGTCATCTAGGATGCGCAGGGTAATATGCTCATAATGTAGCGTCGTCCAGTTGGCTAAATAATAAAGTAAATAATATTTCGGGGCTCTCTTATCAGCTTGTACCCCGGATCAACGTCGATATGGAATTGAAATATTATCCTTATTCTTATTAGATCGACGGGCAACGTGGATTTGTGTACTGGGTTTGGCTCTAAGGATGTTCGCTCGAAACCTCCTTCGATAGGTATTTTCCGTGAAAAATCGATCTCGCACTTGGAAAAAATCTTTCATTTCAAAGTGTTGTTGTTGGTGTGTATAGAGAGAATATTATATACACTCCCCTTCAGCAAGGTATCCACCTTCATGAGTCGTAGTATAGCTGTCTAAAAATTTCGTCTATTTCATAATATGCACCAGGAGATATGTGTAGAATCCTAGCTGCGGTAGTGTCGGGTGTCCTGTACCAAATACTCACATGATGTGATGTGTGAAGTTGGAAAATCTGACATGTCTAAACAGGTTTTGATGTCGCGTAATGCATAAGTGATGTGCTGTTTACGAGTGGACGTGCATTCTAAAGAAATCGGACTTGATCTGCAGGTGAAAGACGGCCATCGAGTGTATTCCTGCACAATAATGACAACTTCTACGGCCCACCCGGTCAAGCGACCGACGATTGGATTGATATCCACAGTCGCGGCAGCCGGTATATTAAAAGCTGCGGGCCGACGTGGCCGGGCCGCTTTTTGTGGAGATGCGCGCCGCCGGAAGCCGAACGGAGGGCCACCGAGCGTGACGGCCGCGTCCGCCCTCGGCCGGCTTCGGGCCAGCAGATGGACCGGGTCGGGACAGCCAGACCAGTGCCGGCCAGTGGCCAATAATTGGTCGCTGCACAACCGGCGGTAACCCACTTTCGCGGCAGACCATTGAGTAAAATACAGAGTATGTGGTTCATATAACATAAAACTTTCCATCCCCATATCTCCCCAACTAAAAAAGATTTTTTTCTTTCTACCAATACGATTTGGCGATGAGATCGTTTGAGGCTTTAAGTTAAATTTATCCGAAGCAAGCTGAACATTGGAATGTAAATTTCGGATCACCACCTGTTTCCAAGATAGTGCAGGAGCATAAGTAAATGGGATTTAGAATGAAGAAATAGTCCGGCTATTATGGGACTAATATTATCAAGTATTTTAGTCCGATTTTGAGGCAGAGGGATTGCTGGCCTCCTTGACGTTATCATTTCTACATTGGCACGTTAGCGCCAAAATGTACATGCGCTAGTCTCTTTTTATCTCTCGTTTACGGTTGTCTCTCTGTAAATTTTCCAGTTATTACAATTTGTGTATACCTGTGACGCAGGGATCATCGCTTGTGATATCTATTATATGACTGCCTGCTGCTTGGTTAAGAATACAAAATGATCGAGCAATTTCAGCAAGAACAAACGAGTACGAACAATAATAAAAGGCATATAGATAGATGTTTCATTATAGCAAAACGATCGGCTCGTTGCAGAAGTTAATAAATATGCCCCAAATTGTTTCTTCCTGGAAATTCTTGAGCAACAAATAATATAACTCGTACATTGTTAATACATAATTTTTTAATTGATAAGTAGAGTAGAGACCGAAGGTTCTTTTTCATTGTTATTGCAGATTTCTTCATCGTCACCACACCACGCCCAAGATTCAATGCCTCTTCTTGAGAGAGAGCCTTCTGGATGACGTCATGGGAATGTTGACAACAATAATAAATTGTTGGCACGGGAGCGCCAATCACATCATCTGACAGCTTTCCTGTGACGTCGTCATTCGCTCTCTCTCTCTCTCACACGATAGTAGATAACCTTTTTACTTTACCACGCGTACATTTCAGTGCATCTTAAAGACTTTACAGTACACCATCCTTTCTCGCAACCACAGATTAAGTAACTTTTCTTGTACACATGACATCGGACTCATCGGTTTCCAGTCTTCTCCCATTCAAATTGTGTCGCTTCTAGGAGATTTGGGTGTTATCTAGCAATGGTGTTATTTATCAGCACCTGCCCCACTCCAACATTGGTAAGATGTGGTAAGATGTATATGGTGTTAGGGAGGACCTTGAGGTGAACATACCCGTATTTCACAGGAATGTTATTAGATTATGTGTTTGGCGTTCCCCCGCATGTCGCCCTCGTCGATAATTATTAGGGTCAGCATTCCAATATCATCATCAGAAATGCTCTCTCTAGACAAGAGGCAACCTTCATACTTTGCGGATTGGAGGTAGCCGCTGTTTTCTTGTTAAGATTATGAATAGGGAAAAAGGATAATATAGCGATGGCTCTATCTTCGCTAGTTTTATTAAATTGAGGCTAAAAGCAAAGCTTGTAAGTACCTAAACTTAGGTGGCGAAAGTGTGGTCGGAGCAGGATGGTATAGGTACCACTCCAAGAAATGTTTACTGTCTCCTTAGGTGTTGCTTTGTGGTGGGGATATTATTTTAAAATTTAATAATTAAAATAAAATTTTCTTGCCTCTTGCATTTTTTGCCTGTCTTGCTTACTTACAAAAAAAAAACAATTCCATCATCGCAAACTTTAAAAACAAATAATAAAATTTAACACCCTGTATCTCGAAAAAGTAGATTTAAAATATACAAGTTTATAAATATGAACTTTTCTTTTTATTTTCGCCAGTTCTATCGCCTATTAAATTTTCTTATTAAAAAATTCAGACACCCAGCATAACTAGATATATTTGTGAAAGTACGGAAAAAGTAATTAGAAAAAGTTTTTCGTAATTAAAAGATCGGACATACTGTATCTTGAGTGATTACAATGTCCATCCCGTCCCCTCTTATTGGTCTAGTTATATTTTGTCAGGGGTATATAAGCATGGGCGCCGCTAAGGCATATGCCAGGGAGGGGTGCCCTATTATGGGGGAGGCGCAGCTAACCTGTGTCGTTGGAAGGAAGTCACAAAACAAATTGAAATTGAATCTATGGTGTAAAATTGCGCCACAGACGAACATTTTTCCAATATTCAAGGTCAAACAGTTTAAATTAACGAATGTAAACTGGTAGTATTTTTTTCTTTGTTAATTATGGGCCCATAATCATTTATAGCAAAGAAGTATCTACTGCTTTTTCTTGGCCAGGTCAGGTATCGTATGGAATCGGTAGGTATAACTAGGTACTTGACAATAATAAGTACCTACGTGTTTTTGCATAATTAACATTTATATAAGATGCATAAAACAATAATTCCCGTTTTTTAAGAAGTTAATAACGCAAAACAGTGCATTTAATTTGTCCACTTGTTGTCGTACATATTTCTATAAAAGTGTAAAATTGCAGGTTGCAACTTTATCCGATTGAGATAATTGCAACTCTGAGGTTGGTCTCCCAAGAGATTTTATTTCAACTTTTGCCAATAAAAGTCTTAAAAAGTTACCTTTCAAAATGTCCTGCACATTTTGTTTACATAGAACACGCGAGGCATCGGGAGAAGTTTTGTAAAGGACTCGGCGTCGCATGTCACGCACTCGACTGGCTAGGACTAGGGCTAGAGAACCGACAGCCCTCTCCTATGCTACAATCGCGTATAGCGGAAGCAGCCGACTCGGCCCGATCGCTCACCTTTCTTCGCGGAATAGCGCGGCTCAAATATTCGTAGCCGCCAAGCGACGATTTTACGTTACTATAAGGTATACGTTTCGGGCGTTTAAATCGTACTTACTGTAACGGCAGAGTGAAATAAAATACAAGTGTTGCTCGTTTAACGGCTGGATTTATTCTAACTTCTCATTCTTTAGTCACAAAAAATTAGTCCCACAAAAATAAATGTTATGTCTATACCCAATCGGGTTACATAGGAGGCATATTGTACCGCTGTATGAACGGCCTCTCTTCTATAACGTGCTTTCATAACAGAACTATTCTTTTAAAACGAAACAAAATCAGAACAGATTAACTATCAAGTAAATTCCCACAAATATTCTACCTAACTATATTTTTATTAACATTAAATATAAGTACATGGAAGTATAAGTAGAAGTTTCCGTTACATTCGGCCATCCTGTTCACTTAGACGTCCTCGTCTTCTTCCTCCGAGTCACTTGCCGGGCGAGTTTTACGGTTTTCCGGATTGTTTTCCAAAATATGTTTGGATCGCCGATTTTTAGGCACTACTACGTCACTTTCGTCACCGGAAAAATCACTCTCGCTTGGTGCACTCATTGTGGCACGTTAGGTAAACAGTAAAAACAAAAAAAAATTATCCCACACTTCTGAATTGTAACGGCAGAGTGAAATAAAATACAAGTGTTGCTCGTTTAACGGATGGATTTATTCTAACTTGTCATTCTTTAGTCACAAAAAATTAGTCCCACAAAAATAAATGTTATGTCTATACCCAATCGGGTTACATAGGAGGCATATTGTACTGCTGTATGAACTGCCTCTCTTGTATAAAGTGCTTTTATAACAGAACTATTCTTTTAAAACAAAACAAAATCAGAACAGATTAACTATCAAGTAAATTCCCACAAATATTCTACCTAACTATATTTTTATTAACATTAGATATAAGTACATGGAAGTATAAGTAGAAGTTTCCGTTACATTAGTTTAGTACTTTATCGGCGGCGGGCGTTGCGTTGATTTATTTAGGAAAGAACGAGGAGGTAAAATATAGAATATAGCAGTCGCAGAACTAAATTATTTTTCCCATTTTCTACGGGGAGCTCTAGCCCCAGAGCCCCTATGGACGAGCCGACACTGCGATCAATGCTGTATATTCTGCGTTTAGGACTTTTTCAATATGAACAAAAAAAAATATTTTCAGTCAAAAATCCAGGGGGCGGCCGCCCCCCTTTACCCATGCGTAGCGGCGCGCACGGGTATAAATTACACGAAGAAAAAAAGATTTAAAACTAAAATAAAAATAATAATACGTATTAGGAAATTTAATACTATTTGGCACAGCAATATATATTTTACAAAGTAAAATATTTTTATAATATCGGCTGTATTATAAGAGCAAATATACTGGACAACTTGTGTGCGTTTTAAATCTAAAAACTAAGATGATATCACATGTAATATTCATGTCAATATTCAATAGTTTCAAAAATATTTTTCCAGCGTGCAATATTTTTTATTATAAAATTTTATAAATATGTATTTGTTTATATTGTCCAAATTTTCAGGAAAAAATATATGCATGTTAGTAGTTAAAATATTGAATTGTTAATTTAAATATATTTTATAGTAATTGGTAATATTTATATATAATTTATAAATTAATATATGAGAACAAATTTTCAGGCTGTCCCACCGTGGTCGATGGAAATCTTCCAAACTATTATCAGTAAGATCGCCACTAGATATTACTTAGGCATTTGATGATCAGTTACAATCCCTCAATGAACGAGTCACCATTAAAGATGCTCTCAGTTACGACTAGAAAAATGTCTATAGAAGATTTCCATCGACCACGGCGCAACAGCCCAGAAATTCGTTCCGACATGGACAACAGCCGTGAAAGCCTAAAAGAAATAAAAATTGCATAGAAATTTTGAATTTAATGTACCTATTTACTTGCACTTGCATTCAAGGGAATCTAAAATAAAATTCACATTTTTTAACAAACGCCCATTCATTTCAACGTTTTTAAACAAATTTACATAATTCTAGTTCGTATTGTTGAAATATATAACTGCCCAAATAAACATATTTATTCATGAACTTACAAAATTTGCTATAAAAACTGATGGTAAAAAATATATCTAAACAAACTTCCTTCGGAACTTTTTAAAAAATAACGTTTTTTATCGGTACTATCGAATAAAAAAACGGACTTTTATTAATATGCATACATAATAAATCTCTCCAATCTACTAAGTATTGGCTATTGAATATAATGAGCCTTACTAGCACTGGCCCATTATATCCAAGTAAACATAAAAAGAATGCGCACCATCACAGAAACAGTCCAATAATGCTAACTCAATTCACCACACCTTCTTCAGTCCATAGAGCATAATAAATGACTTAACAATAATGCCTATAACATTTTTAAAAAACTTGTTTTAAAATATTTTCACTTGCTATTCGAAAATTGGGTGTCGGATATTTCGTTGCTTTACACGCACCTGGTCAGATTTTTACGCAACGAAAAGTGCGACACCAAATGACCAGCTCAGGACACCTCCAGGCCCAAAGACTTTAAAAAATTTGGATTTTGTAAATTTAATTAGGTACTCGCGTTTAATACTGGAATGATGTTAAATGCTTGATTCCTTGGTAAATAAAATATCTGTATTCTAGAAATTTATATTTAAAATGTGTAGGTATATTATTACAATAGAATATACCAAAAATTAATTAAAAGAATTTAATAAATAGTAAAAAGCAAATGATTAAATCTAAAACTTTGTATATTACTATTTTGTAATATAAAAATATGTTAGCTGATATTGACGGGTGTTATAAAATTAAAAATAAATTTTGCTCCGTGTATTATTTATTTTTTAATCCTACACAACACACTGAGTTATTCACGTGTCTAAACAGTAACGCGGTGGAGACGCGGCTTTGGGGTGGGTCGAGGAGCGGCGCAGACACAACGACAAGAACCGCCCGTCCGAAGCGGCCCTTAATAATAAAGGCGAGAGCGGGCGGGCGTCACGCGTCGGCAAGGCCGAAGGGCGCGGGACGCGGGCCGCGGGCGGCGGCCCCAGCCGACCGGCGGCCGCGCAATTAGCGCGCCCCAGCCGAGCGCGGCGTGGCCGCCGCCTGTTTGGGGGGGGGCGCGGGGAACGGGTTTCGTAATTTGCGGACGGCCGCCGGGACGGGACGGGACGGGCGCCATGGGCGGACGCCCGCAAGCCCTTCCACGTTCAGTAACAATTAAATACGGTCGAACTCCCTGATAAGAAACCTTTAAGGAACCGCCAAATTGGATCGTTACATGCGAGCGTTCCTTATAAAACACCGACAAAAAATATTTTGCTAATTGAAATTTTTTATTCGGCAAATTAAACGCCAGAGTTTTTTGACTAGCTTTCTTAATATTGGACATGTTTAATTGAACTTACATTTAAATTTACTAAATCCAGTAAATTTAATTGGATTTATATGGGTAATAATGCAATTCATTGGGTAAGAAAAAATTGCTTATCCATCGATAGGAGTATACCATATAGATAGTAGTATACCATATAGAAGGCTTAAATCCTAATTTTCGACCATCAACCCTTTGCAGGTTTTCCGCCATCGTGAATTTAGTAGTAAATTAGTTTTCCGCGGATAACAGCTGTATTTTTAATTTTACCAAAAAAATAGTCTATACCATTTTTAAAAAAGGTGCTCTGCAAATTGGTTCTCTTGTCATTTTCTTGAATTTTGTACATATAACAAGTTATAAGAAAATAATCTAGAAAAAAGGGGTTGCAACTTTTTTTTCATCTAATATATTTTTTTCTGGTAACGACAGCGCGAAATTTTCTTGACAAAACTTGTTCACTATAAAATTACCTATGATATTTGTCTGAACAACTTTTTTCTATCAGCAATAGTTTATTTCCGGTACCGTCTCAAAGTTTCGCGCAACGTCTCCTGTCACCTCGTAGCGCCAAAGTACGCGCACTATACCTTGACTGTACTTCGCAAAATTTCGCAAAAAGTTTTTTAGACCTGACTGTACTTTATTTAAAACATAATAATCTCGATAATAATTAATTGTGTCCGCGCGTAGTAGTTTATGGTACAAGGACGAAAAGTTGAGTTTTTCGGACGGATGCAGACTTCACCGGCCGAGGCGCAGTCGAGGCTGGCGAACCGCAGGAGTACGTGTATCATACAATATTTTTTATTCGAATGTGCTTAGATATACTTCTGTGCCAAATTAAATTTAAACAGCATGCTGGAAGTTTGTCTCCAAGAAATTAGAGCGCAAATAAATAAAACAGACTTTTTGGCCATACAGTGTGATGAAACAAGTCTCTGTTCATTTTTATTTAAAATTTTATTTTTGAATCTAGAAGGCTATATACTTGCCAAATATGCCTAATTGGGCTTCCGTAACCTTGGAAAAAAAATTGAAACTTACATGACGTGATTCAATTTTTGCAAAATAATTAAAAATACTTATATTAATTTAATTTGTTTATTAAAGAGTATTTTGTTGTCTTTAATTTCGTGAGTCAATTTTATAATCAACCGATAATTACGGTCCCAGAAATAGCCACTGTCTTAAAAATAAAAATTGAGAGAGTTATCAAAATTCTGCAGAAATGTTACGCAGGGAACATAGAATTTTATGGTGAAACCAAATATGCAAAATTATACGAAGCGTCCTATTTAAATATTCAAAATTGATGTTATTTCAGGTGAAACCCGAAGTAGAAAAAATGTGAGTACCTATATGTCAAAAAAACATTCTACGTGGAATACGTATGTCCCAAATTTAAAATTTTTATCTCAGAAAAAGGAAAATTGGGGGCGAGCCCCATCCCGTGGCCACACGGTATAATCTATGTATGGACACAACATTGCATTCATCAACATTTGAAATTTTCAGCTTCAGCATTTTAGAAGCTGCATACTTAAAGTATTCTTTTTAATACTAAATTAGTATTATAGATTTTGCGGCGCTGTTGAGGAAACTTTCCTGGTCAGGTAAATACATATACTACATATAATGAAAAATTTAATTGGGAAGTCATTACTAATGTCATAACGTCAAATAATTTGAATAATTTTTCAGGGAACTAAATCAGATTCAACTGGTACTCAATGATATCTCTCTTAAATATAGACATATCAGTCAACATGCCATTTCGTTTAACAAGTTTCGCTAGGTTTGTTTGAGGAATAGATACGATAATGCAATCTAAACTCTGAGCCTGTTGGATTGCACCCCGGAGAATCGGGAGATATCTACAATACTCAGTGCGATAGTAACATTAGTTAACAATTACCTATTATCTCTGTATTTCTAGAATATTGTTGTTGGCTAGCAACAAGGACTTGTTGCTCTCCAATGTTTCAGGTTCCTGTATAGCGAGAAATCCAACGCATCAACACTTTTCACCCAAATCTTCTCAAATTCAATGCGTGCAATGCGTATAATTTTGCCGTATAGGTATATATTCTCGGCCTATTCACCATCTTATTAACTGGCTTCCTTTTTTCGTTCTCGCCCATTAACACCGACGACTGCGATGTCAGGTGATGTGACCGAAACTTATTACACTTATCTGGGCATTAAAAAAAGCGGGTGGGCGCGCCAGTGAGCGCCTTTGTCATGCGGGCCGGGGAGCGGGACCGCCACCGACAACATAGGGGCCGGGGCAGGGCCCGGCCGCCGGGGCGAGGGGTCGCCAGCGGCGTGCGAGCGAATACAAATGGGCGAGACGCAATGCGGCACGGGATAAATTACGCCGGAAGCCGACTGTACTGGGCCGTTACCGGGCCCTTTAGCGAATATTCAAATTATATTCGGTTGCCTCTTTAATGCCCCTAAAGTTTACCATAATTTAATTTCTGAAGTGAAAGCAATAATGGCATTTGCACTTGACAGTCTTAGTAGAGTTTCGCTGGATTCAGTTCATAAAATGAGTATCGGCGGAGACTGCAATATTCTTAAAATATAGAAGCCTATAATCGTTGGGTGAAGATTTAAAAAGAGAATCTACGCCCATCGAACAGCGTGCCGATTTAAAAACATCTCCGGAGCCCGCTGGCACCCTCTACATTCCGGACCAGAAATTAAAGCGGATCGATATCGAAAATCTTCTGGCATCTTCGCCGGAGCCATCTTGCGGCTAGCGGAAGTAACAATTATTCACAGTCGGTGTCGCTGACTCGAAGCAAAGTCTATAAAACAGCACACTGTTTTCTGGGGTATACTGGGATAGCTCGGTGGGAATTGCAGATGGGACATTTCGAGTCTGGCAATATCTTGATTTTGACTTTTGACAGGGTTTTACTTGACATTAAGCCCTGGGAATTGGGCCTGGAGAAAGTGAAAGGTTAGAAAGCGATTTTGTGCAAATTTTGGAGCTAAAAGAATATTCTTGGGCAGTGACAGTAATCTGACAAGTTTATTTGTGATTTTTGAAGGCTAAACAATAAAGGTGGTAACCAAGGTAACGAGTTTGGACTGTGATTTTTGAGATTCATTACAATATTATTTGCCCCTTTCACTGCTCCCTTTCGCGACCAGAAATTTACTTGGGGAAAGGACCCGCCCAAATACACTTATTAAACAGGGGTATCATTCCATCCTTTTCCCTTTAATAGAAATCGTATATTACATCAACCACACACGAGCAGAAAATACAGACACAAAATTTTATATTTCCAGCTCCATAGATGGTGTTTATTTTCAACGGGTACGTTGGGATCTATAGTAAACTCTAGAGCTGCGGGCGAGACTTAGAATTTTTTTTAGCCTTGAAACTCTTTTTACACATTGTGAAACTATTGACTAGTGGGGGACTATTATTATTGCCAAAACAAATAACATACAGTGTGTCCAACTTTAAAACTGTACAAATCCGTAAAATCTTCATTTTTGGAGACAATCGCCCAAACTTTTTTTTGTTTGAAAGGCCTTCAAAAACCGCTTCTTTTGACCGTCCCGTCATTTTCAAAATGCAAATCCAGGGCCGGCTGCGATTTTTTTATACCCTCGATTTTCACGAAAACCATTTAGCGATTTTTTTATTTAAAATCTGACCCCACAGCATTAATCAGAACACCCAAAAACCCCTTTACACCAAATTCGAATAAAAAATATACAGGGAGTTCCAATCTGCAGGGTGTCAAAGTTGAGCAAAATAGGACTTTTAAAGGTATCTGCCAAGTCAAGATTGCCATGGAATCCCCTCAAAACAGTTCAATGGTCTATAGGACCACTCAAGGTATTGGTGTGCAAAGGTCCAATAGAAAATATACAGAGTATTCTTATCTGTGCCATCTCAAAATGCTGAATTTTTATGAAACTTTATATGGGTCATGAGTGCTGTAGAATCATTGAAAAAATATTGATAAACACAAAAGTAATGTATTTCTTTAAAATTCCTATTTTGCTCAAATTTGACACCCTGCAGAATAGAACTCCCTTTATATTTTTTATTCAAATTTGGTATATAGGGGTTTTGGGGTGTTCTGATTAACGCTGTGGATTTTAAATAAAAAAATCGCTAAATGGTTTCGAGAAAATTGGGGGTATAAAAAAATTGTAGCCGGCCCTGGATTTGCATTTTGAAAATAGCAGGAAGGTCAAAAGAAGCGGTTTTTGAAGGCCTTTCAAACAAAAAAAGTTTAGGCGATTATCTCCAAAAATGAAGATTTTACGGATTTGTACAGTTTTAAAGTTGGACACCCTGTATAATAATTGTATATGCGTTAAAATGTTCTTACTTATATAATTTATTTATGTTGACAATATTTCTGGATTTGGTATTTAGGTATTTTTTTAATAAATGTGTTTTCTCATTTAACTATTTTATTTTATTCCTCTCTGTCAAAAAATGTTCAAAGGTAATTCTGAATGAAAATGGGTAATTACTTTCTGGCGTGTTCAGTCAATACCTACTTAAAAAATCGCAATTCCTACATGTAGGTACATACATAGTCAACAGTTTAAAAAATCCTTATTTACCTACTTTTACTATTTTTGTTTATATCACTAATAAAAGTAGCATTTCATAAAACAGTGTTAGTTTTTTTATTAAGAAATTCATTTTCGTCAATGTAATTTGAGCAAAAACTGCAAATTAAACAGTTATAGAGGGCAGGCCGTTACCTTATTTAACTATAGAGAAAAATCAAACGGCAGAACATAAAAAACGCGATCACGTAAATTCAACAAAAGTGTCTACTTAAAACTGAACTTAGCACTTAGCAGCCAATTTTCTAGGAGCCAAAAATTTCAACGTTTATTTTTTGATGAATATTTTTCTTCATTCTTCAGTTTAATCTGCTTAGAAGGTTTAATAATAGTTACCCTTTCTACTTTATTTTTATCAAAATAAATTTGTGGAAATAAGGGCAAGGAAAATTTTTTGCTGCCAGAAAATCGGCTACTAACTTTACACCGGTTTAGTTAGGCACATTGATTTTTAAATGTCTTCCGATATTTGGCCCCGCCTGTATAAGTTTAAATAGTTACGAGCCGCCACTGATTAAGTGGTGTGGTATCATAGTTTGGCAGATATAAGCAATAATATCGTTTTAACAATGGCAGGCATTGTCCTAGCTAGCTAGCTTTTAAAATTGAGGGTACAGTTTACTCCGGCCTTGTTTTTTTTTCGACAAAAATACACCCTGTATACACTGTGTACTGATAGCAAAGTCTAGTATTCTCTAGACTTTGCTGATAGGTTCGGCCAATTATTGGGGCAACACCAAACAGAATGTCAACTTACAATTAGAATTTTTTTATCGTTTACACCCCTTGGGCACTGAATCGCCGGACACACAGTATATATTTTTATTAGTTACTTAAGCTAAAAAAATAAAAATAAATAACAACCTCTTTCTGTATTCAACATTTTTCCAGAAAAACGCCTAGGTACATTAAAAAATACTCCCTAATAGAGGGAAGGCAATCAGTTTTTTCACTTTTCTCAAAGTTTTCATTTTGGACATGTTTTGTTTTTCAAATCAACGTAAGAAATTGAAGCAACATAATGTAGATCACTATTCCTAAAAAAGAGAATTTTAAAAATCTGCCAATCCGTTAAAATCGTCTAATATCAAACTGAAATACGCCCAACCCTGAATCTATTCCTAATTTTATAAAAGCCAAATCGTAGAATTATTTCACTGGCCCCTTCTCCCTTCTCCCCCCGTGTCTATTTTTAGACTTGTTTGCCCCGCCCCGAACACAAACGAGCCTTTTGGAATACGAAATTGTCGAGTACGAAATCTACCACTAATTATCGATTTTGTTAGAGTCATTGTAATTATCGAAAATAGATGGTGCTAAACAGTAGTACTGGACGAGAGCTAAATAGAAATAATAATACCGCTATACACCAGTAGATGGAGCTGGTGCGCGGAGGCGAATGACTACGATCATTGGAAAAAGTTCGAATATCCATAGTCCTTCGCCTCCAAAAGCGCTCGGCATTTTATCTGGATCCGTGAGAGGTCTTTTTAAACCTTCAGTCAACGCTATAATCGTGCTCCAATGCTGGCCACGCTGCGTCTGACCAACTGGAATATAAGAATAGTTGTATTACCAAAGACTATTTTTGAGAGTTTGCAGCCCAAAACAAAATACAGATCAAGGTTAGACAGAGGCACCGAAGATATAGGTAACCATAGAAGGATCCACAAGCAAAAAAATCGAATGTGTAACGAACGGAAGTATATCTGCCATCATGGAAGTTTTGGGGTTTCACTTTAAGGGCCCTATACACACACAGAGGGAAGACTCAAAACTTAATTGTACCACGTTACAGTTAAAAAGAATCGTGTGTTGCCAAATCTGTGTAATGCGCATTCAAATCCGTCAATTTGATTTTTAGCGTGCGCATCAGTTAAAATCGCGAAGGAATAATTCTGTGTGTGTGGGGCAAAGTCTTCGAGCCCTTCATTTTTTTCTTATTTCAGAATTATGTTTTATTTGACGCGTCAAAGTCGATAAAAAAGAAATAAATATTTTAGAACAATAGGACGGCCACCTCTGGTCTAAAGCAGGTGGTATTTTCAGAAATTCCTTGTATTACCTTCCGCTTGGCAACATTGCGCTGCTGCAAGGAAGATGGCCATGCGAGGAAGTGGGGGAAGTCAGACACGCCCCGATATCAATGTAAAAGTAGCCAAGGCCATACAAAGGCCTTGGCTACTTGGTTAGCGGAAATAGCCATGTTGTATAAAGAATATATATAGGAATTTTTAGAATGGGGTAAAAGAGGTATATGTAGAAAACTTCACTGTTTTATCTTTATCTTTCATAAAGAATGGCATATATTCTATAGTTCTTGTCTAACACATAGAGGCCTTATGAGCACCCGGCTAATAACCCGTGTCGTAGAAGAACCTACTAGGTATGACAAGAAAACCAATTATATGTTAAATTTCTAACCGCCAAAAAGGCTCCATCGAGCCTGATTCGGACTCATCTTTGCCACATCCAACAACCGAAGTGACCGCAATCGGTATTCGCACATTTGATTTTCGATGCGCGCTTGACTAGTGTTGTGAAGACGGCAAGAGGAGCTTGCTTTTTTGGTCGGTTTGACCTCCTATACTGCAAACTCTACGCACCATTTCATCCCCTGTAGTAGGCCAGGGAAAATAGAATTTGACCTAGAAAAAAATATTAACTGCAATTTTGTTTTACCATATCAAAGTTATAAGTAAATACGTTGGTAGAAACCAAAAATTAAACATTTTGAATAAACGGAACCTTGAGTTACCTCAAAAAACACCTATTTTGAATGTTAACTGTATTTTTTTAGACTCTTTAGGTAAAAAAACTTCCCTTGCTAACATATATTAAGAAATTAAACATTCTAAGAATTATGGAAGTAACTTAGATCGACAAAGAGGGATAAAAATCGGATAATTTTCTATTTCGGCAAAAGCAAAAATATTAACTACGTTTTTATTGCAGATGATCATTCCCTTTTACAATTAGAATGTAAATTATACAAAATTAAACATTTATCTGAGCCGCATATACGTCAGCTGTCACTTCTCATTGGTATAGACTATAGGCAAAAATATTAACTGTTTTTTTTTGTTTAACTTTTTACAATATAACTATATTGAATCATATATAGCGAAATTAAACATTTATTTACGGCGCATATAGGTCAACTGTCACTTGTCATTTCTTTAGGAAAGCAAAAATATTAACTGTTTTTTTTTTAACATTTTACAATAGATATAACTATATTAAATCACATATAGCGAAAACATTTATTTACGGCGCATGTAGGTCAACTGTCATTTGTAATTACAAAATACTTCCGTTACCAATTTTTGTTTCATTTCAAAAAATTTAACAAGACTTAGTATCCACTTACAAAGTTTAACAAAAATCAGCCAGTTAATAATTTTGCTCTCAAAGACAGCTTCAAATTTCTTTAAAATGCGATTTCCGGCGAAACAATATGTTTAATTTCAGAACGAACTGTTAATACTTTATTTTTAAGGTAATTATAAATGATTAAAACGCAGTTAATATTTTTGCCCAACAAAATATTACGCATTATCATTCGGATAGTTGCGCAAACGTAATCTGTTTAATTTATCAATCTCAACTTTATATACCTTACTTACTAATAAATGCAGCTTAAAATTCGCAGTTAATATTTATGCCGTCTTTATTACAAGAAAATTTATTTTTCTAAAAAACGCCCACACGCGTATATTTATTTTGTATAAAAAACAATTCTGGCGTTCATTTATTACCAATATTTTGTGATGGCATTATAAAAATGCGGTTATGAATTTTGTCTAGGTTTCGTTATTTTTTACCGTAATTTCCCTGGCCTATAATAGATTCGTCTATGCCCGTATGGTTGATATGGTGCCGCAATAAGAAGAGTGCCTATATTTATTATTTTCGGTGTGCGAGGTGGCGCCTATGCGCCAGTGGCGTAGCTATCATATAGCGAGAGTAAGCAACGCTTACGGGCCCAAGGCCCGTAAGGGGCCCATACCAAATTAAATAATAAAACTAAGTCGCTGGCTATTAGCTATACCTATTAGTACTGGTCCATGTGCATGCGTTGCTTATTTCCAGTACAGTTCATAGTTGTCGTTATAATTTTAAATACTCGTATTCCTGCAAAATGGAGAAGAAAACGAGTGGAGCATACAAAAGAAAAATAAGGAAAGAAAAGCAAGAAAAAGTTAAAAAGATGCAAAATATATTCAGTTTTTTTATTTAACAAACCTGAATGTAACCAAAGTAACCCTGAAACTCCCAAAAATTGTTATTCACCTTCGAGTACAACTTATCAACAACTACCTACTTTGATAACCTCAGTGATTGCTGAATCTAGGCCCATTATCGATAGTATTCAAGCCTCAGAATGATACAAGTAAAATTATTCAAGATTTTCTTGCTCTTACCGATACTGATAATCTGGATATAGAAAAATCATCTGATACAAATGATTCCTTACACCATTTGAATTCTGCTGACTTAGGTAAATGGATTAGGTACTGACGTTGTCTGCGCGAGTGAGTGAGCGAGAACACCCACCAAAGTAAAAGGTGGTAGAGGGGAGCTTTGGCGGTTTCCTCTTTCTCAACTTGATTTCGCCTATATCGTTCAAATTGTGTGTGTAATAAAAGTTGTCTGTGGGCACAAAGCACAATAGCAAAAGCATAAATCATGCCATTGAATTTTAATTGAGTTTTTCGCCACCAAACTGGTTAAAAGACAACTTTTTCAAGTTGCCTGGAAAATTAATAAATTAACAGTAGATGAACTAAACTTTGAACTTGTAACTCAAAAAATATCTTCAACAAATTTGTTTCCTGAGCTTTCGGAGAATATATCTTCCTCCTTTCTCAAAGATCACGTCACGTCAAAGTGAAATGAGAGATTAATAAATTTCAGGTTAAAATGTCATGACAACAGAAACAATAGCCTGGCCACCTGAGAAAGGAGGAAGATATATTCTCCGAAAGCTCAGGAAACAAATTTGTTGAAGATATTTTTTGAGTTACAAGTTTAAAGTTTAGTTCATTTACTGTTAAGAATTTATTAATTTTCCAGGCAACTTGAAAAAGTTGTCTTTTAACCAGTTTGGTGGCGAAAAAATTCAATTAAAATTCAATGGATCTGTTTACGCCACAAATAAATTTTAGAAAATATGATAAATCATGCTTTCATTGTTTGCGGAAAATTTTAAAGTTGCGGAAAAATAGCGTCCCGCAGCACTACTGCGCGTGACGCGGGAGGGAGGGGTCGAAATCCGGGACATCCCGGAAAATTCGGGACGGTTGGCAACCCTAACTGATAACTGATAACTTATATTCGTTTTTTTTAATAAATTGATTTTTCCAAAATTTGAATTGTATTGTTTTTTTCTCTTTAGAATTTTGTTTGGGGTTTGCCGTTTGTGGGGGGGGGGGCATGGGATTATTTGCTTACGGGCCCGACAAAGTCTTGCTACGCCACTGCTATGCGCCCGCCGCTTCGCCGCCGCCGCCGCCGCCGGCCGGCGTCCCCGTTCCCGTTATTAGCGCTCCCCCGGCGGCGGGCGGCGCGGCAGATGTGTGCGGGGTCGGGGTGCCCCGTCTCGCTCTCGCCCGCCGCTCGCCGTCCTCGTCGCCGTGGGGCCCGAGGGGTCGGGGGCCGCCGACGCGCGGGCCGCTTTGACGCGCGCCGCACCGGCGGGCCCGGCCCGTTATATTCCGCTCTTTGCATGGGCGCCGTCCTACGGCATTTGCCGGGGGGGCACCGCAAGTCCACAGTTAGACTTTGTCTTTGGTAGGGGACGCAGCTAGTTTTCTTATGGCGACTTTTTTAATTTTCAATGTAAAATGTTTTTCTACAGACCATAAGTCCATTGTGCGCTTGTTTGCGATTATGAAACGTACCTACCTCCGATCAAATATCACTATATACAGGGGAACGGGGCTCATGCCCTCCTCAGAAATTTCAAAAGGGGGCGACCGACGCTTCGTTGGAAAACCCGAGTGTGGCAACGCCCGCCTTTGATAACCCCTAATGGCATCGCGCATTGCAATGACGATTTACTTTTATTTACAAATTCAAGAAATAACATTATTTGTTCTTGATTATTTGCTCTCTTCAGAATTTTGACAACCCGGCGCGTCTGTACTTGGGTCTTAATAGTAAACATATACCTTGATTGATTTCTTAGCCACGGTTTATTCATTGTATGCTGTATCTATATATTTGATCGGAGGTACCTACAGTATTATACAGGGTGTCCGGTTAATAATGGTCCATAGAGCAACTGCACATATTTGGGGCCAAAATATGGCGATTGAGGCTAATATGCCTTATAGAAATGTTGTTTGTTTAAGAGATACAGGGCGTTGAAGTTCATTTTTTGAAATTGAAGTATGGTTACATCTCCCAAAGTAATTAAGCTGCTGAACTGAAATTTGGCACTGCTGTGTTTTTGGGGATGGAGAATAAGCTAATATCAATTTTGCTGTATCTCACAGAGGGCGCCACTTGCGCTGGTTTTGGATCGTGTTTTACTCCTAACTTTTTTGAGGTTATCTTTTTGATGTTGCAGGTCCATCATTTTAAGGCATCTTTTCATTCTGCAACAAAAAGGTACTCTTGTTTCATAACGATGAAATCAACCGTTTGCGTTGAAATTGACAAAATGGGTCCCGAAACACCTGTAGACTCCAACATCCGAAAAATAAAATTTTTACCTGCTACTTTCAAATGTTACAGATTCACTGTACCATTTAAAGTGAGAAAAAAATTGCTATGAACAATGTCCCAAAAAATGTTCACTTTCAAAATGGAACGGATTGAAACTCGACAAAATTTGGACACCCTATTTCAAGAAAACGAATGGTGTTTTGACCAATGCCCACCTGGCATTTTTTTCTTCATTTTGAATGTACAGTCGATTTGTAACATTTGAAAGCGGTAGGTGAAAATTTTATGTTTCGAATATTGAAGTCAACAGGTGTTTTGGGGCACATTTTGCCAATTTCAACGCAAACGGTTGATTTTATCGTTATGAAACCAGAATACCTTTTTGTTACAGAATGAAAAGATGCTCTAAAGTGATGGCACTGAAAGACCAAAAAGATAACCTCAAAAAAGTTAGGAGTAAAAACACGATCCAAAAACAGCGCAAGTGGCGCCCTCTGTGAGATACAGCAAAATTGATATTTTTAGCTTATTCTCCATCCTAAAAAACACATAAGTGTCAAATTTCAGTTCAGCAGCTTCATTATTTTGGGAGATGTAGCCATAATTCAATTTGAAAAAATGAACTTCAACGCCTTGTATCTCTTAAACAAACAACATTTCTATAAGGCATATTAGCCTCAATCGTCATATTTTGGCCCCAAATATGTGCAGTTGCTCTATGGACCATTATTAGCGGGACACCCTGTATATTGGTCCTTCTCATTCGCGAAAACCTAAAATTGTTTCTTTAGCAGCGGTTGACAGGAGTTAGGGAATGAGTTCCATAACAGGATAGGAGTGGGAAAGAGGAGCAGGAAAGAGTATTATTTACATTTACAGCAATTGAAAGTGAAAATATTATAACATATTTTATTGAGAATTTAACGCCTGCCAATAGGAACCAATTAAATGACATCATTAAAATATAAACCAATCAGGTGATGATTTCACTAAAGTCTATCCAAGTTACAACGTCAGTAGATATAAACAAAGTCACATGACCGCCTTGCGATCGATTACCAGGGTCGGACTAATATGAGATTCCAAGTGGCTTGTAATTCTAATTAATTCTGTTAGAAGTTCTAAAATTTGTGTTTCTACCTTTCGTGGATCTTTATAAATTTCCTTAAATTAAGTAGCAACATAAATTTACAGAATATACTGCTCGCGATCCGATCTAAAATATGCAGGAAACTCGACTGAGGGAAGAGCCGGCCCTGCATTCTGCTCGCCGCGTAAAAACTTGACATTTTATGACGGCCAGACCAATAAGAGTATAGGTCACGTGGTGGCCAATGTTTTGATCCACTGCCTCTGTAACTTGGATAGACTTTAGTAATATAGGACTCGAAGATACACTTTTAGTTAACACTTTGTTTGTTGAATATCTATTAGCACAGAAAACATATTCAGAACCGAAGGCTCCTTAGTGACAGCTGTCAAATGGATCTTAAGATTTAAGCACAATAATTAAATTTATTGTTGCAAGTGAAATATTTATAATTTTTGTTGACCTAGTTTTGTTCTTAAATTATGCCTACCTACACAATGAATAATTAAATTATTTGCAGTTGTTAAATTATCTTCTTAAATACAACTCGTGGTATGCCTATAATACTTTTCGTTAATTTATTAACTCATTATAATCAATATAATAACAATGCTAAGAAAATAACACTACTGCTGCGCAGTCCTGGTATTTTTAGCTTATTCGTAAAACTAAAATTAAAGAGCGATATTATCAGGGCTTAAACCGTACTTTCACCGTTTTAGTAGACATAGGAGAATAGGCCGCGCGTCGCCGTGCGTCCAGCTAGGTTTGTCAGTCGTTGGCGGGGGGAGTACACAGTAGTCCCGCACCGCTTATCAGTCGAGTTTTTTTTTATGGGCTAGATATCTGAGATCATTTACCCAGGTCCGAGGCTTATTCCATCCTCCTTCGAGCGGCTGGCAGGGTTAATCTGGCTCGTAGCCATCCCATACCAGCCTATATTCTTTGTATATACTTAATCCTAAATTAAACGTAAAGACAAACACAACACTCATGGCACATACCGTGGTGGGACTCGAACCCACGACGTACGGTGCCAAAGCGTGGGTCAAATCAAAAGACCCACTCGGACACCGCCGCCCCTCAGTCGAGTTTAACTGCGAGCAAAAAACACGCCCCGCCCCCCGCCAACGACTGACGAACCTAGCCGAATACACGGCGGCGCGCCGCCCAGCCATGGCTATGTCTACTAAAACGGTGAAAGTACGGTATAACAAGTGGTGTGCCTATTATCGATAATACCTTTCGTTAATTTTACAAATTATAACCCCAAAGCTAAAAATACCACAACAGCGCAGCAGGAGTGGTATTTTCTTAGCATTGGGATCATACCTAATGAGTAATAAATTAACGAAAGATATTATCTATTATTAGGCATACCACGAGTTGTATTTAAAAAGATAATTTAACAACTACAAATAATTTAATAATTATGCAGTGTGTATGTAGCCATAATTTATCAACCCACCTTCTTAGGAATAAATTAACTGCAAGAATTACAAATATTTCCCCTCTTCGAAAATGTAATTTAAAAAAATAAAAATAAAAAAGTAGCCACAACCGGGATTTGAACCCAGGACCTCTCGAGTGCAAAGCACAGAAGATATACAGAGTGTCTCACTTAAGAGTGAAACAACCCTATAATTTCTTTAATTTTTAACCGACCAGAACGAAATTTTTACCAAAGGTAGATGGCATTGTTGCCTACTTATTTCCAAAAAATTAGTTGCCTACTCCAAAGTCAAAGCCACCTGCTATGCCACAAACGAGGCTAAAAATCCGAAAGTCATATTAGGCTTTTAAAAAAAAAATACTAGAAAAGGTTGTTCAGAATCGATTAAGAACCCTAAATACAAAATTTTGCCAAAATCAAAAAATATTAAATATATAAAAGTAAAGTAAAAATTTAAAATTTGTTTTGTAGCTTTTATTTTAAAATAATTACTTTATGAAAACAACTTGCCTTCAAAACTTCCATGGCACAGTTTTCTAAACGCAGAAAATTATTAAATTGCTGTTTTTGGAATTTAATTTTTTTAAATTAATATTTTTTGATTTTGACAAAATTTTGGATTTAGGGTTCTGAACCGATTTTGAACAACTTTTTCTAGTAAATTTTTTTGAAAAAAAAAGCCTAATATGACTTTCGGATTTTTAGCCACGATTGTGGCATTGCAGGTGGCTTCAACTTTGGAGTAGGCAACTAATTTTTTGGAAATAAGTAGGCAACAATGCCATCTAAAAAGTTATAGGGTTGTTTCACTCTTATGTGAGACACTCTGTATTCAGAACCGCAGGATATTTAAATTAAATTTTGCATAACAATTTCTATTACAATTATTTGTGTCCGCCCAGAACGGGCCTTAGACACGAAATACAGGGCATTATATTTCCATTGACATTCTATGGTTTCTATGTAGCCTGTAGTGGGGTGTTGTGGAAAATAGGTATGCAGAGAGAAATGAAGCACTCTCTTGGGTGCGGCGTGATAATAAAGGGTCCTATTAATTTGCATTTTATATTATAGCATAAACCAAGATTATAACCCAAAACTCAAAACCTTGTTAAGGTACGTATACAGGGTGGCTTATACTCAAAATATCTCAGCTATTTTTTGACAGAAAAAAGTGGAGGGTGCGATCGATAGCTCTTCTTCTTCGGGGCGGCCTGCTTTTGTCATATTGAAAGTTGCTGTCCATGGCCACCTAAGATAACTATGACCAAAAATAAAAAAAAATAGAAAAATTTAAACCGCTGAAACTTTTTTCATTTCTTGATATACGCAAAAAAGGTAAACATGAAAATTGTTTGCAATAACTGAGAGAATTTATGTTTGACATATAGATTTGTTGTATGGATTACCATAAAATTTAGACTCTCGTGGGGCCAGGTTACAAAACAATCACACTCAATATGCGTTATATTGTGACATCTACATTTTTTTAAACTCATATAGGGAGTTTTTTATTTAATTAGGTAAGTTTAATTTTAGATCATAAAATCATTTACTGCTCAAACGATTTGTTTTAATAACACACAATTTGAGGACGAAATTAAACATATAAAAAATGTTTTTGAGAAGAACAGTTATCGTCGAATTTGTTGAGCAAGTTTTTCAGGAAAGACCAGTAAATTTATTTTTTCCTTATATTTCTGGACTATCAGATAAGCTAAAACGCATAGGCAATCGTTTTATTGTCAGAACAGTATTTAAAATCAAAAATATATAAGATTGATGCTATAGTTAAAACGAATGAGGTACAAAGTTCTATAAATTGCAATTATAAAATTCCTTGTGAATGTGGAAAGTTTTATGTTGGGAGACTTGTAGGCCATTTAAAGTTCATTTAAAGAACACAAATTATATCAGGCAAAATCAAATTTGGAAGTCAAAAATATGCGAACACTCTTTTAGTAACAATCATATTATTTTGTAGGATAGGTCCAAACTAACTAGGAAATAGGAAATAGACGAAAAATTAAAGAGTCCGCATTTATTCTAGGAAATACGGACAACTGTGTTGCTGAATGTTCAGTGAAATTCACTAAAATATTATTGCCAGTTATTCAAAGAGAAGTTAATATAGATAATTAGATAGAACACAGGGTACAATATCAGACAAGTGGCTAGGCTATTGTTTCTGTTGTCATGACATTTTAACTTGTATTAATCTGTCATTTTTGAGAAAGGAGGAAGATTTATTCTCCGAGAGGCCAGAAACAAATTTGTTGAAGTTATTTATTGAGTTAAATGTTCAAAGTTTCGTTCATTTACTGTTAAGAATTTATGAATTTTCCAGAGAGTTGCCTTTTAATCAGTTTTGTCGGCGAAAAGCCTAATTAAAAATTAAGGAATAAATTTGCGCCACAAATAAATTTCCGAAAATATTTAGTAGTAGTAATTTCTACAGTAACTGGATTACTGCGAGTAATTTTAATATGCCTGGGTACGTGCATGGTGCCTGAATTTTGGGCGCTATGCCCGAAACCACATAATTTATGAAAAAAATTGTAGAATTGTTATTTGTAGAGAATTAAATATTGTGCAAAGTGGTTTAAATAGATTCATAGGCATAAGTGCTAGCAGTTGCAGACAATTTCACTAAAATATAATTGAGCGAGATAATTATGTATATGGGAACACGCCAAAAAATCATCGAAATCGATCAATCCGTTTAGAAGATATAGCGAAAAAACAAAATTTTAGGGCCCGTTTTAAGGAAGGCCCCTCGGGATGTCCTTAATGTAGACCGATGAGCAAAAATAAATAACACGATTCCCATTATTTTTCGAGTAGATTACCGATGTATCTAACTACACTTCACTTTTCTCGTTGCTTAGGTACTTAGGTAAATCTTGACTCCGTTTTAACATGAAACGAGTTAATAACGGAAAAGGATATAAGTAATAAAATCGGGTTCAGCTTAATAAATCACTGGGACAAATTTGGCAACGACGCGTATACAGTTTCAGTTCAAGATTCGGTCGGGCGGTAGGTGTATAGCTATTTTACCTGCCCCAAGCTGACCAAATTTCTGTTTTTTTTTGTATTTTCAGGCATGGATTTCAAAATCATTTTTCAAAAACATTGTGCCCTTCCCCCTCTAATTGCACCAACCAAATTTGTTCGCCGGATAGAGCCAGGCACATAAAATAACACGCGAAATTTCATTTTGGGTCGATGCGCGCCGCTGGCCGACCGACGTGCGGAGGCGAAATTTAATCACGCAGGGCGGGCGGCGGGGCTTGCCATTAATTTGCGAGCGGCGGCGCGCCGGCAACGGCCCGATGACGGATTGAAGCCGCCCGCGCTATGCGGGACCGGAAAGAATGGCGCTCGCCGCTGTTCCGAGCCGGGTTTTTGCACCGTTACGGGGATGAATATCTATCCCGCGCATGGGCGCGCCCAATGTTTTTACACAGCGGAAAACGAAAATAGATAATAAAAATTATTGCCAACAATTGTTTGAAATTTCGAGACAAGGACGACTGAGACACATCTTGGGACACCCTGTATGGTTGTATACTCTTTAAAACCCCATTAAATGAGCTTCACACTGGTGTGTGTAAAAACAAATTTGCTATTGTTTACGATATGGGAATCTTGAGATTACTCAATATTTGCTTGAGGCATCCAAACGTAGCACCAAACGTCTAGGTGACATAATGGACGGAAAATTGAAAAACGTTTTACTTGACTAGTAGATCCACGATTTTAGATTTTTTTGTTATTGTTTGAGATCAAAGGCCATATACAATAATAATAATAATAATAGCCGCTGCACGGGAGACATCCTAATGAGGTTAACCAGGAACATGTCGACAAGTTAGCGTCGAACTATTGGCTGACCTCGGGACGAATGTTCCCCGAGACGGAAGGCTTCCTACTGGCCATACAAGATCAGGTTATACCAACTCGCAACTACCTAAAATTCATTGTAGGAGATGCATCGGTAGTGGATGACAGATGCAGATACGGGTGCCCAACTTCAGAAACAATCCAGCACATAACAGGAGGATGTCAGATGTTCGCATCAACGGAATATAAGGAACGACACGATTCGGTTGCCAAGATCTTGCACCGGGAACTGGCGGAAAAGCTGCTGCTTGTGCAGACAGAAAGGGTCCCATATTACAACTACACACCTGAGCCTGTTCTTGAGAACAGCAACTACAAGATGTACTGGGATCGTACAGTTCTGACTGATCAACGAGTTGCCCATAACAGACCGGACCTTATAATAGTTGATAAAATTTCTAGGAAGACAACTCTGATTGATGTGGCCATCCCGAACAACAACAACCTGCGTGTGAAGCAAGTCGAGAAGATCGCGAAGTACAGAGACTTAGAAGAACGAATTAGAAGGCAATGGGAAATGGAGAACGTCCAGACGATTCCAATCATCATGTCAACAACTGGTGTTATACCAAAAAGTTTGCTGAGAAACATCAAGGAGCTGAATCTAACTGATAGTTTTTACAGGTCCATGCAGAAAGCGGTACTACTTGCGACAGCCCGAACCGTCAGGAAATTCATGGGGAATGCAGGATCGTCCAAGAACATCAATGTCACCTAGGGCCCGATAACATGGCAAGGGTCTCGTCCGAGCCAGATCCTTTTGGTATCCGGGATGCCCGGGATCTGAGTGAATGTTCCCCGTAGAGGGAGTGCGAATGCCTTTTGGCTAAGTCGATATAATAATAATAATAATAATAATAATAATGTAGGTATTTATTGACTGCTACACCAAAAGCACCTACAAATGACTAGTGTGTTAGGTTCCTAGAGCATTCTTTGATTTTGTAAAAATATCTATCATTTCGTTTTCTAACTAAACTGTAATAAAAAAAAATTCGTTTGAAAAATAAAAAATCTATGAGAAAATATAAATTCCGTTTTTTTTTTCGGGTCCACCAAATCATAATAAACCTTTCCAATCCAAATAAGTGTTGTTATATTTACTTACCTCAGCTAAAGATCCTCGATAAAAACTGCGGAATGCATGCTTACCTGAAAGTAGGAAAAATACAAATTAGTGATAAGTACAACAGGGCTTTTCTTTAAGCAGGTTCGAAGGTTCGAAGGCCTGCCGCCAATATCGAAATGGTGCAGAAAATGTTTACACCTTTTCTGTGTTGAAACGAATTGTCGTGATTGTGATTAGCGGTAGTGGCATGACTGTATGTGACTGATTGATGACACAAGCGTGCTAGAGTCACGTGTGGTGTTAGGCTCCGTCAAAATCTCTCCCAAGTAACATTTTCGACTACCTTCAGTAACCGCTAGTTTTATAATAGCTTATTAATAGTAATAAAAGCAACTTTAGCAACTCAATGGCTAAAGCTAATAATTCAATGGTCTGGTTTTTCGTGTAAAAATCTAAGTAGGTTGCGGGAATTATAATTCGACAAAGTCTTATAGATATGTGTCTGAAAGGTCATCGTTTGCGAAGTATTAGATTGGCATTGCCACGAAAACCTGGCCTTCCGTGATTTTTAAAGGGATACGTTTTTCGAAAAATTATATTAGACAATGTTTATGTTATGGGTAGAGTAACCCAACTATGCAAGTCGAAACCCTAAAAATATGCGTATAAATATGCAAATAATTTAGTCAAAGTATACAGGAAAATGTTGAAAATATGCAAATTAAGAAATAATTTAAAAATACAAATTTCTAAATGCATTTATACATAGTAAAAGTGACAATATTTTATTTTAAATTTTCTACATACATTCTACGATTGAAGTAAATCTAAATATACATTTATTATAAATTATAAAATTACAATAAACCACTAAATGTTGCTCGAAATTCTCAATTAAAAAAAATTTGTCTTCTATCAGAATATAAAAATTTATAAATGGAGAAACTCCTTTCCACATCAACCGATGTAAGAGGTGCGCTTCTAAAATTGCTCACTATCACAGGATCCAAATCGATGGATTCGGTAAAATCTCCCTTTAAAATATTTGCTACTTGGCTAAAAAACTGAAACTCACTATTTTTTTCAATCTAAATTCTAAATTTTTGAAATATTTTGAAACTGTTTCTTTATTTCCTTGTTTTCGAATAGTTGTTTAACATCTGTAAGGGACTGGGAAGATTCGTTCGAAAATTCTGAAATTAGATCTTTCAGTTGGCAAAAATTCTCGCAATAAAAAAATGCAGCTTCCAACCAAGTGCCTCATCTTGTAATAACAGGTTGAGGTGGAAGAGGAGTGTTTGGGAGTTTTTCTTTGTAGAACTGAACCCTTATAGGCGCTTTAAGGAAGACTTTTTTCATGTTGGAAATTAAACTATTTACAAGCGGAAAATGTTTCCTAATTTCCTCAGCAACCCTATTTAAAGCATGAACAAGGCATGTTACATGTACCAACTTCGGATAAAAGATTTTCAAATTTTGCCCGGCTCTTACCATTTACGGTGCTGCATCCGACAAAAGAAGCAAAAAATTATCGGTAGAAACAGGTATTAGGAAGAAAAAATTTTGATAATTCCTAGAAGCAAGGAGGTAACATTTTGGTAAAATCTCGCTGCTAAAAACTCCAATCAATAAATGAGCAATATAACGTCCTCTTGAATCGGCGGTTTCATCAATACATATGTAAAAATATCTGTTTCGAATTTTTGTTTTAATTTTCTCGATTACCTCCGAATACAAGGAACTTACGTCGTTTCTTCGAGTGTTGTTTCACTTGGGACAAATTTGCAATACTTCTGGAGAAAAGAAGTGAAGTTTTGATTACCTACGTAGCTTTGACAACGGAATATTTGACGCCATCATTGCACGACATAGGTCTCGGTTAAAGATGTCTTTTTCATTTGGCTCCTTATTTTTTGACATTGGTTGGAAACATTGCGTTAATGTCGGTTGTGGCACACCTCCAGATTTCATCTTACTCAATTTTGCAATATGAATAGAAGTTTTCACATGTTGGTCTACTTGGAATTTTTTATCGCATGGAATCTGCAATGAAAGAAAAATTGAATTATTAAACTGAATCTCAGTAGAAGTGTCGTGATTCCTGAGTGTCCCAATGGTGCGAAATCGGTTGATATAATATGTGTTATTTTTCTAGATAAAAATATAGATATTAGACAAACGAATAAAAAATATATGGAGTTCCATAATATAGGTATCCCAAGAAGAATTTAACTTTGGAACGATTTTGCAACAATTAATTAAACAACAATTTTAACGCACGCAGAACAGTAGACTTTTCCCATATCTATTCTTAGTTCTTTGTATGGCTTAATCCACATTGACGCACTATTGACTTTGGGCATTTTACTTAGTAAAATACAACAACTCCCAACACAAAACAAACACAAATCGAGGCCGACGTGATCACTTCAAAAGAAAAATGAGAAATAAAATGCAGAAATGGATTATCCTTCCTATATACATATTTACCTATCTATAATTTATTCTGTCCTTTTCAATAATTGTACTTCATTAAATAGGTATAAATACCTACTTTATTCCTTTTCAGATCACCAGGATTAGTGCCCATAAAATTATAATTTACCTATATTATTTTGGGAAAACCAGGTACCTACCTAGACACCGACCCGTTCCCAAAAATGAATGAAACGCCTGCCAAAGATTTAAATTATCCTAAATTCTTTCAATTATGCCATATTTTAAGGATATATGCAAATATTTAAAAAATGCTAAATATAAATGAGACATTTTGAGAAACACCCTCTATCTCCTAAACTAATCAAGATATGGAGTTCCAGACACCTTAGCTACTCTTTGACTATCTTGTCAAGAAATAGGAGAAACCCCCTAAAAGTGACCAGTTTGGATCACCCTGTAGGTACTCCCTGTAGGTTCATACATTCAATTGCCAGCAGAGCGACATCCTCGTGTACCGCACGTAGCAGCGTGTTCTGTCCTTCTCTTCGACGCTGCCTACGGCGGAGTGCCACCGCCCACCGCGTCCCAAAAGGCTGGCTGCCGGTTATTGGGCCCACCCTGTAGCAGACAACCTCATCTTATCTTGTAGAGAAACATTGAAGCTTTCATTTGGCATCGAATTTATTTAATAAGCTTATACGAGTTGAAAGTCAACAAGACAACACTACTTTACTGGTGGTTGACAATGCGAAGAAACCGCTTAGGAGGTGGCAACCCCTTATTTGTTGTTGCTCCATGGGCCTTCTTTCCGATGGTACCTATTTTGTTCTACAAGCTTACTGGATTTGCCTAAAAATTAGCCACAACTTCTTTAAATAACAATGATCGGGTCCATATTATCCGAGGCAACCAACACGCTTCAAGTAAAGAAATATACTCTCTACATTTTACATAACATCTTAGTCTTTAATCTTATGGAAGTTGAAATTATGCGGCCGGCTCTCATACTATAATAAGGTTAAGGAGTAAAAAAACAAGGTGCGCATCCAAATTGCCTCAAACTTCAAACGTCAAACACAAAATACATATAGCCACTTCACAAAGGTAGATCTGATGACTAAATCTCACCACATTAATTCCTCAGACGGTTCCCCCTTAAACAACATACCTATTAGACTCCACTCGGTTGCCTTGCCGCTTAGAATCCCGACCACATTTCTACGATTATTTCGGGCGGAGGCATCCGGCCTCGAGCACGCACTGATTTATCGATAAAATTCAGACGGGATTCCCGGAAACGTAGCCGTACGATAAGTGGGATATCATCGCGTAAACTTAATGTGCTAGCAGGAAATTTAGACTTAAACTTGCTTAACACCAAACGAGGTTCCAATAACTAGATAATTATTATTATTACGTAACTTTTGGAAACGCTCCCGTCGACTATAATATAAAATTTGACTTATTAAGCACTTGAGCAATTAATTGTTTTCTCATAATCTCTGCAAAATATATTGAATGCATAGAACGAGGCTCAGCAGACCTGATTAAAAGTAATTCAAGAGACACAGTTAAAGGTATCCCGGGAATTTTAAAATCGAGCTTCGAGCTGTCCCTAGGTGCTTATACCTGTAATAGGGTGTTACAAAAAAAGTAGGTCAATTCATTGGAGGCAGATTCTATGGACTCAAATAATAATATGACTTTTTTGTCATTTTTTATTAGGTAAGACGCCTCTACATCGTAATGCAGCTATGAGGCAGAACTTCATATTTATAATTATTTGATTTTTTGAAGAAATGCACCGTTTGTGGAGAACTGGGATAAATAAAATACCAATGGTATGATAAATTATACCAAACTCTTTTCGAATGGTACGACCGAAAATTTGGTGTGTATTTTGCGCCCTTCTTAAAGAACCTAAAAAGATAATAATAACTCCTCTGTATTTTAACATGATTACCTATAGTTGAAATTTGGCACAGACTGGTTTGTAATAAAAATATTTTTTTTGTGTAATTTGGGACAAAAATTCAAAGAACAAACACAACAAAAGAGGGTGTTGTACGGGGTGTCCCAAGGAATAATCCCAACCCCCCTTGAATATTTAATTTTTTCAGATACAAAAAACATTTAAAGTAAAAATTTTTTTTACAACCTAAAAAACGACAGATGATATCCTCTTCTATCATATATTTATTTTAAAGTTAATGTTTCTGTTTATATTGAGGTTATTTATTTGTGTATTCACATCTAGCTACATTGTATTATTTGCTTATAACTTACTTAGGATTTGTGTATTCATATTATTTGTAGTCCGAGTTGTTGGCGGTGGGTAGTGGGAGCTGTGGCTACCCACGCACAAGTTTTTACTTTTGGGGTTTTTCCTGTTTATTTGCATGTGTGTCAACTTATGAGAGCCGTTATCCGTGTAAAACTTTTGTGTAAATAAACATAATATATTATTATTACAAACAGTTTTTATGACCTATAATACAAATAAACCGGATGATTTATAAAAGCGGGGCAAACCGAACATATACGTTTTTTTTTTCAATGTCGAATCTGCACTAACTACTGATAAAGCGCCAGAGCTCTTTTACCAGTGTTTTGTTGGTTGCTTGAACAAGTTGTCCTTTAATTACTTTGTTTCTGGTACCTGCAGCGAAAAACCAATTAAAAATTAAATATACCTATCACATCCTTTTGGTGTAATAAACCTGCTATCAATGGATTGACCTACATTTTTGTAACACCCTGTATACTTGAAATATTTAGTGACAAACTAACATTAGGTTTGATGTTGACATTATAACGCTTCATTGGAAGTTCCATTTGCAACAAAAAAATCATACTTCTGTTGAAGAAAAGTGTTAACCAAACAATACATTACATTACATTTTATGCAAGAAACAAAAATCGATGTCCAACCTTGAAACCGCTAATTATATTTATTCAAAAATCTGTAATAGGGATCTGTTATTAACGACAGCCAGAAATTCATTATTAAAGCAGGATTTGCGGGATGTAGCCTGTTTGATGGTGCATAGGCTGGTAATATTCCAACAAAAGGTCAAACATAGAATGGCCAGAAGTTGCCACAAATGAAAACCGGACATACTATAGGATGGTACTGTAAATATGTTGATTAGTCTAAGAATCTAAGCACAACTATGTAAATAATCCTAAATAATCAGTCTATACAATCGTACATCTGAGAACTATTGTAAATCGCACCAGATAAAATAAATTCTTCAAGCGTATCCCCAACATGTTCCGGCTTTTCCTATAATAATTTATACATCCGTGCTCCGGTGCGTTGCCGCTTCGTATTCCCACCAGTCGACGATTATTTCGGATGGAGACAACCGAGCCCTAGCGAGAGCCGATTTATCGATAAAATTCCGGAGGGAGTCCCGGAAACGTACCCGCACCCTAAATGGCACATTACATGGGGCTGGGAGGGGAGGCCCTGATTAATTTTAGTTGCTTCGTTAGCCTGTAGGACAATCTGCCGAAAATAGAATACTTTTCGGATAGATTATCGTGTTAATAAACCACGCAAAACTTTGGGGCTTAATACAAGAATATCCATTCAAATCAATACTTCAGTCCCGCCACAAAATTCAGTATATGGCGTCAGGTATTCAATACCACGACGTGATTCTGATAATATAAATTGTGACCCAGACGATATATAAATAATGCAGGTTGTTCCGCATAAGAACCGACACAGAGCGGGAGCATACAGGGGAGCCCAAAATAAGGTGATTTAACGCAACTTACCTCTATACTAAGTTGCATCCCTGAGAAGTTACAGGTCTTGAAAGTGGGCTTTTAAATTTCGAAAAAATCAATATCTCAGATATTTTCTAACTTGAAATAACCAAATTTGGTACTTGTTGTGGGTGTACAAAGGGCATTAATCGACAGAAAACATAATTCAATCGTGCCATTTTAAAGGGTTGATACAGAGTGATACAACCTAAAAATGTGCCAGAACTTTTTTGTCCGTTGGCGGACTTACAAAATTGTTAGTTTGTTTTATGAAGAATTTAATCCTAAAACTTTTTTACTCCTGCTATTTTTCGAAAAACTTTATCGCTTTCGCCAAAAACGCGAATAACTGAAAACACCTATTGCAGATGTGATATTTAAAATATTTGAAAATTCAAAAGTTGGCTATGAAATTAAACGCGAAACTTGAATAAAAACCATTTAATGGAAAAATAATCTAAACAACAGGAATAACAATATAATTTGCCCTGAATAGTCATTTTATAAATTGTTGAAAACGATGACCGTTTTATTATTATTTTATTTTATTGTTATTCCTGTTTCCTTTTTATTTTTTATTCTTTTTCATTAAATGGTTGTTATTCAAATTTGACGTTTAATTTCATATCCAACTTTTGAATTTTCTAAGATTTTAAATATCACAACTGCAACGTGTTTTTAGTAATTCACATTTTTGGCAACAACTAATTTAATTGCGGATTTGGAACAATCAGTATTCATAAAAATGCTCCTAAGAATGGAACAACCAAGGTGTATTTTTTTGGGCCTGGGTCGGAATATAAAAATATATAAATATCAAGAGTAAAAAAGTTTTAGAATTAAATTCTTCTAACACAAAGTAATAATTTTGTAAGTTCGCCAACGGACAAAAAAGTTCTTAAACATTTTTAGGGTGCATCACCCTGTATCAACCCTTTAAAATGGTACAATTGATTTATCTTTGCTGCCGATTAATGCCCTTGGTACACCCACAAGGTGTAACAAATTTGGTTTTTCCAAGTTCAAAAATAACTGAGATATTGATTTTTTCGAAATAGTATAGAGGTAAGTTGCGTTAAATCACCTTATTTTGGGCTCCCCTGTAGGCTCCTACTCTGTGTCGGTAATTATGCGGAACACCCTGTATATATAGGTTTGTGCTTATAATAATAAATCAAACTTTACGCATTCAAGTGATTTCATCTGGTGTCAGGTGTGGGGTATATTCTACTAAAGTATTTTGCATTCTTGGCTTAAGCGTGAAGGAATACAAAAAGGCGCACAAGTGACAAATCTAGACGCCAACCAGACCAACCTAACCCTAATTATTATTATTGGTGAAAGCACTTTTTTGCAAATAAAATAATTTTGTTTTCCACATTTAATTTCACCTGATACAAGTTTTATTTTATCAGTGCATGCTGTAGGTATACCAAATTTCGTTCGTAAAAGATATAACGCCAATATTTTTACGAATTTAAAAAAAAAATGGTACCCGACAAAACAGTCTTATTTTGCCATATCGACACTGATTTTCCATTAAAAAATTTTTCGTATTCTGCGGACAGACTAACAGGAGCCATCGGTTGGCGCTAATTTAATCCGGGTCCCCGGAGGCATCCACCGGAAAATAAGCGGATTCAATCGCTCCGCCCGGCTCGGCTCTCGGCAAGCGCAGCAGGGAATTACGTTTTTCGGAACAGAGATTGGCCTGGCAAGGGAATTTAAAGTAGCAACTACAGGACAAAAGATCAAACCGAAAAGTAATATGTTGGAAGACTGCAGATAATGAATGCGGTTCAACCGAAATTGAGCAACCACTAATTTAATTGCGGATTTGGAACCATCAGTATTCATAATAATGCTCATAAGAATGAAACAACCAAGTTGTATTTTTTTGGGCCTGGGTCGGAATCCCGACAATCCAAATACCGACGATCATTTCAAATAAAATGCCGTAGAGTTAAAATGCTGATAGGTCAAAAACCGGCAAGTTAAAATCAAAACAAGCCAAAATAACGTCAAGTGAAAATCGCGAAAAGTGAAAATGCCGAGTCAAGACATTTAGAACGCCCTGTATACTACAACCTTTTAAGCTCTGCTCTTGACACTGACTATAAGGCGATATAATAATAATAATAATAATGGCCTTTTATTCAAGAGAAAAAGAAGAACGTTTACAATTTAAATTGTGATCTAAAGGCGAGGTTCAGTTTGGCCTTGCAGAATGCAAGACTTACTGTTCTTCCACCTAACCACAAAAACATTAAATACATGTTACAAAAAAAATATAAAAAACAATCCCATCGGCTACAATACCTCTCTTTTAAAGTTCTAAAATTATAATTTTTCCATTCATTGTACCTATACCCTTACAAGGAAAAAAAAGATTGTGTGAATTTCAGAATTCTAACAAAACACAATATACCTGTACCTAAAGCACTTGTCGTAAATCGTAAAATGATATCCAGCATTCGAACAATTATTGTTATTCCTCAAGAAGCACACCTCAATGTCAAAACGGATTCAGATGATATCATTGTGTATCAAAGAGAAGATCAAAATATCTTTTTTTTTAAATGTGTTTATTTTTTGAATTTTTGATAGCCAAAGGTAACGAGTTAAAGATGGCCGGTACCTGGAAGGAGAACGACCTTTGAAACAGTGACATGGAATGCAAGGGGGTCGAAAGGGTACCTTTAAACCTAATCCTTATATCCTTATACATGGCGTTTACTTTTAGCGGGTACACTATTGGTAACTTATAAATTTGGAGGGGTACAGATAGTGGTTTAATTAGAAAAGGTTTGAGATTCTGCAAAAATCGAAGATAGTTCAAGGCGTTCCTGAAATATCCTGACAAAACATAAATGTTGCGTTTTCTTTTTTATTCGATATCTTCTACGATAAAAATTTTTACGTTTACATAATTCGACATGGGCTATTAACAGGAAGTTTCAGAAAATTTCCATGGTTACTGGATCTCCAACATTTGATAGTCAACTGCTGATTTTCTTACGGGCGCCATATTAGATTTTTATGCCATTAGATAGAGCAAAAATTTAGATTTCAAGCATGTATCATAAGTGGTAAAACGCCTTAACTATACGGCGAAAAATGTTAATTATTCATTTTTTAGAATAAAACCATAAACATAGGTGTACCTGCTGTCTAATGGGAGGGGTTATTCTAATAATGAAAGATTATACATGATTATTCATTTTTTAGAATAAAACCATAAACATAGGTGTACCTGCTGTCTAATGGGAGGGGTTATTCTAATAATAAAAGATTATACATGTACAATGTGTACATTCGGAATTACTGGAACTCTGTAGCAGCTGTTGCGTGAAATTATTAAGAATTCTGTCCTGAAAGACAGGCAAATAGGAATATTTTCTACGGTTCATGAAGAAGCCTGGAACAGACTGGTATGCTATCAAATAAACGGGGAACTATCAGTATGAGATTATTTTCTTTTACTTTCTAGTTGGTTACTGTCCTACCGCTCCATCAGTCTATTAACACCGACTTCTCCGGGGTATGCCAACCACATCGGACACCGGGTGATCGGACGACTTGGGAGCATGTTTACGTTACAGCCGCCTACTATTTTACATTTAAAAAAGTACTTTATTGACATTTTCCGCCATTTGATTAAGGCGATGTTCCACTTGTGATGTGCTTAAAGATATTAAATAAAAAAATCCACATTTTTTTCAGGAACGATTTGAACTATCTTCTCTAGAGGATCTTAAAGTGCCTCTATAAATGCGCGACTTTTCACTAATTTAATCTACTTAGTACATCTTCAAAATTAGAAGTTACCAATGGTGTGCGTATACGCTAAAAGTAACCTATATGTATAGGTACCCAAATACAAAAAACCTCAAGTAAAATAATGAAATTACAGTTTTTTTTATAAATCCACTATTATTTTGGAAAATTTTTAATTCTTTATAATTTTTAAATTAGGATTTTTATATTTAGGTATATCTATTGGCATTACGATTATTTGTAATAAAGTAAGTTACAGTTTTATAGTTTTCAATCCACATGCAACATGATTTAAGTGAGCAAAATAGGTACATAAATCGCGATTTTCATTGCTTTCTAGAATTTTTATTGCTCAATATTTTTTAACAAAATTTGGTACAAACCAGTTTTAAAAGATGCCCAATTTAGTGGCGAATTGAAATTTTTTATAAAAATATGCCTAATATGATTTGTCCAATTTTGACCCAATAAATATAGGAGTTTTTTAAAATAAAAATTGAAAAATATTTGTATTGTATCTATCAAAATCAAAATAAGTGAATGAAGAGGATCTTTTCTACCTGTAACAATTATTTGAAAAATCTCCTGTAATAAAAATCCCAGTCCCAGGGGAATTTCGTTGCGAAGTTATGAGCCGGGTGGAGCGAATGACGTCGCCTATTTTACGGTGGATGCCTGCGGCATCCCGGATTAAATTAGCACCGAGCCCCGGCTCCGGTGCGGCGACAGGAACTATCAGCTCCGTCGAATCCAAAATCATGCAGACGACAGAATGGGAAAACCAAGAACTCCACGAAAAAATTAACTTGTTCAAATTATTTGTTTGCAATGATTTTAGATTATTAGATAAGAAATGCTTCAAATTATCTAACGCAAAAAAATGGTTTAACATATTTATGTAAATGTAGACAAGCTGATATAGGTACCAAAAGGATTACGCCTAAATGAACCTTTTAATAATAGGAGATGTAGCAAACTATTTCTCAAGTGTTGTATGTTGCTGATAAGAGAAATAATCCAGAATCAAACAAATAATGGACGGATATAAATAATAAAATGCAGGAGATCAAGTATATTTTTTTATGATTTTAATAAACGTATTAAGATTAAGTCGTATAGGGATAAGTTATAACAGGCACTTTGGGAGAGTTCAACTTAGACACATTAACAAATTCCAAGATTAGTGGAGGAAAGGCATAGTATAGTGGGAAATTGAATCAAATAGACAATGGTTTTGTCAACAGAACAGTAATTAATAATTTATCTAACACAGAACTTACAATTCCGGAAAAGTTATAGTTTTGGCAAAAGGAAAATAAATTTGTCGGTTGTTTCGGGCAATAATTCAAGCACTAGGGCGATTACTAGTGAAAATACCACTAGTGGTATTATCGTATGTAATACCACAAGTGCCGGAAATTTTATCGATAATTTTTTCGAAAGCGCTATTTTGCCTAGAAAGATCACGAGTATATAAATTGGTATGATAAAATTTTAAATTTAAATTTAAATTTTAATTAATTAATTAATTTTAAAATCCCTAGAGCGAAGCTCGAGGGATTTTATCAGAAAATAAGAGACCAATTTATACTCGTGATCAGTGGCGGTTTTTATGTAAGAGCACAGGAGCACGTGCCCCCCCTCTCTAAAACCGAGAAAATATATTTTTTGTTAGGTATTTAATTATCTATAAGGCAAGTCAATCAGTCTCAAACAGGTTTTATCCTGGCTGGCGGAACCGTTGGTGAAAATAGCTGTCGGAACCGTTGGTGAAAATATGAATAACCATAATAACTAATGTCATGAGCACTTGCTCCTAAAAAGAGCGAGATCCGATAAAATAGCGCCTGTGTCTGTCTAATATCGCATGGAGCGAAACTGCCAAAATATGTATGATAAACAAGGACCGCTATATAGCCGAGGAGCACATTAGAATCGTGAGTTAAGGGCTGTCAATGAAAGAAACCGTTTTTAAAAACAATGTTTAATGACGAGCAGCGAACAAGAAGTGTCTGTTGAAATTACATGGGTTATATTTATAAATTCAGAGAAGCAGACTCAGCGTAATGTTATCTTTAGCTACATCTACAAATACAGGGATGTTACTCCTCCACCCTTAGAGGGACATATAAACTTTATAAGTTTCTATGACCTAGCCAATAATTTCTTTTGTATTATTTTTATTTTTGGAAATAGATAATTTTGAAAAACTTCTTAGATACTTGCATATAAAATATAAAACTGCAATTATGATTAACACATACAATAATATTGTCCATAAACTTATTTTGTTATAATAAACTGGATAATTAAGTAACGTAGAATTTTCTAACTTTTGTGTATTGATTTCATTCAACAAGTTATTTAGTCTGTCAGTATGAATTACATTTAAATTTACTGGAGACATCTTCTGTAAAATATAATTATCTGATACATTGATTTGCATTTTTGGTAATGGTATTTTTTTAAACATTGTTTGTACATTTTTATAAGATTTAATAATTGTCTCGTTGATTTAGGGAACAAGGGAATTCCAGTTCTATTAAGTAGGTTCCGCTAAGCAGAACAGTTTCTTTAGTATTGTAACAATTTTTGACAGCTAAGGTCTCACTGGGAATAATGACTATCCATTTACTTTCGTCAATTTTTTGTACTTGAATCTCGGATATATTGATGGCGATTTGGTTACAATTATTCTTATGTTTATATTTTAATAATCCGATCTCACAGGGTAAGTCATCGTTAACATATTCTGTGTGTATATTATCAAAACAAAGAAATTCATCATTTATAATTTTCTTACAGGGTTTGTCCGAAAATCCATATCTTTTTTGATTGTACATTAAATAATTTGAACTGGGAAATATTACCTTGTAGAAATTTTGGTTAGGGGTTGGTAGTGGAAACATGTGAAAAAGATTGTAAGACTCATTTTCAACTAACGGTATTTCTATAATAAAAATTATTTCTTCAAACGGTAATTTTTCATTTTGTAAAGAAGAGGCAACAGATTTTATTTGTTTTAGTAGTTCAATAGGATGTATTATTGCATTATGGAAATTATTAATTTTTGCGAAAGATACAGCGACTTCAATTTTGTCTAAAATATCATAAATGTTCTGATACATCATTAAAATTTGCGTTAAAACCATTTGCATCCTTGTCTGGATAGAAATATCTAAAGTTTCTAGTTCATAGTTATGGATTACCCTTATCATTTCAGATATCTTTGATTCCAAAATTTGTTGGTTGTGAGATACATTTGCTACGATTTCTTGGAATGTTATAATAGAGCTTGATAGTATTGTTAATTGTTTATCCATTGATAATTTCAGATTATTTTGGTTTTCTTTTAAAACTGAGATTTCACTATCGTATTTAGCTGCATCTTCTTGATCTAAATTTCCTGTTAAACTCTTGATTATATTCCCTAAACCGTTAATTAAGCCGCGTTTTTTCCTAGATAAGTTCGTGGAAGGAGTTATTTGTGAAATTTGTTCCTCTATTTTATTTTCTAGATTGTTGATAAGTATGTACGAATTATAGAATTCCCTGTCATAGTCCGTATTGTTTTTTATGTGAGATATAATCATATTATATTTTAATGATAAAGCCTTAAATTCAGTAATGATACTCGATATATTAAATATCTGTATGAATGTCCAATGGTTAATAACCTTATGCGCGTTACCTAGTTTATAAGGCAGTATGCCTGGGCTATCGTTCATGTTGTGGAAATTTGATCCGGCAGCTGATTCTACTGAGATTCTGCGGGCGGACCATCTGTAACAAGTGGGCGTTTTAATTCCTTTATGTGTATTACTTCCGTTTTTTTTGGAATTTTTAAGTTTTTAATTTTGACTTTGTTGTTTTCAAGAATTTCAATGATCTCAAAAGGGCCGATGTATTTTTGTTTACTTTTATTTCGAGCGGAAGATTTTTTATACCCTTTTTGTTCAACTTAAATTCAGTTTGTTCGCCTTTAACATTTGTTCTTTCTAGCATTTTAGTTTTTACTTTTTCTGTATTTTCCAACGCTGTTTCGTATAGGGTACTTAATTTTTGGTTATGTGAGTCGACGTAATCTGTGTAAAAAGTGGTTGATATAAGGTCGAAAGGATCTCTAGAGTTAGTATGACCTAGCACGAGTTCATGAGGGGAGAATTTTGTCGTACTATGGGTGGTACTGTTATATGCTATTATTGCGTAGGGGATTAACTCAGAAATTGTTCTGGACTTATCTTTTTGCCTTAATAATCTCAAGTGCTCTATTAAAGTTGAGTGAAAGCGCTCTACTGGGGAATTAGACTCGTGATGGCCCGGAGTGGTAAAATGAATGTTAATTTTTTGAGTTTTTAGTAGTTCTTTGAGAAGTTCATTTTTAAACTCTGTTCCGCTATCAGACACAATTGTTTCTGGGCATCCAAAAAATGAGAAAAATATTATTAACTTGTCGCATACCGACTTTGCATTTTTATCGTAGGGAAAGGCTTGCCCGAATTTTGAGAATTTGTCAAATATTGTTAAAAAATTTTGATTTTCGAATATAAATGTGTCCATATGTAAAATTTGAAATGGTTTTGTTGGCGTTTCAGTTCTAACTAAAGAAATGTATGATTTTTGTCGACTATATTTTTGGGTCTGGCACTTTACACAATCATTGATAAATTGGGTAATATCGTCTTTCATTTTTGGCCAATAATAATTTTTGTTTTAATCTTTCATATGTCTCAGAAATGCCTCTGTGATTAGTTTTATTTTCATGTTGATGCATAATAAACATTTTTCTGTCTTCTTCATTTGTAACGTTATTTACTAGTTTAGTACAACGAATTAATTTTAAACCTTTAAAATTATTCATGTAAACTTTATTGAAAAGGGGAAATAGATCTTCTTCGAAAAAAATATAAATACGAGTTTTTGTCACCTGAAATATATTCCTTTATGAATTTATTTATTATATTATTTCTGGGTTTTTGGGAATTTGGCAATGGTTAATGACGTTTTTGTCGAGGATTTCAAAGGTTACTTTTATTTGGTCGTGTAGATTTCTTTTTATTAAATATTGATGGGATTTATTGTTTGTGTTCGAAGTATGTACCGTGTCAGTAATTGTGTCATGTGGGGGTTTAATTTGCATATCCGACAATATTTTAATTTTGGGTTCCTGTTCGCTCGTTGTTGGCTCTTCGAAAGTTTCAGTGTTTTCGCATAAATTTTGAAGGTAATCTAAAATGTCTTTATCTACTTCACCGGGATTATTTACAGTAGATTGATTTTCGTATATGTTAAGTTGAATTCGTGATAGTGCGTCCGTATTTTTATTTTGACAACCTTTTTTTATAAATAATTTGATAATCAAACTCTTCTAAACGTAATCTCCATCTGACTAATTTTGAATTTGGCTCTTTTAAGTTAAATAACCAAACAAGTGGTCTATGATCCGTGTAAATATAAAATTTTCGTCCAAACAAATATGGCCGAAAGTACTTGCAGGTATAAACGATTGCTAGTAGTTCTTTCTCAATAGTCGAATATTTTATTTCCGATTCATTTAGGGTGCACGAAGCGAATGCTACGGGTTTGTCGTTAGGTACTTGGCCCTGTGAAAGAACTGCTCCTAAAGCAAAGTTACTTGCATCCGTGGTTAATATAAATGGCTTGGAATAATCGGGATAAATTAAAATCGGATAATTAATTAATAAATTTTTGCTATGTTCAAAGGCGTTTAAAAATTCTTTAGTATGTTGGATTTTAGCGTCTTTTTTAAGACATTGTGTTAGAGGTTTTGTTATCTTTGCAAAATCCTTCACGAAGCGACGGTAGTAACCTAATAAGCCTAGATAAGATTTAATTTCTTTAGAAGTGGTAGGTACCGGGAAATTCTTAACTGCGGAGATTTTACTAGGATCGGGTTTAATTCCATCAGGTGTTATTATGTGTCCGAGATACTGTACTTCCTTTCGGAGAAATTCTGACTTATCGAGCTGTATTTTTAACTTAGAATTACGAAGTCTTACAAAAATGTCTTTTAGTCATTGAATATGTTCCTGAAGGGATGTGCTAAATATAATGATATCGTCCAAATAAACAAAGCAGGTTTCGTTTTTTAGTCCACGTAAAATATTATTTATAACTCGCTGAAAAGTTGCTGGCGCGTTCTTAAGGCCGAAGGGCATTCTCAAAAATTCGTAATACCCTGTGTCTGTGCTGAAAGCTGTTTTTGGGATATCGGTTGGTTGCATTTCAATTTGGTGGAATCCGTTCGCGAGGTCTAATGTAGTGAAATACTGACTGCGTCCTAATTTGTCTAGAATGTCAGTTATGTTCGGTAGTGGGTATTTGTCATCTATTGTTCGTTCGTTGAGTTTCCTGTAGTCAATTACCATGCGCCATTTTTGTTTTCCAGAGGCGTCCATTTTTTTTGGGACAACCCATATCGGGGATGACCAAGGTGAATTGGAATTTTGAATTATATTTTGTGATAGTAATTTTGAAATTTGATCTTTTACCTCTTGTCGGTGAACTTCTGGATATCTGTAGCTTTTAGTGAAAATTGGGGACTCATTAGTTAATTTAATTTCGTGTTTGACCTGATTGGTAAAACTCAAGGGAATATCTTCACAATGAAAGATATCTCTGAATTCTAAGCAAAGCTTTCTGATTTGTTCGCGTTCTTCGCTGTTACAATGTTCTAGTCTTAAATTTCTGAGATTAGCTTTTAATCGATTATCGATAGATTTATCTAGGGCATGTCCTTCAACATTTTCGAAAAAATTCAGTTCACTTGGGTTTACTGATTCTATAGAAAATGGTTCAAAAATATCGATTTTAATGGGGTTTTCCGTTGGGTTTAAAATAGTGGTAAGAGCAAAATTATTTTCAACATTAACTAAACATTCGGGAATTTCAGCTTTTCCTAGTTTTGTGTAATTTAAGATTCCTGTGCCGTTAAGCAAACTAACAGGTATTTTAATTTTTTGTACCATTCTCGGAGGAATTATTTCAGTTATTGTTTCAAATTGTGTCGAATTTTGTGGTTCTAAATCATTTTCGTTTTGCCTATAAATTGGTGTAATTGAATTTGGGCTAACTAAAGTGTTATTACTATAACAAATATCTGCGCCTAATTGAAGTATTAAATCTAAACCTACAAGTCCATCAAATTTTTCTGAAAAATCAAACATGTAGTATTTATGTATACCTTCTGTATTGAAAATTGGAAATAGTGGCAAAATAGCAATTTTGTCATGGAAAAATGTCGCGTGCGCTGTTTGTACTAAGAAAAGTTCACTTTCGACATAATTTGGGAAATATTTAAAGGCTAATTTTGGGCTTAAAAAGGAACGTGTGCTTCCAGAATCGATTAAAAATTTAGCGTCTAATTCGGGTATATAAATATAAGTAAGTTTTATTGACAAATTATTCAGGTGTATTATTTCGTATTGGAATCCTGACCAGTATCTGGAAAATCCTGATTTTTCAGTAATTTCTGGATGGGTTTCTTCTTGGTTCGGGAATTCACATATACCGTATTGAGGGTAGCAATAGTTTTCGTAAGCGTCATTGTAATAATAGTCATAATCGGGATAATAGTTTGGCTGAGAATAATCAGTATATTCCGGATATTGAACTGAGTCAGTTTTGGGGAAATTTTCGATTACGTCTTGGTTAAAAAGTTCCTGACTTTGAAATGTACGTTGGGGTTGTTTTACAAGTGTACTTGTTGAGGTATCCATTGGTTCTGGTTTCGTTCTAGACATGTTAGTAACATTAGTTTTTTGGGGAAAGTTTGGTCTAAATTGGGGTTGGAAAGGTCTTTGGAAGTTTTGTGTGAAAGTTGGTCTTTGTTGAGTAAAATTTTGAAAATTCGGTCTTTGTTGCATAAAGTTTGGGAAACTTGGTCTTGGTTGATTAAAATGATTAAAAGGTGTTCCAAATGTGGGAGAACGTCCAAATGTAGGTGGTTGGTTAAATGTTGGGGGAATATATTGTGGAAAATTAAAGTTTGGTTGTGGAAATGGTGGTGGTTTAAAATTAGGATTGTTAGGTCTCGGTAAATTTGTTGGTTTTGGTCTGTATGGAATACTATTATGTACTGGTTGTCTAAAATTTTGATTTTGGCCTGTCTTGAAATAAACAAAATTTTCTTCTTCTGTCACAAACGACATTGCCTGTTCAAGAGAATCAGGTTGTTATTAGTGCGTTTTTTATTAAAATCCAATTATTTAATTCTGAACGTGATGCAATAAGGTATACCGCTCTATCTCTTAATTTACTCAAAATTGTGTCAAATAAACATATATTAATCGGGTCTGCTGCATTTTGGACATTTTGGAAGGCTTTCAGAAAATTTTCACAAGCGTTTACAAATCTTTGCAAGAGTTTTGGGTTACCATCGAAAGGGGGTATATTATCAGCTTGATATTTTAAAAGGTTATAATTGATTGCATTACCGTTTGGCATGATTATTGGATTTCCAAGTTCTGAATTTAAATTTAAAGTTAAGTTTTCTACAGAGGATATTAAATTTTCTAAATCTTCCAGTTTGGGTAAAACACGCACAAAAAGTTAAAACAAAAAGCACAATTTACACTTACACTAGTAGAAAAACGATGATTCTCATTTTCACTCTTCTTTTTTCTTCTTAAACTACGGTGTCTCTAGGACGAGCGATGTGTGTCTCCTCCCAGGCGTCTTAACCTAGGGTTCTGCTCACAGACGATGCTTGTTCTGCTGCAGAGGGTTGGATCGATGCTAGACCACCCTTGCTGACTATCTTGCTCCTGTCGTCTCGACGGCTGTTTCACTGACCGTTGGCCCTTGGTATCGACGTTCACGTGGCGAAAGTGCCGATTTTTGGATTCCGCGCGCGCGAATCGCCGACCGATTGGTTCTTTTGCGAATGAACTCTTGAAAGAGACCGAAAGGTACCGATTTTTGGTTTTTCGTTTCGCTAAAAGTCCGAACGACTGCGCCAGTTAAGGGCTGTCAATGAAAGAAACCGTTTTTAAAAACAATGTTTAATGACGAGCAGCGAACAAGAAGTGTCTGTTGAAATTACATGGGTTATATTTATAAATTCAGAGAAGCAGACTCAGCGTTATCTTTAGCTACATGTACAAATACAGGGATGTTACTCGTGATCCAGCAGTGAGTTTCGTCGCGGCATTGCCGGTTGTCTCGATTGATAGGAATAGCAAAGGCAATATCTACCGAATTTTGAGTGACATTTTTTTATGACACTAAAACCAAATTGTTTATACTTTATACCTCGCTTTATACTATGGCCCATGCCTGCAGGCTGCAGGGCAAAAGGCAACTAACAAAACAGTGTTATTCAAATTTTTGCAAGCAAGACAGTAAATAACCGACAACGCCGCGGGCCCAGCTGGGCCGCCTCGTCCGCCTCTCAGTCTACGTCGTCTGCGAAAAAATGTAAACAAATGCCGGTACATCTACAGGCACGTCGCGGCCGTCGCGGGTTGTTTTAAAATAATAAATTATACAACACGAAGACGCGTTAAAAAAATAGTCGTAGCAGTGTCAGTGCCAAAGTCATGGACGTAACTATTGGTAATAGTGGCGGACGTGGCGGTTTAAGTGCGGCAGCTACTTTTGTCGCTAATAAAACTATAAATGTGGACTATTTCAAATGTTCATTACTCGGTTCTTTATGGAGTGTGTATGGGTGTTGTGTACCTGGACCAGACTATTTACGCTACTGTCGCTATCTATTTTTATGCTGTCGCTTCCAAGGACTACTACCCTAGAACCCCAGGCAGGTTAGTAAGCTCGTTAGTAGGTTTGATATTTTTTATTTGATCTTTTGGGTAAAAAGTGGGCGTAACACCCCAAAAAAATTTTCGCCCCCCCCCCCTATAAAGATTTATTATCGATGTCACATGTGAACCCCCGATATATTCGCCCAGGAGCCGCCACTGCTCGTGATCTTTCTAGGCAAAATAGCACTTTCGAAAAAATTATCGTATGTAATATCACTAGTGCCGGAAATTTTATCGATAATTTTTTCGAAAGCGCTATTTTGCCTAGAAAGATCACGAGTATAAATTGGGCTTTTATTTTCTGATAAAATCCCGAGAGGCTCGAGGGATTTTATCTCTGAAAATAAAAGCCCAATTTGTACGAGTGGTTTTGCTAATGGGCAAAATAGGGCTTGAGAATAAAATTATCTAGAAAAATTTCCGGCACGAGTGGTATTTGTCGAGATTATTTCACGAATACGATTTAGTAATTTCTGTATTAATTTTTTCTATGTTTACATTTCCAAAACGACTCATTTTGAACGAGTTTATTGACAGCTTCGACTGTAGCATTCGAGTAAACAAACAGGACGCTTGGGTATCCAAGGCAAATGCGATTATACCTACACCCTGTCGGCGTTGGTTTATTTTCTGAATGTGTCATAAATTTAAACGGAGGCGGAGGTCTAAATAACAAGAATTTAGCAATGTAAAAGTTATATAAATTCATTGATATAATGCTTAAGAGGGGGGTTGCCGACAGCGAAGGTGACGTTAGATTTCGTATTTTTTAAGTTGTATAGCATCAAATCTAATAACATTTTACCTGGCAAAAATTTAGTACAAACATCTCTGTCTTCATTTTAATCATAAGATCTTAAAAGCAGTGTTTTGTTTTATAGGTTATGAAAACCTTGGGAAAAATAATAATTCCAGTGCATATGCTTTTAGGATCTTATGATTAAAATGAAGACGGGGATGTTTGTACTAAATTTTTTCCAGGTAAAATGTTATTAGATTTTATGCTATTGTTCGCGCGCGGCTTATCAATTAGAAAAGCTACGTGAAATGAACTATAAAAATCCAATAGGGGCGATTTTAAGAGTATTCCCAAAGTGAGCACCTGATATGATGAAATGAGCAAAGAAGAAACGGGATACTTGTCCAGCTTACCTTTTATCTGCAATCTGGGTGACTCGCTGGTGTTCTGATTCAGTCAGATGAGATGGCAGCAACGGCTTCTTGTCGGGAACACTCTCGCGCTTGGCGTGACACACCACCAAGAAATATAACTGTTTTCGGACAACAAAAGGAGTCGACGGTTTTCCTTTTCGTGCGGAGATGGAATTATTCCCGAAAAGTAGAAACTCTTAAGGGATGCGGCGGTTTTTTGCGGTTTCGTTAGGAATTCGATGCGTCCATGTGCACGGCTAACAACGGACACTCCCACGTTGTCTCACATCCCGGACAATGAGAGCCTCGGATGCGCGCGCGTAGACATTTAGGCGCCTTCCAAATATCCTTTTATATGCGCGTGGTTTATTTGAATTCAAAAATGAATCAACAGGCAATATACGCACTATTTGGGAATACTTTTATCTTAAATTTAATAAGAAATTAAATCAACTAATTTAATTAAATGAAATGTAAGCTATTCTGAACAGCTATACAACTTAAAAAATACGAAATCTAACGTCACTTTCGCTGTCGGCAACTCCCTCTTAATAATACCGCAACATAATTTATAAGCTGCATAATTTAGAACAGTGTGAAATACACAAACTTTAAGAAGTAGCTACGTGTTTGTATCCAACAGATTCGCGGTTGCTAAGCAACGAAGTGATAATTTGCACAAGTGCAATTACCGGTAATTGCACTAGTGCAAATTATCGCTAGCAGAGGCATATCATCGGTTGGATTTTTATGGAAGGAGCACCCTTATTGGATGCAAGCAGTATGAGGGAAATAATCGACAAAATTTCCGGCACTTGTGATATTACATACGATAATTTGCACTAGTGCAATTATCGCTAGCAGAGGTATATGATTGGTTGGATTTTTATGGAAGGAGCTACTTTATTGGATGCAAGCAGTATGAGGGAAATAATCGCTGAAATCATCACGTGATTGGTTAATATTTCAAAAATGTTGTCATTTCATTTCATTGGTTCATATTGGCAGGCGTTGAATTCTCTTTGAATTTTTTGAGCAAGTCAGAAATTTATTTTGACCAAACCAGTTTACCTCTATATGAGGTAAAGCTACTCTCTAACCTATTTTTGACCTAACCTACAGGGACAAATATTGAGACAAAATTTACTTCTTTATGACCTTCAGCATTTCTTAGATTATTTTTGACTATAAGTGCATCTAGAAAGTTAAAAATAAGTAAATATAGACCAAAAAATTGGAGATAAAATTTTCCTTGTCTTTAAAAGTCGGATTTTAGGTAATAATAAACTAAATTAGGACCAAATAAGGTTTTGTAAAAGTTGATAATTAGGTTAGGAATTAGTAGTTTTAGATAACAAAAATTTCTTCTTAGGTTTTTCAAACTTTAAACGATTTTCTAAAGGAAAAATTTGGTAATAATTTACCTTCCTAGATAATAATTCTCACCCAAACATTGGTAAACTTGACTAGCCCGGTTTGTTGGGTTAAATGTCCCATTTAAAAACCCTTGTTCGAAATTTTATTTTCAGTTTTCGTATTCCCGCAGTAGGCCTGGGGTGTCGAGTTTAGATCATCCTGTACATACTAAATATAAAGGCTGATAAAAATATAAAATAACTTTTAAAACATAATATTTTTATGGAAGATGCTTGGAAAATGACATGATTATGGATTGTTTAAACTTATATAAAATAAAATTATGTGTCCACTTTAGGGGGTATAGTTCACTCTAAGCGCGGAGTTCACTAAATCTCTACTCTACTGTACAATAATAAAGCTAGTGACATAAAATAGTTATTACGAAATTACAAGCTTTTAAAATTTTAAGAATTTATAAATGCTAAAAACGGCAAAATACTAAATATTTCAATAGAGCGGTCAAATTTAGTAGGTAAATATTTTTTCTAGTAAAACTTTTTGACATTTTAACAAATACGCTCACTTCTAGCTGTTTTATTCTTTTAATGTTCTTTTGGACAGATGGCGAAAGTTATTTGACCAAAAAAATAATATCCTTCCAGTAAAATAAAAAATATATAAAATTGTAGAGGGATTGGTGTTCTCGAAAACATAAACAAGTTGTAAAAATCCGTGGTCGCTAGGCGACTATAGCGAGTGGGGGCAACGGCAACGGGGTGCTTCAGGATAAGCACACGAAAATCGGCTCGCAATTTTATATGGGCGTTGCGCCTCTTATTATTCCTCACTCAAGTGAGTGAGTAATTTTCCATCATTTTAAAACCAAAAGGTAACTCCAAAAAAATTTCAAAATAAATCAATAAAAAACAAATTTTCCCGTATGATGCGACCTTTTTGAAGGACACTGTACACAAAGCTTTTTCGAACCGAGGGGGAAATCATTGGGGCATTTTAGTGTACAAGTCAGAGGCCTTTCAGTGCATTTCGGGGCATTTCTGGGCATTTCGACTCATTTCGGGGCATTTCGGTGCATTTCGGAGCATTTCGGGGCATTTCGGTGCATTTCGGGGCATTATGGTGCATTTCGGTGCTTTTATTACGTCTACGCATGCGCAAAGAGGGAAGTGTGGAGAAAAGCCAAGCGGGGTAACCGGTAACCGCCACGTTCGGTCGTTCCCAGCCCGCCAGCGCCAGTGGTGCGGTATCGGTCTACGGTCCGAACGTGGCTACGGCTACCGTACGCAATTGTACGCTAATTATTATACAGTATAAATATTATTCATTTTATTGAATGTTATTTGCAAACTGGAAAGACAAATTTAAGTTTTAATAAATATTTGCACTGATTGATAGATGTCGTTTTTTGTACTTATTTATAATTATTTATGTTTGTGTCCCAAACACAAAGCACTTAATTTCGCTCTTAAATACAAGATGGCAGTCATGCAAACCAGATATAACCCCAAAATACGGTAATGTGTAACTTAAAGGTTGGCAGCGCTGCAGCCCGCAGACCTGCAGTCGCAGTCGCCCTGGTCGAACGCATCAAATGACGGCACTTCCGGTTATACCGGAAGTCGATGACAACTTCGTTATTTTAAATGGAACACCCTATATTTTATTGCATTTTGGATTCTACGGAAAATTCTAGGTACATTTCATGTATCATGTCCTATACCTAAATTCAACCGTCTTTGAGATATTTGCCATTTTAGAGAAAAAATTACAGATGCAGACCCGTACTTAATTGACAGTTTCTTCATAACGGCTACATATTTCTTAACGTGCTCTTGGCATTTTGTAGTCAAAGGCTTGGTGCAGAGAAACAGTGGCGCAACCAGAAATTATTGTCAGGGGGTTGACAAAGTTCATGTTTCACTACCACTAATTGCGCCGCAGGCGAAAATTTTCAAATTTTCAAGGTCAGACATTTTTAATGAACTAAAAAAAATTTAGGTAACCTTATAAAAAAAAAAATTAGGCAACTGATTGTAATTTTTCTTTGTTAACTGTGGAACCATAGTAACTGTAAGAAGAAGGTACTCTTTTTTCCTTTTACATAAAAGTCCGAGAGAGAATTTCTTGAGTGATGTGGAAGTAAAAATGTTAGTGCCTATAAATTTATTGCCACATCCATTTTCAAAGCAGGAATTAAAATGAGGTGTTCGCTTATTAAAATGCGCCTCGTGGGAAATTTTTTAGAAATTTTAAGGATAAACAATTTAATTGAGGCGTTATATCAGTTATATCAAGAACTTGTAATACATTTGCTGCTCGATATCCGGAAAAACCGGAACCATTATCAAACACTGTTAAGCGAATAATGCAAAGCTTCAAAAATTTCGGTGCCGTCAAGGCAACAATACAAAAGAATAACACAGATAATGAAATTGACGTTTTGGGATTCTTCGCGGTATATCCAAATAAATCTATAAGACAGTGTTCTGTAGAGTAAGGAATATCATATATGTTCAATTAACAGAATATTGCAAAAACATAAGTTTTACCCGTTTTCATTTTCAATGGTTCAACAGTTGAAACCCATCGACTTCCCTAAACGAGTGAATTTTGCAGAATTTATGACGAAGTTTCAAGAGGATGAATCATTTTTTGAATAATATTATTTGGACAGATGAAGCAAAATTTACTAAAAATGGATTATCAATGGTTTAAGAGTTACCGATGAAAAAAATTATTTTTTAATGGAACGCCCTATATATTTTTGCATTTTTTAATAGAGCAAAAATTACCATTCCAAAAATATATAACACTTAATGGTTTACATAAGTAGTTTTCAATTACTAATAACTTTTATGATTTCATGTATATAAAATTGGAAGCGCACCCTTTCAACAAGTAGGCTTTGGACGGTGAGACAATGAAACAACCGTGGAAAAATGTTTACTGATACCTGTCAAATTTTCAGTTAAGCTGTTAAGGCAGTGTAAAGATTTTTCTAATCTTGTGTAATTTATAAACTTTAAACAATTTATAAAAAAATTTGAAAGTTATGAAAAATGGGATATAGTCTGTTTTATAATAATCCGGGGAAAATGCAGATGCAACGAACAATTTGTACTACGAGCGGTAGACAAGACAATCTTTCAAGGACATTTCTGCAAGATTGCTACTAAATTTGATAAATAGTGGGCATTTTGAAAAGGACAGGCAGAAAAGGTACGAGTTAAACAGAGATAGGCATTTTCTCATAGGCAAGAGATATATTATTATCTCGATTATTATCTTTCAAATATTTTATTTAGGTATTATTTTTTATAACAGAGGGTATTTTTATTTTGGCATATTGTTTCATGTTTTAAAGTGTATATTTGTTTATAAAAGAGGACTTTTATTTTTACAATAAATGGTATTTAAATTGCTCTTGTGATTTTGTCTTAGTTGGTAGGTACTATATAGGTAGGTATATTTCAACCTCTTTTGCCAAAGATTGAACTTTTGCATTGCCAAAAAATAGCAAATAGAGTGTCCCGATGGAAAAATTCATGGAGCATTTCGGTGTACAAATAGGGGGCATTTCGGTGCATTTCGCTGCATTTCGGTGAATTTCGAGGCATTTCATTTATTTAATTCTTATTAATTCATCACACCCTGTATACACCTACCGATTTTAAAAAATGTTGCCCTGCTATCTGCAACCACCTATACAAGCGGATGCATAACAAGTTGCCTACTTTGTTGTTACCAAACAAATTGTTTATTAAAGGGTATGTGCGGTTGCAAAAGTGTTTAAATTTTATTAGTCGATTGAAGGTATGTATTACTAAAACAATTACATTGTTGTAATCACTGTCTGACTTTAATTATAGAGATAATATTCACTTTATTCAGTTTGCGATTGACTCGCGCGCCACGGTTGTTCCGTGTACTAATGTCACTCTTTGTTTCCGACGTTTCTTCTAGTCTAATATCAGTGATAAAAGTTTGACAGAATTGACAGTTTACACCCTGGCCTGCCATCGTCGTCCTAAATGGCGACTTCCGATTGTTTTTTTTATGGATTTGACTCCCCAAACCTTCCAATTCGTTCTGGAAAGGAAACGGAAGTCATTCGTCGTCCATATTTCAAAAAAGTTTATAAAAAGAACCGGCGAGGAGAATCGGCCCCCGACTTCCCTTTCGAACATTCGTGGTAAAGAGTCGCGTGGGTGAAATCCGGCCTTGAATTTTCTGTATCGAAATTTCCTTGTGAAAGTCTCTGTTCAGGCCTAATTTCCCACTAAATGGTCGACTTAAGGGGTTTTGTGTAGCGTGTGCCTTTATCTTCGCTGTGCTAATTGAGGTTTTCTGTTTTTTTTTTACATGTGTTTGCGAGCACGTGGCATTAGGCTGTGGAAGTGCACGATTTTCACACATTTATCGAGTTTCAACGTTTCAACAGCGACCCGCTGCAGGTGCAACTACAGAGAGGACCCCTGGGAACACAGTCTGGGTGAGTATATGCTCAATTTTTAATAACTTTTATTAATAACGTCATTTTGATAACTCCTGAGCTACTCTCACCTAGGCATGTTCCCCCTTTTCTCTGTGGGCTGCACGCAGTGAGCTGTGGCCACATATTTTGGTCATAAATTTTGTTTATTAGCACAGATTTAGGAAAACGAACCCTTAAGTTGACCAAGGCACGTAAACTTTACCACGGTTCCTTTTTTTGGTTATCTAGCTTTTGTAGCTGTAATATTTTTCGTCTGGTGTTTTGATATCGACTGGGGAAGTCGCCAAACGAACTTTTGTATTTTATTAATGTTACCTTTTATTTTGTAAATATTGTATAGTAAATTTATGAGTCGAGTGTAGTCGAGATAATTGATCGTTTTGTATATTCATTTTTACTCTATTTCACAGCCAATTTCAGGGTTCTATAATTCAGGGTTACATGCTTTAATTTATCTTGGGGTTGTTAATTAAGGTTTGCCACATGTAATTGCAAAATCTGTACAGATTCAATTTTTTTAACCCCTTTTTACGTACATTTTACGTTTAACATCGACTGCTGGTTTTCGGAGACTGTTCGTACGTGAGCGAAGCACGTAACCGAGACAGGGACGGACTGAGTACCAGCACACCAACGTTACAACCGGCTTAGAGTAGGGAGCACACCTTCCGGCACCAGCTCGGACATCCCACGACCCGCTCGAGTCTCGAGGCCTAGCCGAGGTCCTAATACACGAACAAGGAGCTTGGAGCGAAGGTGGCCTCTACGTAGCTTTAATCTGAGAAGGCTTTAAGGTACTCTGTAGAACTGTCGTCCAAATTTTCGAAGTGCTCGTAAACAAGACTTTAAATGCTCACGTGAACCTTTCGTGCTACTTGTGTTTTGCTTTTAAGCTCACGAACATCTCCAATGTTATATTGTAACCTTTAACCTTTTCCAAGTTTTTTAACAAATGATAAATTGTAAGTATCAAGTTTAACTACTCAGTTGACCTACTGTACTTTGTGTGAACCACTAAATGTACAATTCCAAATTGTGAATATATTGTAATTAGAAAAATGTGCTCTTTATTTAACCACTAAATAGTTCAAGCTTCTGGCGCTCAAACATAACCATTTTGGTTATAATTTCGGTGCATTTTGGGCATTTTTTGCTCAAAGGTGCATTTTAGTGTACAAGATTTGGGTACCGATTTCCCCCTCGTTTCGAACCCACCAAAAGTAGAAAGCTGTTAGATTAAATTGACATTCTTTACTCGGAAAATTAGCCGGGACGGAATCTACCATTTCCCGTCGACTACCTCCAGCCACCCGGATTAAACTACAGCCGCGCCGCGCGGTCGGCTGCCCGCCGGCGTCAACATTGGAACAGGCGGGCCCGCATCCGGGACGCCGTTCCGGTGCCCGGAAACTGGATCGGTGGCTGTCGAGAGATTTCGGTTGGAAATGCCGGTGAAGCTACGGCGAGGTTATGGGCACCACACGGAAACAATATTGTAGCGTTCTTTTATGTAAGTTAAATAAAACTCCGTGGTGGGCATTATACAGGGTGTACCAGTAAGGACTCCCGTCGCCGATATCTCCGGAACAAAAAGAGATATTTTAAACGTCGTTTTCTAGGACATGAAAAACGCTTTATTCGCAACTGCTAAGCATTCATTTTGGCATTGGCGTATAGATGGCACTGCGGCGCAAAGAAACTTTTCGATCCTAGGAACGTTGGGCGCATTTAAAAGACTGGGTCATTTGGAGAAACTTTTGTTCTATGGACGATTTTCCTATTGTTACTAGTTTCTGAAATAACCGCTCTACAATGTAATTTACAAAAATGAGCTAACTCGCTTAAAATAAATTTTAGCGAAAAAAAATATTAAATATATCTTTGTAGAACACATCCGGTTTGACCGGAAGTACCGGAAGTGACCCATTTTTCAGTTCAAAATGAACATACTGTACAATTTTCAATCAAAATTTAAAAAATATATACCTAATAATATCAGCTAGATGTGCCTGTTAACAACGACAATTTGGCAGAATTTATTTTTATTAACCGAAGGTGACATTATAGAAATTAAAAATGTAAGTTTACAATAAATGTTCAAAATTACTTCTTCCATACCTAAATACGAGCGGCTGCCGGCTACAACACTGTTTTTACCGCATTCTCCATAAATTAATAACATATTTTATTTATCCTCATTACTATAATAAATTAATAAACTAATTAGGCAAGAAACAAATTGACAAAGATAGAGAATTACCTGGGCGTTTGAAGCTAATATCATACTGAAACAATGGGCAGAGCCACTTTCGGTTAATAAAAATAAATTCAGCCAAATTGTCGTTGTCTAGATGTATGTATGCATGGTGTGATTGTTATTACCTATATGACACTGGAAATGACCTTTTTTCACTTTTGAGGGATAAATTGTACAGTTTGTTTATTTTAAACTGAAAAATGGGTCGCTTCCGGTACTTCCGGTGAAACCGGATGTGTAATAAGTTGACACACACCGCTATTTTCTTCGTTCTAAAGTTAATTTTAAACCAGTTGGCTCATTTTTTGTAAAAGACATTGTAGAGCGGTTATCTCAGAAACTAGTGACAGTAGGAAAATAGCTAGTCCATAGAACATTAGTTTCTCCAAATTACCCAGTCTTTCAAATGCGCTACGCTCCAACGTTCCTAGGATCGAAAAGTTTTTTTGCACCGCAGTGCCATCTATACGCCAATATCAAAATGAACGCTTATCAGTTTTGAATAAAGCCCTCTTTAAGTCCTAGCGAACGGCGTTTGCAGAATTAAAATATCTCTTTTTGTTCCAGAGATATCGGCGACGGGAGTCCTTATTGGGACACCCTGTATACCCTCGGACGGTACACCTCGAACCGTACTCTCGACTTACATAATCACATAATTCGTACAACATAAATTTATAATGATGATAGTAATAGGTATACAATACAAATATTTATCCAGGACATATTGGTTAGTACAGAGTATCCCAGTTATCCCAACATACATTTTTTTCTTTTTAAATAAACTACTTACAGAAAGTTCTGCAAAAAAAGAGGAATACTTGTTGCTGGTTTATACCCTTTATATGCGTAGAGAACAAAAAGTAATTCTACAGTGAAATGTCTTCCAACCTGCTGGTAAGGTGTCTCAAAAAAATTCTAGGTTCAACGGTTTTTGTCCCTCTTAAGGCTGGGATAACTTTGCAGGGGGGCCTAAATCGAAAAATTTTACATGAAGGACTCCCCTCAAAACCACCTGTAGTACACTTTCTCAAAATATTTGCACATCATAAAGGAACACCCTGTAATATATTGTTATTATCGTATTTTTCTAATACAGTTTCATTCAGCAGTTTCTGAAATATATAATACCTAACTCATAATAATTCGTAAACTTTACGACGGGTCGCCGAAAATTGAGACAAATTAAAATTGAGACAGAAAAGTTATGTCCCAGGAATGTCGCCAGTTTGTCTTAAAAACACGTGTTTTGGTTTTGTTTCTGTTTTGTCGGTTTGATGTGGATCTTGAATTAAAATGAAAACCGAGGAATCAAAGTAGGCTCAAATAGGATATCCCGGCTGGAGTGTTTTTATTTCAGAGGCATATTCCTTGTCTGCTATTCAGCTAAAAAATCCCTCTGGACCTTTTAGAATCTCAGAAATAAATCATCCAGAGCGTTTGAAATCTCTACTCGAAAATTAGCCCAGTATTTTCCATCATATAGCCTTGTCCGGTCCGGGAAGCGACATCCTATTTTCCGGCGAATACCTGCAGCCACCCGGATTAAATTACGGCCCGCCAGCGTCAACACCGGAACCGATGCGCCCGCATCCGGGTCCCAACTCCGATAGATCGACCGCCGTCGAGGGATTTTAGCCGGTAATGCCGGTGAAGCTGTAGAGGCAAAATGTTTCTTAATCGGCACTAATGAGTCTCAAAATCGTCATTAAAAAAAACTCAGAGAGCGGCACTAAAGTGTAGATAATTACTGTACGATTTTTTCCATAACTCGGCCTTGGCGAGATTTAACGACCAAACGTAATAAGATATTTAATTCAATAAAGGACCAAATTCCGGATCTGATAACAAAGTAATCTTTCATTATAAGCAGTTCGGTCGATTTGAACAACGATACTTATTCAGTAGATATGTAGATTGCAATCGAGGCTGGCCTTATTAAGATCAGCGGCGGTTTCTGCATTGGTTCGTTTACAGAGTGAACACCCAATTAAATTTCATAAAAAACAGTATTTTAAAATCCGATAAATAACAATAAAAATTTAAATTTTAATATTTTTATTAGGTACTTTGGTACGTGTTAATCTCTATTAACACAGCGGGTCGGTCAGTGTCGATGCGATATCCAGATTGAACGAGAGAGGTTTCCGCGAATGCCTGTAGTTAGAAATAGTGGTTATCAAAACCGCGAAACAAACAGTGCGGCCACGTTACCTACGCTATTTTAGTGTCATTTTGTGCAACGCATGTAGATCACGGATTACGACAGTCGACTTCGCGTGTCCGGCCGGCACCGTCGCAATAACAAGGCCCGCCAGCTGAAAGCGATGAGTCATCCAAGGGAGGTGAGCCTAAGGCGCCAATTCAAATTTCAAAGTGTCAACTTGGTAAATTTGGTAAAAAAACACTTTAAAATGATTGTTTACATATATAGCTCATGGTTTTCCAACACGGATAATAATCTACGAGTGAAAGTCACATTTTCAAGAGGTTTTGGTGCATTTAGATATCTACCGGTAAAATTTTCGTAAATGCCAATTATTTCTTATTTGCCTGCCCAGATACAACTAAATTCGAATAAATAAAACCATAAAACTTACTGATTTCAAGGTGGTTACGTTTAATCACGTAAAATTGTTAGGTATAACACTCTCCAACAGTCCAAACCAAAATCCTGGAAAACTGTGTAGGAACAAAATCTCTTTTGATGGCCTTAACCCACTTTTCCCTTAAAATGGGGTCTTTATGGAGGAAAAAGCGGAAACATTAGGACCGTCTTTGTAGTTTCCCTTGCAGTTGGGAACGGAACACGTCCACGCCATGATTTCAATTAGTCTATAGACACTATAGACACAACCTAAAACCTATAAACTAAAATTGAACTTTAATCACTTTATTCTGAACCACTGCTGTTTTGCCACCTTATATTAATAAAACTCCACGTCCTATATTACTAAAAAAACACGGTCCAACACACAACAAACGTTCTTTAAAACAGGAAAATCGCCAGACAAGTAAACATAAACAACTTCAAAAAGCAACCTCCCGACCTCCCTGTGATGACGTAGTGACGTTTCGCGACGCCAGCTGGCAGGCCTTTATAATTGCGACGGTGCCGGTCCGGCGCATCGTATTTTTGTGTTTACGATTTCGGTGATCGTTGCGTAGTTTTGGCATGTTTAATAGTTAGTTTTCGGTGAAATTTATAAAAGAAAATGCCCATAAAAACAAAAAGTTTGATCGTAGTTTTTGTTGAACAATACAAAAAACTTTGTGGTTGTGCAGGTGTGACAAACTATATACAACCCTTGTATACTTTTAATTCATGACATTAGAAGGATTTGTTTTATAAGCCAACATTAAAAAAAATAAGGTTTACGTAAAAAAATCCCACTAAAAATGGGTATTTCAAAAATTGCAAGAAAATATAAAATAACACATATTATTATTCATTTCGAGGTAATGAAACATGCGCAGCATTGCACAAAATCTGCTCCATAACTTTTAAGAAAGTTAATTTCATGTTTTTAAATTTTTTCATTTCTCATAATGAAACAAAGCTTATTTTTTCCGATTTAAAAAATATAATGTGCCCCTCGTCACTGAAGTTCCTTTCTTACCACGTTTTTTATAACTCTTAATACTTATGGTTTATTTGCTAGCCTTAAATTAAAAATTTTGTTCAGTGCCTTGGTGCAGAAATAACTATTAAACTTTGTAGTACCTATACTTTTTCTCAGCCCCCAAAATCTGTCACCAGATAATATAAAATAACATGACAAAGTTGAGATAAAATACAAACCCTTTGTGTTTAAATGAAACACTCAGTATATTTTTACATTTTTTAATCTACTTGTCATTGCGAAAAAAATTATGTATAGCTTTATACTATTACCTTTTACCATTTTAGAAATATCGCGTTTTAAATTTTTGTACTAAATTTATTTAACTTGAATTTGTGGATGTACTGAAAAAGACAGGCAATCGGTGGAATAACAAAAAAGTTGTATTAGCCAAAGAAATATGACGTTAAAATTACACAATGTTAGGGGCCTTTTCGGATTTTACTGAAATTTTGAGCTTTTATATTTAATTTCGACTATTTCCTTCGTCTTAATTTCCGCCAATGGCAAACGCGCAATTTTGAATTACAAATGGTTTCTAGATGGAAAAACTGTATGACAGCACCTGTCAGCAGTTTTGTCGAGTTTACCCGCGGCAAAACTTGACAGCTGTTGTATAATAGGTAGTATGTTTTGTAAGCTATGTGTATGCAGAATAATCTGTTACTCATGAAATAGTCTTGTCAAATACCATTCGGGCATATAATTTTTCCTGTGAAAAAAATCTAAAAAAACACAATGCTAAGTAATATTTAATTAAAAAAAGGGATTCGTGCAGGTGCAAAAATCCTCGCCTTCGACTCGGATTTTTGTTGCCACCAGCACTCATGCTTCTTGTTAAAATATTACTTAGCAAAGTGTTTTTTCGATTTTTTTCGGAAAAATTAGATGCCCTTATGATATTACTTACAATAATTTCAGTAAAATCTCAAATAGCCCTTAGCAATGTATAATTTTAACATGATATTCCCTTCCACAAATTCGAGTTAAATAAATTTAGTGCAAAATTTGAAAATGCAATATTTTTCTAAAATGGTAAAAGATAACAGTGCTTACAAAGCTTTACACAATTTTAACCGCAATAATGAGTAGATTTCACAAAGGAAAAATGTATTTCCAAATACAGGGCGTTAAAGTTCTTTTTTTTTCTTAATTATTTCTATATCTCCGCCAAAATAATCAAGCTGCTTAACTGAAATTTGGCACTGCTGTGTTTTTGCGGATGGATGGAATAAGTATTAGGTAATAATAGAACACACGGTATAAAGCCACTACGTAATGTATGCAATCGGTTGGGAATTAGAAATATTTTCATTGGGTAAAAAAGATAAATTATGTTAGGAACTTAATATTCAAATTACATACAAGTTATTTCAAAATCCGTTCATAAACTATTAATTTTAAAAATTTTAATTTAGTTTGTGACACCGCATGAAGCTGACTATAAAGTAGACTATATTTTCGACCCTTTCAACGGACGGGTCATAAAAGGGCTAGGCATGGCGTAGTTTCAGAGTTGATGAAACTATTCGATGGGATTTCGCCGCAAAGCCCAGGGAAATATTCCACATTTTCGATGGAACTACCGAACTTTATAAATCTCTGTTGAAACAGTTCTTAAAGTTTTGTTCACCGAATCCAAGACCAATATATTTATTTATATAGGTAGGTCTTGCTAATTATTAATAATTATTGTGCTACTCTACGTCTTGAGAATTATTAATAATTGTCTAAAAAAGATTACGAATTATACACAGAAGTTTATCGTTGTACAGTATATAAAGGAAATGACCCATGCATTCACTACCTGAGGCAGCAGCTTTTGGCCTGATATATAGAGGTGCTAAATTCTAAAATAAACTCCTAGAAAATTCCTCTTGGCAGCCGGGAAATATCCCGCGTCGCATGGGGCGACGCAGCGGCGAGACCGCTATAATACAGCTTCGACTTTGGATGGCGCGCGGCACTATGAATGGATGCGACTTCGAATGCCGAATGCGAACAATATACTCCCAGACATTTTATTTGGTTTATGTGGTATATGATGTCTTCATTGATATTTTTACTGTATATCCTCAATGCTAAACTTTGCAGGTTAGTTCATTGGGTATTGGAAATCGGAGGTAGGGGGGATCAAAATATGACGATTGAGTCCAATATTATGCCTTATATGTTGTTTGTTTACAACAAAACGGTACTCTCAGCACATCCATGTGTGAGCTGGAAGTGCGCTGAGTAGTGAGAGTGGGTTTGGCTGTACCTTTGAAGCTTTCAGAAGAATTCCATAAAGATTTCCCTGCGAAAAAAAAATATTCGTTTATAGTTATCTACTCTTTATTCTCCAAACTCCATAAATTTCCCTTGTTCTAGAGGGCACATAGTGCAACCACATTTATTTTGAGCCAAAATATTACGATTTAGGCTAATATACCTTATAGAAATTTTGTTTGTTTAAGAAATTTGAAATTTGGTGCTGCTATGTTTTTGGGGATGGAGACTAAGCTGAAAAATTGTGCTGTTTCTGGATCGTGCTTTTACTCATACCTTTGTTCAGGTTAACTTTTTGGTCCTGCAGGTCCATCATCTTTTCATTCTGCAACAAAGAGGTACTCTTGTTTTATAACGATCAAATCAACCGTTTGCGTTGAAATTGCCAAAACGTGCCCCAAAAGACCTGTTGACTTCAATATTCGAAAAATCAAATTTTCTCCTACTAGCTGTCAAACGTTACAGATCAACTGTGCATTTAAAATGAAGAAAAAAATGCTAAATGAACATTGGTCGAAGCACATTCATTTTCTTGAGATAGGGTGTCAAAATTTTGTCGAGTTTCAATCCGTTCCATTTTGAAAGTGAACATTTTTTGTGAAATTGTTCATATGGGTTTTTTTCTTGCTTTAAATGGTACAGTCGTTGTGCAATGTTTGAAAGCAGTAGGAGAAGATTTTATTTTTTGAATATTGAAGTCAACAGGTGTTTTAGGGCACGTTTTGGCAATTTCAACGTAAACGGTTGATTTGGACGTTATAAAACAAGAATACCTCTTTGCTGCAGAATGAAAAGATGCACTAAAATGATGGACCTGCAGGACCAAGAAGATGACCTCCAAAAAGTTACGAGTAAAAGCACTATCCAAAAACAGCACAAGTGGCGCCCTCTGTGATATGTAGAAATTGACATTTTCAGCTTATTCTCCATCCCCTAAAACATACCCGTGCTAAATTTCAGTACAGCAGTTTATGTTGGGATATGTGGCCAAAAACCAATTAAAAACAAATTTCAACGCTCTGTATCTCCTAAACAAACAACATTTCAACATTTTTATAAGGCATATTAGCCTCAATCGTAATATTTTGGCCCAAAATATATGCGGTTGCACTATGTGCCATTACTAATGACTCACCCTGTATATCATCCTCGATTTGGTCTCTCGTAACAAAGAAATACTCCTTACCATTCATTCACTTCTCCAGCTTTCATAGTCCTACTGGCATATAAAAAAACTTTCAAAAAACAACACCAAACAAATTGGTACCACATTTAGTCACATAATGTGGTGCATTTGGCAACAGGGCACATGGACCGGGAGATAGTGACAGATTTTTGGACGTGATTTTACTCAGTATGCCTTGCAAAGGGCATTATGTGGCACATATTCTCACAATAATAAGGTATGAATCAGATGAGTCATCCTGGGTTCTTCATATGAAAAACTAAGTTTACAATTATTCAGGCTGCCATGTTTTTTTATAATGAAGTTCAAATAGAAAATTCCACGTTTCTGAACAGGCTGCCAATGAGAAGTATGCAAGTTCTTATTATGAAAATGCTGAAAAAAGGATGGCATACCTTTCGCGCATGTCCAAGTACACTTTACATCGAATAACTCGTTTAAGATTGAATAACATTCAATTTAAACAGTACTTGGACATGCGCGAAAGGTATGCCATCCTTTTTTCGGCATTTTCATAATAAGAACTTGCATACTTCTCATTGGCAGCCTGTTCAGAAACGTGGAAAAATTTATTATTAAAATACAAGATCACGTGGCAATAATAGCCCTTTGGACCCACCCTAACGGTATGCCTATGGTTTTCCGAGGAATTTTCTATTTGAACTTCATTATAAAAAACATGGCAGCCTGTATAAAATCATATCAAAACGCATATTTTTCGAATAATTGAAAACTCAGTTTTTCACATGAAGAACCCAGAATGACTCTCTGATTCATACCTGATTATTGTGAGAATATGTGCCACATAATGCCCTTTGCAAGGCATACTGAGTAAAATCACGTCCGAAAATCTGTCACTACCTCCAGGTCTAACAGGAACGCCGAATGACTCGGGAACGTTCCCCACGTTAAAACTTTCGTATTTTTTCTTTTTCGTAGGCCTCCCCCACTATGTGGTGAAAATGATTTACTTCGCGATGAATCAACCTCTATTGGGGTGCCTGCTAAATTTCTATTTGTTACAAGGGCATTAGGTGGCAAACTGTATTAGTATAAGAAACAGTGACAACTGCCACACTAGACAAGAACAATAAGTAAGGTACAGCAGAATTCAAATAAAGTTGAAGCGAGGCGAAGAGACGATGTGGCGGAATAGAACCTCTATTATCAACATTCCTATACCTAACAAGAGACAGTGGCAAAAGTAGGAAATCTTAACAACGGATTTCTTTTAAGGTGTAATTCACACGGAATATAGGATAGTTCTTAGATATTTAAATTCTTCCCCTCTCAGCTGATTTTTTTTATCCAAATGAAAAAGCGGGCAAGTTGACGCAACTAAGCCATAATAAAAATCCAAGGCCGGTCTTGGACATCACCAAGGCTCATCAGGAAGAAATCGATCAGCTGAGCTGAGGCTGCAGGTGTTTGGCCGCGTAATTCACACTTGTTGACCTTCGAGTTGCCCTAGGTATAAAGGGGATGTTATTTCAGCGAGTATAAGGGGATTTGGCGTTCGGACCTTCATAACGACCATTTGGATTTGGTCGAGGTTGAAAAAAGTGGGCCAGTTGCGTTGGCCTAGATCTGAGGAGGCCGAGTCGCTACAACGTCTGCAGGTTTTTCTAGGTGCCCATAATAAAAGTCTCGTAAAACTACGCCGGGAATCGGGACGCCGCTGGGGCCGATAACGCATGAAGTATTTATGGGGGGGCGGGCGAGATCGATGAGCCCCCGGTGCGGTAATCCGCGGCCGGGCCGGCCGGAGCGGTCGGGTGCTTGGAGATGTACAGGGTGTCCCACCTAAAATTGCCGTATAAAAGTTGTAGATGCCAAATTGTATTTTTTACGGCGATACCAAATTGACTACAGGGTGGTGCATAAAACCATGGCACACCACACTTATTTTTTAAGAAAAAGAAAATTAGTATTTACCACAGACCTGTGGTATGTACAGGCTGATCATTTTTGGACTCCCATAGGCTCCCCAAGTAGCACAAATTGTTTTTTAAAAGCTGTAACAGTATCTATACCCCTTTTTTACATAGCCTCAAGCTATATAATTAAGAGTTGTAAACAATCTTTCAACACTAATAAAGTATCAATATACCCAAAAAAAGGCCCCCATTAGGTATTTACATGATATAAACAAGATTTATAAAACCTTAAAAAGCATATATTGACGAACAAATCTTTTAAAAAATCATTTTTGCAATAAAACGGCTATATTACAGCATACAATTTCTGTGTCCTCACACTCACAAACAGAAATATGACGACTTTGTTGAATAACGAAGTAGAACCTGGTACCTAATAAGAATCCGCCAGAAGACTCTTTTGCCTGTATATTATTAATTTTATTGCTCACCCTGAACTCGAAATTCATCTGCCAGCAAAGTTTTATGGTAAAAACCACTTATTTTAGTGCGAAATAACAACTGCGCCTCGAAAATTCCTTGAAATTAATTGAAACAATTTTTTTTATTATTTTTTTTTTTCGTTTTTTCACAACTCCTGTATTTAAATAAATTGCGTTACATATTCTGAATGGATTGTAACTAATTATAATAACAATAATGCAAAAATTTCGTTCTAACGAATTATTGAACATATCAATATGGCCGCCCTATCACCTTCTTTTCCACTATACAAAATGGCTTCTTTCAAAAAGGTCACCATACGATCACTTATAAATCGTTTAAAGAGCACTGTTCTGCATAAAGGTGACATTATTTTTTTTATAGCCGCTTATTAAGCAATTATAAATTATCAGGAGAATAATAAATAATAATGCTTTATTATCTCATGAGCTTACTATTTGTAGTCTTCCTTTTTCATTGAATTTATGTCTCCAGTGCCATCTCTCGTTGGACGTTAGATATATTTTCTTTTTTAATTGATTTTTATTAATATCGGTAAACACACATTTTGTAATAAGTTCATTTTGGGAACTGGCCCAACACCCAAGTAAATAATAATATAACATGATTTATTAATCTTATTGTGAATAAATTAAACTCTAATCACAAATAATACTTTATTTATGACTATAAATAAATAGCAGAAATAAGGTAGCTACAATAAGGTACCTATTGGTTATAAGAATATTGTAAGGTTTTTTATATAATAATTATTATTAGTTATTTTCAAAAACAGGTAAAGATAAAGACCTTCAACTTGACACTGTCTGTCTCTATGACATAGTTTTACCTATCGTTTTAATTTATTTTTTCACCGGAAAAAGTACTTTTTACAGTTAAAACATCTGCTGGTATATAGTTCTAAAAGAACATTTCAACTATATACTTGCTACAGAAAATATTCTCTTGGTGATAGTTACAAAGCTTTTATACATAATCTATACTAAAGCTATATTAGAAGCTATTTGACTTAAATAACTATATTGCTGAGAAATTATACTTTAATCACGCTTAAAACTCTATAGTATCCAGCCACAATAAAGCAAAAGTTGTAGTATTAGATTACTTTATAGAATCTATATGCGAGTTTATATAACTCTTACAAATCTGTTTTACTTATTCTATATAAAGGCTTCTAATACCGCTTCTACGAAGTAAAAATAATGCTATATAAATGGCGCAATGAAGCACCTTTATAAAAATACTGTAAAGTGGTTTTAACAGCAACGTTATTTGGCTAATTTACTGAATAAGCAATTTGGTATCATATATTTCCTTAATATAACCAATTGGCCATATTAATTGCCTCAATATACAGTCTGACAAACGAAAGTAGTCCAATGAAAAACTCAACCTAAGCGCCATCCGTATGGGCGGTTAGACTGAGTTTTTCATTGGACTTCTCTCGTTTGTCGTGAAAACGATCAAAGATATGGTGATATTATATATGGAAGAGGATATAGAGTGTTTAAAGGAATTATATTGGCCCATTTAGCGACTCTTTGCAAATACGACGCTAGGCGTCGCGACGTCAAGAAATTGTTTTTCTCACCAACATACTACTTTTGTTACATCGTTCGAAAGCATTAACTTTTCTGAACATTTTTCATTAACGCAATTTTTCTTTATTCTCCTGTTAAAAAGTTATTCTTCAAAAAACGCATTAAAATATTAATTTTTGTTAATCGGTATTACCAGGGTTACCGTAGCGTTTTCGATGATTTTATGTTTTGAGATGTTCCCCACAGCGTAAAATCGGACACCACAAAACCCTTAAATTTAAACAAAAAACATACGGGGATGTCCATTATGCAGGGTGTGAAAATTGGGACAAGAGAGCTCTGGAATTATTGAAAAAAATATATTAATAAACACAAGAGTAATTTATTTTGTTACAAAATGACAACCAACAAATAAAAACAATGAAAAAAGGAATAACTGGATGGACGTCAGTAATTCAAAAAACCTAATTATTCATCTGTCAAATGAATAATTAGGTTTTTTGAATTACTAAATGGTTTTTTGAATTACTAAAAAACCTAATTATTCATCTGTCAGACGAATAATTAGGTTTTTTGAATTACTGACGTCCATCCAATTATTCCTTTTGTTTCACAATTCCAAACGTCACAAAACTTTCTCGAAATAAAAACAATTTAAATTCTTGGACCTTCCTGAATAAAGTCGGTGTCTGACATGATACATTTTCTGTGCGTTTCCTGTTGTGGCATACCATCCAGCTTAACTCATATGGACCTACTCACTGGCGGTTTTGATATACTCGTTTTTCACCCGTAAAAAGTTTAAAAAATTTAGCATTTAGCAGAGTTGGCACAGATAATAAAACACCTTGTGCATTTTTTTATTGGATCTTTGCACATCAACACTGTGAGTGGTCCTGTTGATCGTTTAACTGTTTTGAAGTAATTCCTGGCACATTTTACTCGCCAAATAACTACCTGCATAATATGCATATAAAATATTATTTTATGTTCAAATTTGGTATATGGGTTTTTTGCGTGTCCTGATTAACTGGTGTCAGGTTTTAAATAAATAATGCCTAATATTGTTTTCGAAAAACCCACCCCCTTAGTAAATCACAGAAGGCCAGGCTTTCCTGGCAATACGAAACCAATACTTCGCAAACGATGAACTTTGAGGGTCGTAGCTCTAAAAAAAATTGTCCCCTTAAATTCCCGCAGCCTACTTAGATGTTTAAGGTTGTTAACACGACACACTGTATATATTTTATAAAAACATTTTTTCCATCTCGAAAAATAAGAAAGGTAACACTATTAATGCAAAGAGTTAAATCCTAGGTTAAATCAGTGACTATAGAAAGGTTTCTATAGTCACTGGTTAAATCGTATTTACAAAATGCTGTCAAATCGAGTACAAAGCTAAAGGTTATGTTGTTATATTTAAAGTGACAAAAGCTGCGTTTTATTGGTGCTCCATTGGTATCACTGATGAATCCAGTGACAGTCAAACAATGAATACAATGTTTGACAGAAGGGGTGTTTGCAAATATTTTGAGAAATTGCTCTAGAGATGGTTTTACGGGTGGACTTTTATATAAAACTAAAACCTCCCCTGTAAAGTTATTCCTACCCTAAGATTGACAAAAACTTGGTTTTCATTTTTTTTTCAATAACAGTTTTATCTAGAAACTTGAATTTTGGTATCCATTACCAGCAAGTTGGAAGACACTTTACGGAAAAAAAATTTTTTGCACCCTATGTATCCTAAGTTAGTTTATTTAAAAAGAGAAATTCGTATTCTCTAGCCCAATTAATTTGGGATTTTTTTTACTCTTGTAATTTTTTCGTTTAATTGAACCAGTGCCTAGCATTTTCATTTTTAAAATTACTGGAAACTTTTTTTATTTAAATGCTTTTGAATGTAGGAAAAAGTATTCCCTGCCGCGCTCGTAAATAGTAAAAAAAGTGACAAAAATGACACCCGCCTACTATGTTTTTACGTGAGCATCAATAACTCTATTTAAATAGGGAACAAAAGACAAACTATTAAGTTATTGAAAAAATATCAAGGGTAAAAAAGTGTTGAAATTAATTGAGCAGAACACAATTTTAAATAAACTAACAAAAAAGTTAAAAAAAAAGAATAAGTGTTTCAGGCTTCTACCCTTAGGATGAATAGGGTGCAAAAAGTAATTTCACGATAAAGTGTCTTAGAACTTGTTGGTACCTAACATTTCCCTAATTTCAAATCTCTAATAACAGCTGTTTTTGAGAAAAACATCAAACCGAATTTTTGTCCGTCTTAATAATAATAATAATAACTTTACAGGGTAGCCTTACAGGAAAGATTAAAACCACGTGTAGAACACTTTCTCCAAATATTTGCACATGTTTGTTACTTTTTAATGCTCATAAACTTCACAATGATAATTATTATTTGGCATTGTAAAATGGTTGGACACTAGGTGCTGCACAGAAAGGTTATTAAGGTTACACGTGAAATTAATATATATTAATAGCTGATAAGGGTGTTCTTTTCTAAAATCGAGGAAAAAAGTACCTTTTGTATTCGGCTGTTTTCGGCGAGGGGAGGCCGCGAAGCGGCCGACCTTCGTTGTTAGGGGGTAGGGGAGGGACGGGCCCAGTGCGGAGGCGCAATCTCGAGGCCGGTGGATTTTTCTTCGCTTAATTACGGCCGCCAGAAGCGATGGTAAGGTGGGGGTCACGTGGTGTGCGGTAAAGAGGAACATAGGTTTTCGGGTGATACAGTGGCCCGTGAAAACTGTCTCGGCCGTGAGCGGGGCGAAAATGATTCTTAAATAGGGTCGTAGGGTGAGGGAAATCGCAACTGGAAGCAAGAGGATGGTCAGATTAAGAGATTTAACACTTTTTCGAATTTTTAAAGAGGTAAATGCGAGAGTTATTAAGCTTTTTTCCCGAGAGAAATCGGATCGTTTTTATGTGTCGCGCTGCGCCAAAAAATTAGTCAAAAAAAGTCGCGAAATTGTCAGAAATTGCCCGTTTTCGTCGGGCCGTAGCGTCGTTATTTCGGCCCGGGGCCGCCAGGTCGCAATTTTTAAAGCTTTCCCCATGTCTTCGGGTCGTGTTTGGATGCCTCCGGCGCCCCCGAAAAATCGAGAAATGAGAAAAAATACGCAATTTCCAAGAGCGGTTTCGGAGGATTTCCGTCCATTTCGCTGTTTCTACAGCCGTCCCATTTCTCGGAAGAATAAAATCGACATTGCGGAAATTTGCTCAGATATCGGATCTTCGAGGTTTCTTTCGGTACCGGAGGAAAGTACGAGACCCAACTAAGAGATCTACCACCTCCTCCGATTTTTAAAACGGCTCTATTCGAGGTTATAGAAATTCCTTTGCCAAGAAGATGGCCCATGTTCGTGGCACTGATTGTAAGATTAGTCACTAAAAACTCCGGCAACCTAACGGCGCCAGTTTTTCCTGCTGGCGGTGTCGCGCGAGCGGTTAGATTTTCCGTCAGTCGCGCCTTCGAGGTTATGGCGGGAAGCCAAACCGCGCCTTGAGGGTGCATACCGGATGTCGACATGTGGATTTTTTTGCCGGCCGAAGAACTAAGCACCTGTTGAATATCTGCGATTCCGAAATGGACGTATACTGGGGGTGAGGATTTCAAGTTACCGAACACCTGTTGAATATTTGCTCTTTTTCGAAGCGGTCGACGCGGAGGGTTGGAATTTTTGATTTTTGCCGCCAAAACGACGTCCCTTAGGTTATGGACGATTTTCAGACTGAGAATTTAGTTGTAAACTTACGATACGACATAACCTCGAAATTCTTTAAGCGGCCGTAACTCCCGTGCCGTTAGGGATACGGCGTTGCCGTTTGTTTTGATTGTAAGCATATGGGAGGAGGAAAAAAATGGACGACGAAAATTTTTCATGGCCACCTCGATTTTGACAGAACAAATGCAACTTTGCCATCTTTAGAGATAGGAGATCCGGGTTTCCTTTGTTGGATTGCCGGGGCGAAATGATTGAGAAACGTGAAAAAAAATTTTCCATGGCCTACTCGATTTAGCCGGAAAACACAACTTTTCTATGCGACGAGATAGAAAGACGGGACAAAGTGCGTTAGGTAGAGGATGTAAAATGACGCTGCGCCGAAAATTTTTTTTTTCCATGGCCCACTTGGATTTTTCTTAGGTGAATAACTTTCTTATTAATAGAGATAGAGACTTGCGGTTTTCTTTGATAGGCCCCGTATGCCGAGGGGAAAATTATCGAAGAAAAAAATTTTCCATGGCACGCTCGGTTTTCCCAGAACAGATACAACTTTTTTGTTTGGCGAGATAAAAATTTCGTTCCGGCGGCGATCAAATGCAACTTTGCCATCTTTAGAGATAGGAGATCCGGGTTTCCTTTGTTGGGTTGCCGGGGCGAAATGATTGAGAAACGTGAAAAAAAATTTTCCATGGCCTACTCGATTTCGCCGGAAAACACAACTTTTCTATGCGACGAGATAGAAAGACGGGACAAAGTGCGTTAGGTAGAGGATGTAAAATGACGCTGCGCCGAAAAATTTTTTTTTCCATGGCCCACTTGGATTTTTCTTAGGTGAATAACTTTCTTATTGATAGAGATAGAGACTTGCGGTTTTCTTTGATAGGCCCCATATGCCGAGGGGAAAATTATCGAAGAAAAAATTTTTCCATGGCACTCTCGGTTTTCCCAGCACATATACAACTTTTTTGTTTGGCGAGATAAAAATTTCGTTCCGGCGGCGATCGAACGGGTGGGGGGAAGGAAGGAACGACGAACGACAAAGAAAATTTCCCCGCCTACTTGATTTTAGAGAAAACGGAAACTTTTTCATTTTCAGAGATAGAGACTTGATTCCTGCTGGGATGAAAAGGGCACTGAAAAACAAAAAAAAAGTTACTCGGAACATTTTTTCTCGGCCGCCTTGATTACCTAGAAAATATCGATTTTAGCAAATCGCGACGAGCGAAGCGAGGAGCAATGGCCGGCAGAGCCCACCGGCGCCGGCCAGAGCCCATCCTTCTCGCCAGGATTGCCGCGCGAGGCCGAAGGCCGAGTGCGGCAATAGACCAAGGGAGCGAGTGCGGCGCCCAACGCGACGAGCGAAGCGAGGCGCCAAAATTGACGCACGAGGCCGTAGGCCGAGGGCGGCGATAAGCCGAGGGGTATCCGGCGCGGGGGGAACGTGAGGCCGCGAAGCGGCCGAACTCCCATGGTGACGAACCACGAGCGAGCTACCTAAAAGAAGCCTGTCGCGACGAGCGAAGCGAGGAGCAACGGCCGGCAGAGCCCACGCGCGAGTTACCCAAAAGAAGACTGTCGCGACGAGCGAAGCGAGGAGCAATGGCCGGCAGAGCCCACGCGCGAGTTACCCAAAAGAAGCCCGTCGCGACGAGCGAAGCGAGGAGCAATGGCCGGCAGAGCCCACGCGCGAGTTACCTAAAAGAAGGTTGCGGCGGCGCAGCCGCCGCCGGCCGCAGGCCTGGGGAGACGCCCACCCTGCGCGCAAGCGCAGGTGGGCGAATTGCTAGTTAATATATATTAATAGCCGTTGAACGTGTCCTCCTCTAAAAATGGGGCAAACGGAAGTCCCTTTTTGAGGGCGGGGAGGCCGCGAAGCGGCCGACCGGCGTCTTTCGCGGGTGTCTCGGTCCTTTGGGAATACGATAGGCGTATTTTCGGGGCGTCGAAAATTTTCCCGGCCCGAATACGACGCGAAAGACGGTGGTAAGTTTTTCGTGCGGTAAAGAGGAGAATAGAATTTCGGGTGATACAGTGGCCCGTGAAAACTGTCACGGGCGAGGGCGGGGCGAAGATGATTCTTAAGTAGGGTGGTAGGGTGAGGGAAATCGCAACTGGAAGCAAGAGGATGGTCAGATTAAGAGATTTAACACTTTTTCGAATTTTTAAAGAGGTAAATGCGAGAGTTATTAAGCTTTTTTCCCGAGAGAAATCGGATCGTTTTTATGTGTCGCGCTGCGCCAAAAAATTAGTCAAAAAAAGTCGCGAAATTGTCAGAAATTGCCCGTTTTCGTCGGGCCGTAGCGTCGTTATTTCGGCCCGGGGCCGCCAGGTCCCAATTTTTAAAGCTTCCCCCATGTCTTCGGGTCGTGTTTGGATGCCTCCGGCGCCCCCGAAAAATCGAGAAATGAGAAAAAATACGCAATTTCCAAGAGCGGTTTCGGAGGATTTCCGTCCATTTCGCTGTTTCTACAGCCGTCCCATTTCTCGGAAGAATAAAATCGACATTGCGGAAATTTGCTCAGATATCGGATCTTCGAGGTTTCTTTCGGTACCGGAGGAAAGTACGAGACCCAACTAAGAGATCTACCACCTCCTCCGATTTTTAAAACGGCTCTATTCGAGGTTATAGAAATTCCTTTGCCAAGAAGATGGCCCATGTTCGTGGCACTGATTGTAAGATTAGTCACTAAAAACTCCGGCAACCTAACGGCGCCAGTTTTTCCTGCTGGCGGTGTCGCGCGAGGGGTTAGATTTTCCGTCAGTCGCGCCTTCGAGGTTATGGCGGGAAGCCAAACCGCGCCTTGAGGGTGCATACCGGATGTCGACATGTGGATTTTTTTGCCGGCCGAAGAACTAAGCACCTGTTGAATATCTGCGATTCCGAAATGGACGTATACTGGGGGTGAGGATTTCAAGTTACCGAACACCTGTTGAATATTTGCTCTTTTTCGAAGCGGTCGACGCGGAGGGTTGGAATTTTTGATTTTTGCCGCCAAAACGACGTCCCTTAGGTTATGGACGATTTTCAGACTGAGAATTTAGTTGTAAACTTACGATACGACATAACCTCGAAATTCTTTAAGCGGCCGTAACTCCCGTGCCGTTAGAGATACGGCGTTGCCGTTTGTTTTGATTGTAAGCATATGGGGGGAGGAAAAAAATGGACGACGAAAATTTTTCATGGCCACCTCGATTTTGACAGAACAAATGCAACTTTGCCATCTTTAGAGATAGGAGATCCGGGTTTCCTTTGTTGGATTGCCGGGGCGAAATGATTGAGAAACGTGAAAAAAAATTTTCCATGGCCTACTCGATTTAGCCGGAAAACACAACTTTTCTATGCGACTAGATAGAAAGACGGGACAAAGTGCGTTAGGTAGAGGATGTAAAATGACGCCGCGCCGAAAATTTTTTTTTTCCATGGCCCACTTGGATTTTTCTTAGGTGAATAACTTTCTTATTAATAGAGATAGAGACTTGCGGTTTTCTTTGATAGGCCCCGTATGCCGAGGGGAAAATTATCGAAGAAAAAAATTTTCCATGGCACGCTCGGTTTTCCCAGAACAGATACAACTTTTTTGTTTGGCGAGATAAAAATTTCGTTCCGGCGGCGATCAAATGCAACTTTGCCATCTTTAGAGATAGGAGATCCGGGTTTCCTTTGTTGGGTTGCCGGGGCGAAATGATTGAGAAACGTGAAAAAAAATTTTCCATGGCCTACTCGATTTCGCCGGAAAACACAACTTTTCTATGCGACGAGATAGAAAGACGGGACAAAGTGCGTTAGGTAGAGGATGTAAAATGACGCTGCGCCGAAAAATTTTTTTTTCCATGGCCCACTTGGATTTTTCTTAGGTGAATAACTTTCTTATTGATAGAGATAGAGACTTGCGGTTTTCTTTGATAGGCCCCATATGCCGAGGGGAAAATTATCGAAGAAAAAATTTTTCCATGGCACTCTCGGTTTTCCCAGCACATATACAACTTTTTTGTTTGGCGAGATAAAAATTTCGTTCCGGCGGCGATCGAACGGGTGGGGGGAAGGAAGGAACGACGAACGACAAAGAAAATTTCCCCGCCTACTTGATTTTAGAGAAAACAACGGAAACTTTTTCATTTTCAGAGATAGAGACTTGATTCCTGCTGGGATGAAAAGGGCACTGAAAAACAAAAAAAAAGTTACTCGGAACATTTTTTCTCGGCCGCCTTGATTACCTAGAAAATATCGATTTTAGCAAATCGCGACGAGCGAAGCGAGGAGCAATGGCCGGCAGAGCCCACCGGCGCCGGCCAGAGCCCATCCTTCTCGCCAGGATTGCCGCGCGAGGCCGAAGGCCGAGTGCGGCAATAGACCAAGGGAGCGACGCACGAGGGCGAAGCCCGAGTGCGGCGCCCAACGCGACGAGCGAAGCGAGGCGCCAAAATTGACGCACGAGGCCGTAGGCCGAGGGCGGCGATAAGCCGAGGGGTATCCGGCGCGGGGGGAACGTGAGGCCGCGAAGCGGCCGAACTCCCATGGTGACGAACCACGAGCGAGCTACCTAAAAGAAGCCTGTCGCGACGAGCGAAGCGAGGAGCAACGGCCGGCAGAGCCCACGCGCGAGTTACCCAAAAGAAGACTGTCGCGACGAGCGACGCGAGGAGCAATGGTCGGCAGAGCCCACGCGCGAGTTACCCAAAAGAAGCCCGTCGCGACGAGCGAAGCGAGGAGCAATGGCCGGCAGAGCCCACGCGCGAGTTACCTAAAAGAAGGTTGCGGCGGCGCAGCCGCCGCCGGCCGCAGGCCTGGGGAGACGCCCACCCTGCGCGCAAGCGCAGGTGGGCGAATTGCTAGTTAATATATATTAATAGCCGTTGAACGTGTCCTCCTCTAAAAATGGGGCAAACGGAAGTCCCTTTTTGAGGGCGGGGAGGCCGCGAAGCGGCCGACCGGCGTCTTTCGCGGGTGTCTCGGTCCTTTGGGAATACGATAGGCGTATTTTCGGGGCGTCGAAAATTTTCCCGGCCCGAATACGACGCGAAAGACGGTGGTAAGTTTTTCGTGCGGTAAAGAGGAGAATAGAATTTCGGGTGATACAGTGGCCCGTGAAAACTGTCACGGGCGAGGGCGGGGCGAAGATGATTCTTAAGTAGGGTGGTAGGGGGAAGGAAATCGCAAGGGGAAGGAAGAGGAAGGTTTGATTAAGAGATTTAACACTTTTTCGGATTTTTAAAGGGGTAAATGCGAGAGTTATTAAGCTTTTTTCCCGAGAGAAATCGGATCGTTTTTATGTGTCGCGCTGCGCCAAAAAATTTGTCAAAAAAAATCGCGAAATTGTCAGAAATTGCCCGTTTTCGTCGGGCCGTAGCGTCGTTAGTTCGGCTCGGGGACGCGAGGAAGGAATTTTTGAAGCTTCCTCCATGTCTTCGGATCGTGTTTGGATGCCTCCGGGGCCCCCGAAAAATCGAGAAAAGTGAAAAAACACGCAATTTCCAAGAGCGGTTTCGGAGGATTTCCGTCCATTTCGCTGTTTCTACAGCCGTCCCATTTCTCGGAAGAATAAAATCGAGATTGCGGAAATTTGCTCAGATATCGGATCTTCGAGGTTTCTTTCGGTACCGGAGGAAAGTACGAGACCCAACTAAGAGATCTACCACCTCCTCCGATTTTTAAAACGGCTCTATTCGAGGTTATAGAAATTCCTTTGCCAAGAAGATGGCCCATGTTCGTGGCACTGATTGTAAGATTAGTCACTAAAAATTCCGGCAACCTAACGGCGCCAGTTTTTCCTGCTGACGGTGTCGCGCGAGGGGTTAGATTTTCCGTCAGTCGCGCCTTCGAGGTTATGGCGGGAAGCCAAACCGCGACTTGAGGGTGCATACCGGATGTCGACATGTGGATTTTTTGGCCGGCCGAAGAACTAAGCACCTGTTGAATATCTGCGATTCCGAAATGGACGTATACTGGGGGTGAGGATTTCAAGTTACCGAACACCTGTTGAATATTTGCTCTTTTTCGAAGCGGTCGACGCGGACGGTTGGAATTTTTGATTTTTGCCGCCAAAACGACGTCCCTTAGGTTATGGACGATTTTCAGACTGAGAATTTAGTTGTAAACTTACGATACGACATAACCTCGAAATTCTTTAAGCGGCCGTAACTCCCGTGCCGTCAGAGATACGGCGTTGCCGTTTGTTTTGATTGTAAGCATATGAGGGGAGGAAAAAAATGGACGACGAACATTTTTCATGGCCACCTCGATTTTGACAGAACAAATGCAACTTTGCCATCTTTAGAGATAGGAGATCCGGGTTTCCTTTGTTGTGTTGCCGGGGCGAAATGATTGAGAAACGTGAAAAAAAATTTCCCATGGCCTACTCGATTTCGCCGGAAAACACAACTTTTCTATGCGACTAGATAGAAAGACGGGACAAAGTGCGTTAGGTAGAGGATGTAAAATGACCCTGCGCCGAAAAAAAAATTTTTCCATGGCCCACTTGGATTTTTCTTAGGTGAATAACTTTCTTATTAATAGAGATAGCGACTTGCGGTTTTCTTTGATAGGCCCCGTATGCCGAGGGGAAAATTATCGAAGAAAAAAATTTTCCATGGCAGCCTCGGTTTTCCCAGAACAGATACAACTTTTTTGTTTGGCGAGATAAAAATTTCGTTCCGGCGGCGATCGAACGGGTGGGGGAAAGGAAGAAAAACGACGACAAAGAAAATTTCCCCGCCTACTTGATTTTAGAGAAAACAACGGAAACTTTTTCATTTTCAGAGATAGAGACTTGGTTCCTGCTGGGATGAAAAGAGTACTAAAAAACAAAAAAAAAGTTACTCGAAACATTTTTTCTCGGCCGCCTTGATTACTTAGAAAATATCGATTTTAGCAAATCGCGACGAGCGAAGCGAGGAGCAATGGCCGGCAGAGCCTACCGGCGCCGGCCAGAGCCCATCCTTCTCGCCAGGATTGCCGCGCGAGGCCGAAGGCCGAGTGCGGCAATAGACCAAGGGAGCGACGAGCGAAGCGAGGCGCCAAAATTGACGCACGAGGCCGTAGGCCGAGGGCGGCAATGAGCCGAGGGGTATCCGGCGCGGGGGGGACGTGAGGCCGCGAAGCGGCCGAACTCCCATGGTGACGAACCACGAGCGAGCTACCTAAAAGAAGCCTGTCGCGACGAGCGAAGCGAGGAGCAACGGACGGCAGAGCCCACGCGCGAGTTACCAAAGGAAGCCTGTCGCGATGAGCGAAGCGAGGAGCCATGGCCGGCAGAGCCCACGCGCGAGTTACCCAAAAGAAGCCTGTCGCGACGAGCGAAGCGAGGAGCAATGTACGGCAGAGCCCACGCGCGAGTTACGTAAAAGAAGCCTGTCGCGACGAGCGAAGCGAGGAGCAATGGCCGGCAGAGCCCACGCGCGAGTTACGCAAAAGAAGCCTGTCGCGACGAGCGAAGCGAGGAGCAATGGCCGGCAGAGCCCACGCGCGAGTTACCTAAATGAAGCCTGTCGCGACGAGCGAACCGAGGAGCAATGGCCGGCAGAGCCCACGCGCGAGTTACCCAAAAGAAGCCTGTCGCGACGAGCGAAGCGAGGAGCAATGGCCGGCAGGGCCCACGCGCGAGTTACCCAAAAGAAGCCTGTCGCGACGAGCGAAGCGAGGAGCAATGGCCGGCAGAGCCTACGCGCGAGTTGCCTAAAAGAAGCCTGCCGCGACGAGCGAAGCGAGGAGCAATGGCCGGCAGAGCCCAAGCGCGAGGTACCCAAAAGAAGCCTGTCGCGACGAGCGAAGCGAGGAGCAATGGCCGGCAGAGCCCACGCGCGAGTTACCCAAAAGAAGCCTGTCGCGACGAGCGAAGCGAGGAGCAATGTACGGCAGAGCCCACGCGCGAGTTACGTAAAAGAAGCCTGTCGCGACGAGCGAAGCGAGGAGCAATGGCCGGCAGAGCCCACGCGCGAGTTACCCAAAAGAAGCCTGTCGCGACGAGCGAAGCGAGGAGCAATGGCCGGCAGAGCCCACGCGCGAGTTACCCGAAAGAAGCCTGCCGCGACGAGCGAAGCGAGGAGCAACGGCCGGCAGAGCCCACGCGCGAGTTACCAAAGGAAGCCTGTCGCGATGAGCGAAGCGAGGAGCCATGGCCGGCAGAGCCCACGCGCGAATTACCCAAAAGAAGCCTGTCGCGACGAGCGAAGCGAGGAGCAATGTACGACAGAGCCCACGCGCGAGTTACCTAAAAGAAGCCTGTCGCGACGAGCGAAGCGAGGAGCAATGGCCGGCAGAGCCCACGCGCGAGTTACCCAAAAGAAGCCTGTCGCGACGAGCGAAGCGAGGAGCAATGTACGGCAGAGCCCACGCGCGAGTTACCTAAAAGAATCCTGTCGCGACGAGCGAAGCGAGGAGCAATGGCCGGCAGAGCCCACGCGCGAGTTACCCAAAAGAAGCCTGCCGCGACGAGCGAAGCGAGGAGCAACGGCCGGCAGAGCCCACGCGCGAGTTACCTAAAAGAAGGTTGCGGCGGCGAAGCCGCCGCCGGCCGCAGGCCTGGGGAGACGCCCAACCTGCGCGCCAGCGCAGGTGGGCGAATTGCTAGTTAGTATATATTAATAGCCGTTGAACGTGTTCTTTTCTAATCGGTGTCGAAAAGGTGCCCCCACTTTATACCCTAGAAGTGTTCGAGCCGGCCGCGAAGCGGCCGGCGAGAGGCAATCGAGGAAACTAGACGAAATTTAGGACAGGATAGCGCACAGGATTTTGGCCAGAAACGATTCCTCCGCTTATCGTAAACTGTTAAAGCGGTGGTACGGTGGGGCCATCGAATTGTGCGGTAAAGAGAAAAATAGGTTTTCGGGTGATACAGTGGCCCGTGAAAACTGTTCTCGGCCGTGAGCGCGACGAAGAAGATTCTTAAATAGGGTCGTAGGGGAAAGGAAATCGCAACGGGAAGGAAGAGGAAGGTCCGATGAAGAGATTTAACACTTTTTCGGATTTTTAAAGGGGTAAATGCGAGAGTTATTAAGCTTTTTTCCCGAGAGAAATCGGATCGTTTTTATGTGTCGTGCTGCGCCAAAAAATTAGTCAAAAAAAGTCGCGAAATTGTCAGAAATTGCCTGTTTTCGTCGGGCCGTAGCCACGTTATTTGAGCTCGGGGCCGCGAGGTCGGAATTTTTAAAGCTTCCTCCATGTCTTCAAGTCAGGTTCGGATGCCTCCGGCGCCCCCGAAAAATCGAGAAATAAGAAAAAACACGCAATTCCCAAGAGCGGTTTCGGAGGATTTCCGTCGATTTCGCTGATTCTACAGCCGTCCCATTTCTCGGAAGAATAAAATCGAGATTGCGGAAATTTCTCAGATATCGGATCTTCGAGGTTTCTTTCGGTACCGGAGGAAAGTACGAGACCCAACTAAGAGATCTACCACCTCCTCCGATTTTTAAAACGGCTCTGTCCCAGGTTATAGAAATTCCTTTGCCAAGAAGATGGCCCATGTTCGTGGGACTGATTGTAAGATTAGTCACTAAAAACTCCGGCAACCTAACGGCGCCAGTTTTTCCTGCAAGGCTGTGTCGCGCGAGGGGTTAGATTCTCCGTCAGTCGCGCCTTCGAGGTTATGGCGGGAAGCCAAACCGCGACTTGAGGGTGCATACCGGATGTCGACATGTGAATTTTTTCGCCGGCCGAAGAACTAATCAACCTGTTGAATATCTGCGATTTCGAAACGGGCGGATACGGGGGTGGAGATTTTCGCGTACGCACGCCTGTTGAATATCTGCACTTTCGAAGGGGATACGCGGTGGATATTGGCGTCTTCTTCGCCGCCGCCAAAGACGAAGAGCCAGGTTGCGGAGGGCCGCCAGACCCGGTGGGCGTACCGGGCGTCTCTTTCTCGAAAATGTGTCGAGCGAGAAATGTACGAAACTTAATCGTTGTAGATAGAGCGTTGCCGTTGGTTTTGATTACAAGCACATTGGAAGAGGAGAAAAATGAACGACGAAATTTGTCCGTGGCCACCTCGATTTTCTCACGACAACCGCCGATTTTTTGTCTTTAGAGATAGAAGTTTCGGGTTTCTTTTGTTCGTTTGCCCGGGTAAAATGATTGGGAAACGCGGAGAAGAAAATTCCATGGCCTGCTCGATTTCGCCGGAAAACACAACTTTTTTATGCGACGAGATATAAAGACGGGACAAAGGGCGTTAGGTAGAGGATGTAAAATGACGCTGCTCAGAAAAATTTTTTTTTGCATGGCCTACTTGGATTTTTCTTAAGTCAATAACCTTCTTATTATTAGAGATGGAGACTTGCGGTTTTTTTTGACCGGCCCCAAATGCCAACGAGAAAATTATCGAAAAGAAAAATTTTCCCACCGCACGCTAGATTTCCCAGAACAGACACAACTCTTTTGTTTGGCGAGATAAAAATTTCGCTTCTGCTGGTATGGAATGTGTACGGGAAAGAAAGGGAACCGTCGCGAAAAAAAATTCCCCCGCCTACTTGGTTTTCGAGAAAATAGGCGAAACTTTTTCATTTACGGGGATAGGGAAAAACGGAAAAGTGCACGCTCACTTTCTCGCAACACCCTGTATATTTTACTCGAAAAAAATTTTTCGTCCACCCGCCGCATTTCCGAGGAAACGCGTGCAACTTTTTCGTTTTCAAAGGTAGGAATGTGGTTCCTTCGGGGACGTAAAGGGCACGCGAAAGAAAATATAAGTTACTCGAAACGATTTTTTCCAGCCTACTTGATTTTCAAGAAAAACGTTAAGACAGATTCCCGGGACTTAGCCGTTTTTTGAGAAGATTTTTTCTTTCAGAACCCTCAGTTATACAAGACTTTTATACTTCTTTCAAAATGATGGCTAACCTACATTCAGGTTAGATTCCCATGACAGGGGTGTAAAGCAGAGGTTAGGATTAGACGTCAATATGCGACTTGAGAAGAAGTACCTGGTGTCGATATGAAAATTTTTGCACTTTTAAACTGGACGATGGGAGGTTAGAATTCGCCTTCACGTCACTGCCAAGCAAAAGGGCCTTTGAGGTTAAAGACATTTCAAACTGCCAATGCGTACCGGGTGTCTATTTCTTTAAAATGTAAAGGGCAAAACAACGCGGAATTTTACGATACATTTCGGAGGTTAGATTCGCCGTCAGTCGCGCCTTCGAGGTTATGGCGGGAAGTCAAACCGCAACTTGAGGGTGCATATACGCGGTGTCGACGTGCGGATTTTTTCGCCGGCCGAAGAACTCGCACCTGTTGAATATCTGCGACTTCGAAATGGACGTATACGGGGGGTGAGGATTTCAAGTTACCGAACACCTGTTGAATATTTGCGCTTTTTCGAAGCGGTCGACGCGGAGGGTTGGAATTTTTTATTTTTGCCGCCAAAACAACGACCCTTAGGTTATGGACGACTTTCAGACTGCGAATTTAGTTGGAAATTTACGATACAACATAACCTCGAAATTCTTTAAGCTGCCGTAACTCCTATGCCGTTAGAGATACGGGGTTGCCGTTTGTTTTGATTGTAAGCAGATGGGGGGAGGAAAAGAATGGACGACGAAAATTTTTCATGGCCACCTCGATTTTGACAGAACAAATGCAACTTTGCTATTTTTAGAGATAGAAGTTCCGGGTTTCTTTTGTTGGGTTGCCAGGACGAAAAGATTGAGAAATGTGAAAAAATTTTTTTCATGGCCTACTCGATTTCGACGGAAAACACAACTTTTTTATTCGACGAGATAGAAAGACGGGACAAAGTGCGTTAGGTAGAGCATGTAAAATGACGCTGCGCCGAAAAAATTTTTTTTCCATGGCCTACTTGGATTTTTCTTAAGTGAATAACTTTCTTATTAATAGAGATAGAGACTTGCGGTTTTCTTTGATCGGCCCCATATGCCGAGGGGAAAATTATCGAAAAAAAAATTTTCCATGGCACACTCTGTTTTCCCAGAACAAATACAACTTTTTTGTTTGGCGAGATAAAAATTTCGTTCCGACGGCGATCGAACGGGTGGGGGGAAGGAAGAAAAACGACGGTAAAGAAAACTTCCCCGCCTACTTGGTTTTAGAGAAAACAACGAAAACTTCTTTATTTATAGAGTTCGGAAAAACATGAAAAGTGCGTTGTTACTCTCTGAAGAAACCCTGTAAATTTTGTCTGAGAAAAATTTTTCCTGCGCCCACTATATTTTCGGGAAAACGCGTGCAACTTTTTCGTTTTCAAAGGTAGAAACTTGGTTTCTTCGTGGATGTAAAGGGCACGCGAAAGTAAATAAAAGTTACTCGAAACAATTTTTTCCCAATCTACTTGATCTTCGAGAAAACGATAAAACGGATTCCCGGGACTTGGCCGTTTTTTTTGAGCGTTTTTTTTTTCAAAACCCTCAGGTATACAAGACTTTTAGAATTTCAAACGTTAAAAATGATGGCTAACCTATTTTCGGGTTAGGTTAGACGTCACTATGCGACTTGGGAAAGCATATACCTGGCGTCGATATGAACGATTCAATATTCAGTTAGGAGGGAAGAGAATCGACGCGGGTAACTGCCCTTTTTTTGGACACCCTGTATATTTGTGCCGAAAAAAAATTCTCCCCCGCGCGCCCCCACGTCCTCCTGAAAGCCCAACTTCCTTACGGACGCGTATGCCTTCCTTCCAACTAGCTTGGGTAGGAGGGAAGCGAAGACGGCGCGGGTAATTGCCCTTTTTTGGACACCCTGTATATTCGTGTTGAAAAAAATTTGCCTCCGCTACTTGGTTTTCGAGAAAATACGCGCAACTTTTTTATTTTCAGAGATTGGAATAAACGGAAAAGTGCACGATCACTTTCTCGAAACACCCTGTATATTCTACCCGAAAAAAATTTTCCGTCCACCTACGGAATTTTCTAGAAAACGCGTGCAACGTTTTGTTTTTTTTTTGTTTAAAAGAAGCCTGTCGCGACGAGCGAAGCGAGGAGCAATGGCCGGCAGAGCCCACGCGCGAGTTACCCGAAAGAAGCCTGTCGCTAAGAGCGAAGCGAGGAGCAATGTACGGCAGAGCCCACGCGCGAGTCACCCAAAAGAAGCCTGTCGCGACGAGCGAAGCGAGGAGCAATGTACGGCAGAGCCCACGCGCGAGTTACCCAAAAGAAGCCTGTCGCGACGAGCGAAGCGAGGAGCAATGTTCGGCAGGGCCCACGCGCGAGTTACCCGAAAGAAGCCTGTCGCGACGAGCGAAGCGAGGAGCAATGGCCGACAGAGCCCACGCGCGAGTTACCTAAAAGAAGCTTGTCGCGACGAGCGAAGCGAGGAGCAATGGCCGGCAGAGCCCACGCGCGAGTTACCTAAAAGGAGCCTGTCGCGACGAGCGAAGCGAGGAGCAATGGCCGGCAGGGCCCACGCGCGAGTTACCCAAAAGAAGCCTGTCGCGACGAGCGAAGCGAGGAGCAATGGCCGGCAGAGCCTACGCGCGAGTTGCCTAAAAGAAGCCTGCCGCGACGAGCGAAGCGAGGAGCAATGGCCGGCAGAGCCCAAGCGCGAGGTACCCAAAAGAAGCCTGTCGCGACGAGCGAAGCGAGGAGCAATGGCCGGCAGAGCCCACGCGCGAGTTATCCAAAAGAAGCCTGTCGCGACGAGCGAAGCGAGGAGCAATGTTCGGCAGAGCCCACGCGCGAGTTACCCAAAGGAAGCCTGTCGCGACGAGCGAAGCGAGGAGCAACGGCCGGCAGAGCCCACGCGCGAGTTACCAAAGGAAGCCTGCCGCGACGAGCGAAGCGAGGAGCAATGGCCGGCAGAGCCCACGCGCGAGTTACCCGAAAGAAGCCTGTCGCGACGAGCGAAGCGAGGAGCAATGTACGGCAGAGCCCACGCGCGAGTCACCCAAAAGAAGCCTGTCGCGACGAGCGAAGCGAGGAGCAATGTACGGCAGAGCCCACGCGCGAGTTACCCAAAAGAAGCCTGTCGCGACGAGCGAAGCGAGGAGCAATGTTCGGCAGGGCCCACGCGCGAGTTACCCGAAAGAAGCCTGTCGCCACAAGCGAAGCGAGGAGCAATGGCCGACAGAGCCCACGCGCGAGTTACCTAAAAGAAGCTTGTCGCGACGAGCGAAGCGAGGAGCAATGGCCGGCAGAGCCCACGCGCGAGTTACCTAAAAGGAGCCTGTCGCGACGAGCGAAGCGAGGAGCAATGGCCGGCAGGGCCCACGCGCGAGTTACCCAAAAGAAGCCTGTCGCGACGAGCGAAGCGAGGAGCAATGGCCGGCAGAGCCTACGCGCGAGTTGCCTAAAAGAAGCATGCCGCGACGAGCGAAGCGAGGAGCAATGGAAGGCAGAGCCCATGCGCGAGTTACCCAAAAGAAGCCTGTCGCGACGAGCGAAGCGAGGAGCAATGGCCGGCAGAGCCCACGCGCGAGTTACCCAAAAGAAGCCTGTCGCGACGAGCGAAGCGAGGAGCAATGTTCGGCAGAGCCCACGCGCGAGTTACCCAAAGGAAGCCTGTCGCGACGAGCGAAGCGAGGAGCAATGGCCGGCAGGGCCCACGCGCGAGTTACCCAAAAGAAGCCCGTCGCGACGAGCGAAGCGAGGAGCAATGGCCGGCAGAGCCTACGCGCGAGTTGCCTAAAAGAAGCCTGCCGCGACGAGCGAAGCGAGGAGCAATGGCCGGCAGAGCCCATGCGCGAGTTACCCAAAAGAAGCCTGTCGCGACGAGCGAAGCGAGGAGCAATGTCCGGCAGAGCCCACGCGCGAGTTACCCAAAAGAAGCTTGCCGCGACGAGCGAAGCGAGGAGCAATGGCCGGCAGAGCCCACGCGCGAGTTACCAAAGGAAGCCTGTCGCGACGAGCGAAGCGAGGAGCAATGGCCGGCAGAGCTCACGCGCGAGTTACCCAAAAGAAGCCTGTCGCGACGAGCGAAGCGAGGAGCAATGGCCGGCAGAGCCCACGCGCGAGTTATCAAAGGAAGCCTGTCGCAACGAGCGAAGCGAGGAGCCATGGCCGGCAGAGCCCACGCGCGAGTCACCTAAAAGAAGCCTGTCGCGACGAGCGAAGCGAGGAGCAATGTACGGCAGAGCCCACGCGCGAGTTACCTAAAAGAAGCCTGTCGGGACGAGCGAAGCGAGGAGTAATGGCCGGCAGAGCCCACGCGCGAGTTACCCAAAAGAAGCCTGTCGCGACGAGCGAAGCGAGGAGCAACGGCCGGCAGAGCCCACGCGCGAGTTACCAAAGGAAGCCTGCCGCGACGAGCGAAGCGAGGAGCAATGGCCGGCAGAGCCCACGCGCGAGTTACCCGAAAGAAGCCTGTCGCGACGAGCGAAGCGAGGAGCAATGTACGGCAGAGCCCACGCGCGAGTCACCCAAAAGAAGCCTGTCGCGACGAGCGAAGCGAGGAGCAATGTACGGCAGAGCCCACGCGCGAGTTACCCAAAAGAAGCCTGTCGCGACGAGCGAAGCGAGGAGCAATGTTCGGCAGGGCCCACGCGCGAGTTACCCGAAAGAAGCCTGTCGCCACGAGCGAAGCGAGGAGCAATGGCCGACAGAGCCCACGCGCGAGTTACCTAAAAGAAGCTTGTCGCGACGAGCGAAGCGAGGAGCAATGGCCGGCAGAGCCCACGCGCGAGTTACCTAAAAGGAGCCTGTCGCGACGAGCGAAGCGAGGAGCAATGGCCGGCAGGGCCCACGCGCGAGTTACCCAAAAGAAGCCTGTCGCGACGAGCGAAGCGAGGAGCAATGGCCGGCAGAGCCTACGCGCGAGTTGCCTAAAAGAAGCCTGCCGCGACGAGCGAAGCGAGGAGCAATGGCCGGCAGAGCCCATGCGCGAGTTACCCAAAAGAAGCCTGTCGCGACGAGCGAAGCGAGGAGCAATGGCCGGCAGAGCCCACGCGCGAGTTACCCAAAAGAAGCCTGTCGCGACGAGCGAAGCGAGGAGCAATGTTCGGCAGAGCCCACGAGCGAGTTACCCAAAGGAAGCCTGTCGCGACGAGCGAAGCGAGGAGCAATGGCCGGCAGGGCCCACGCGCGAGTTACCCAAAAGAAGCCTGTCGCGACGAGCGAAGCGAGGAGCAATGGCCGGCAGAGCCTACGCGCGAGTTGCCTAAAAGAAGCCTGCCGCGACGAGCGAAGCGAGGAGCAATGGCCGGCAGAGCCCATGCGCGAGTTACCCAAAAGAAGCCTGTCGCGACGAGCGAAGCGAGGAGCAATGTCCGGCAGAGCCCACGCGCGAGTTACCCAAAAGAAGCTTGCCGCGACGAGCGAAGCGAGGAGCAATGGCCGGCAGAGCCCACGCGCGAGTTACCAAAGGAAGCCTGTCGCGACGAGCGAAGCGAGGAGCAATGGCCGGCAGAGCTCACGCGCGAGTTACCCAAAAGAAGCCTGTCGCGACGAGCGAAGCGAGGAGCAATGGCCGGCAGAGCCCACGCGCGAGTTACCTAAAAGAAGGTTGCGGCGGCGAAGCCGCCGCCGGCCGCAGGCCTGGGGAGACGCCCACCCTGCGCGCAAGCGCAGGTGGGCGAATTGCTAGTTAATATATATTAATAGCTGATAAGGGTGTTCTTTTCTAAAATCGAGGAAAAAGGTACCTTTTGTATTCGGCTGTTTTCGGCGAGGGGAGGCCGCGAAGCGGCCGACCTTCGTCGTTAGGGGGTAGGGGAGGGACGGGCCCAGTGCGGAGGCGCAATCTCGAGGCCGGTGAATCTTTCTTCGCTTAATTACGGCCGCCAGAAACGGTGGTACGGTGGGGGTCACGTGGTGTGCGGTAAAGAGGAACATAGGTTTTCGGGTGATACAGTGGCCCGTGAAAACTGTCTCGGCCGTGAGCGGGGCGAAAATGATTCTTAAATAGGGTCGTAGGGTGAGGGAAATCGCAATGGGAAGGAAGAGAAAGGTTCGATTAAGAGATTTAACACTTTTTCGGATTTTTAAAGAGGTAAATCGAGAGTTATTTAGCTTTTTTTCCGAGAGAAATCGGATCGTTTTTATGTGTCGTGCTGCGCCAAAAAATTAGTCAAAAAAAGTCGCGAAATTGTCAGAAACTGCCCGTTTTCGTCGGGCCGTAGCCACGTTATTTGAGCTCGGGGCCGCGAGGTCGCAATTTTTAAAGCTTCCTCCATGTCTTCAGGTCAGGTTCGGATGCCTCCGGCGCCCCGGAAAAATCGAGAAATGAGAAAAACCACGCAATTTTCAAGGGCGGTTTCGGAGGATTTCCGTCGATTTCGCTGATTGTACAGCCGTCCCATTTCTCGGAAGAATAAAATCGAGATTGCGGAAATTTCTCAGATATCTGATCTTCGAGGTTTCTTTCGGTACCGATTTTTAAAACGGCTCTGTCCGAGGTTATAGAAATTCCTTTGCCAAGAAGATGGTCCATGTTCGTGGGACTGATTGTAAGATTAGTCACTAAAAACTCCGGCAACCTAACGGCGCGAGTTTTTCCTGCTGGCTGTGTCGCGCGAGGGGTTAGATTCTCCGTCAGTCGCGCCTTCGAGGTTATGGCGGGAAGCCAAACCGCGACTTGAGGGTGCATACAGGATGTCGACATGTGAATTTTTTTGTCGGCCGAAGAACTAAGCACCTGTTGAATATCTGCGATTCCGAAATGGACGTATACTGGGAGTGAGGATTTCAAGTTACCGAACACCTGTTGAATAATTGCACTTTTTCGAAGCGGTCGAGGCGGAGGGTTGGAATTTTGATTTTTGCCGCCAAAACAACGTCCCTTAGGTTATGGACGACTTTCAGACTGAGAATTTAGTTGTAAATTTACGATACGACATAACCTCGAAATTCTTTAAGCGGCCGTAACTCCTATGCCGTTAGAGATACGGCGTTGCCGTTTGTTTTGATTGTAAGCATATGGGGGGAGGAAAAAAATGGACGACGAAAATTTTTCATGGCCACCTCGATTTTGACAGAACAAATGCAACTTTGCTATCTTTAGAGATAGGAGATCCGGGTTTTCTTTGTTGGGTTGCCAGGGCGAAATGATTGAGAAACGTGAAAAAAAATTTTCCATGGCCTACTCGATTTCGCCGGAAAACACAACTTTTCTATGCGACTAGATAGAAAGACGGGACAAAGTGCGTTAGGTAGAGGATGTAAAATGACGCTGCGCCGAAAATTTTTTTTTTCCATGGCCCACTTGGATTTTTCTTAGGTGAATAACTTTCTTATTAATAGAGATAGAGACTTGCGGTTTTCTTTGATAGGCCCCATATGCCAAGGGGAAAATTATCGAAGAAAAAAATTTTCCATGGCACACTCGGTTTTTCCAGAACAGATACAACTTTTTTGTTTGGCGAGATAAAAATTTCGTTCCCGCGGCGATCGAACGGGTGGGGGAAAGGAAGAAAAACGACGACAAAGAAAATTTCCCCGCCTACTTGAATTTAGAGAAAACAACGGAAACTTTTTCATTTTCAGAGATAGAGACTTGGTTCCTGCTGGGATGAAAAGAGCACTAAAAAGCAAAAAAAAAGTTACTCAAAACATTTTTTCTCGGCCGCCTTGATTACTTAGAAAATATCGATTTTAGCAAATCGCGACGAGCGAAGCGAGGAGCAATGGCCGGCAGAGCCCACCGGCGCCGTCCAGAGCCCATCCTTCTCGCCAGGATTGCCGCGCGAGGCCGAAGGCCGAGTGCGGCAATAGACCAAGGGAGCGACGCACGAGGGCGAAGCCCGAGTGCGGCGCCCAACGCGACGAGCGAAGCGAGGCGCCAAAATTGACGCACGAGGCCGTAGGCCGAGGGCGGCAATAAGCCGAGGGGTATCTGGCGCGGAAGGGACGTGAGGCCGCGAAGCGGCCGAACTCCCATGGTGACGAACCACGAGCGAGCTACCTAAAAGAAGCCTGTCGCGACGAGCGAAGCGAGGAGCAACGGCCGGCAGAGCCCACGCGCGAGTTACCCAAAAGAAGACTGTCGCGACGAGCGAAGCGAGGAGCAATGGCCGGCAGAGCCCACGCGCGAGTTTCTTAAAAGAAGGTTGCGGCGGCGAAGCCGCCGCCGGCCGCAGGCCTGGGGAGACGCCCACAGTGCGCGCAAGCGCAGGTGGGCGAATTGCTAGTTAATATATATTAATAGCCGTTGAACGTGTTCTTTTCTAATCGGGGTCGAAAAGGTGCCCCCACTTTATACCCTAGAAGTGTTCGAGCCGGCCGCGAAGCGGCCGGCGAGAGGTATTTAAAGAAACTAGACGAAATTTAGGACAGGATAGCGCCCAGGATTTTGGCCGGAAACGATCCCTCCGCTTACCGTGAACTGTTAAAGTCGCGCGATTTTCGCCGAAGAGATTCGGCTTTGAGAGAGGTCCGCTGTAATTTTCATCCGAAAACTGTCTCGGCCGAGAGCGCGACGAAAATGATTCTCAAGTGGGGCGGTAGGGTGAGTGAAATGGCAAAGGGAAGGAAGAGGAAGGTCAGATTAAGAGATTTAACACTTTTTCGGATTTTTAAAGATGTAAATGCGAGAGTTATTAAGCTTTTTTCCCGAGCGAAATCGGATCGTTTTTATGTGTCGTGCTGCGCCCAAAAATTACTTCCGAAATGTCGCGAGATTGTCAGAAATTGCCCGTTTTCGTCGGGCCGTAGCCACGTTATTTAGGCTCGCTGCCGCGAGGACGGCATTTTCGAAGCTTCCCCCATGTCTTCAGGTCAGGTTCGGACGCCTCCGGCTCCCCGGAAAAATCGAGAAATGAGAAAAAACACGAAATTTCCCAGAGAGGTTCGGGAGGCTTCTCGGACGGATTTTTTCAAAATCGCCGGGTATGAGACTTCTTCAACTTTCATATTTCGACGGATCGGAGGTTGGAATTTCCCGTCATTTACGCCAAAAATCGTCCTTTTAGGTTACCGGGAACTTTCAAACCGCGACTCGAACTGGACAATACGGGGGTGAGAATTTGCGGTAACAGAACCGAGGATAGGCGCACCTGTTGAACGCTGGCGTTTTTTTCGAAGCGGTCGACGCGGAAGGTTGAAATCCTTGCCGCCAAAAAAAAAACGTCTTTTAGGTTACGGAGAACTTTCAAACTGCGAATGCGTACCGGGTGTCTCTTTCTGGAAAATGCGATGGGCGAAAAATTTTGATTTTTGCCGCCAAAACCACGTCCCCTAGGTTATGGACGACTTTCAGACTGCGAATTTAACTAATTTCCAAGACACAACATAACCTCGAAATTCGTTAAGCGGCCGTAACTCCCGTGCCGTCAGAGATACGGGGTTGCCGTTTGTTTTGATTGTAAGCAGATGGGGAGAGGAAAAAATGGACGACGAAAATTTTTCATGGCCACCTCGATTTTGACAGAACAAATGCAACTTTGCTATCTTTATAGATAGGAGATCCGGGTTTTCTTTGTTGGGTTGCCAGGGCGAAATGATTCAGAAATGTGAAAAAAATTTTTTCATGGCCTACTCGATTTCGCCGGAAAACACAACTTTTCTATGCGACGAGATAGAAAGACGGGACAAAGTGCGTTAGGTAGGGGATGTAAAATGACGCTGCGCCGAAAAAATTTTTTTTGCATGGCCTACTTGGATTTTTCTTAAGTCAATAACTTTCTTATTAGTAGAGATGGAGACTTGCGGTTTTTTTTGATCGGCCCCAAATGCCAACGTGAAAATTATCGAAAAGAAAATTTTTTCCACCGCACGCTAGATTTCCCAGATCAGACACAACTCTTTTGTTTGGCGAGATAAAAATTTCGCTTCTGCTGGTATGTAATGTGTACGGGAAAGAAAGGGAACCGACGTGAAAAAAAATTCACCCGCCTACTTGGTTTTCGAGAAAAAACGCGAAACTTTTTCATTTTCGGAGATAGGGAAAAACGGAAAAGTGCACGCTCACTTTCTCGCAACACCCTGTATATTTTACCTGAAAAAATTTTTCGCCCACCTGCCGCATTTTCGAGGAAACGCGTGCAACTTTTTCGTTTTCAAAGGTAGAAACTTGGTTCCTTCGGCGATGTAAAGGGCACGCGACAGAAAATATAAGTTACTTGAAACAATTTTTTACAGCCTACTTGATTTTCAAGAAAAACGTTAAAACAGATTCCCGGGACTTGACAGTTTTTTGAGAAGATTTTTTCTTTGAGAACCCTCAGGTATACAAGACTTTTATACTTTCAAAATGATGGCTAACCTACATTCAGGTTAGGTTCCTATGACAGGGGTGTTGCCTGCAAACGAAATGAACTTTCTCATTAGTGGAGATAGAGACTTCCGGTTTTTTTCGATCTGCCCCGAATGCCAAGGGGAAAATTATCGAAAAGAAAATTTTTACACCGCACGCTCGGTTTTCCTAGAACAGACACAACTCTTTTGTTTGGCGAGATAAAAATTTCGCTTTCGCTGGTATGGAATGTGTACGGGAAAGAAAGGGAACCGACGTGAAAAAAAAATCCCCCGCCTATACTTGGTTTTCGAGAAAATACGCGAAACTTTTTCATTTTCGGAGATAGGGAAAAACGGAAAAGGGCACGCTCACTTTCTCGCAACACTCTGTATATTTTCCCCGAAAAAAATTTTTCGTCCACCTGCCGCATTTTCGAGGAAACGCGTGCAACTTTTTCGTTTTCAAAGGTAGAAACTTGGTTCATTCGGGGATGTAAAGGGCACGCGAGAGAAAATATAAGTTACTTGAAACAATTTTTTACAGCCTACTTGATTTTCAAGAAAAACGTTAAAACAGATTCCCGGGACTTGACCGTTTTTTGAGAAGATTTTTTCTTTCAGAACCCTCAGGTATACAAGACTTTTATACTTTCAAAATGACGGCTAACCTACATTCAGGTTAGATTCCTATGAAAGGGGTGTAAAGCAAAGGAAATGATCTAGGGGTTAGGATTAGACGTCAATATACGACTTGAGAAGAAGTACGTGGTGTCGATATGAGAATTTATGCACTTTTAAACTGGACGATGGGAAGTTAGAATTCGCCTTCACGTTACTGCCAAGCAAAAGGGCCATTGAGGTTATAGACATTTCAAACTGCGAATGCGTACCGGGTGTCTGTTTCTGAAAAATGTGATGGGCGAAACAACGCGGAATTTTACAATACAATTCGGAGGTGAATAACTTTATTATTAGTGGGGATAGAGACTGTTTATTTTTTCGATGCCAAGTGCGAGGAAAATTTTCCATGGTTTTTGACGATTTTTTGGACGTGTATATCTTTTTTATTGGTAGAGATAAAGACTTCGTTTTTTTTTCTACTCCAAATGCCGAGGGGATAATTATCGATAATTTGTTTTTTCTTATGACACTCTCAGTTGTCCCAGAACAGATACCACTCTTTTGTTTAGCGAAATAAAAATTTCCTTTCTGTTGGGATGGAATGTGTACGGGAAAGGAAGGAAACCGACGTGAAAAAATTTCCCCCGCCTACTTGGTTTTCGAGAAAATACGCGCAACTTTTTCATTTTCGGAGATAGGAAATAACGGAAAAGTGCAGGCTCGCTTTCTCGCAACACCCTGTATATTTTACCCGAAAAAAAATTTTTCGTCCACCTACTGGATTTTAGAGAAGACGCGTGCGACTTTTTCGTTTTCAAAGGTAGAAACTTGGTTCCTTCGGGGATGTAAAGGGCACGCGAACGTAAAATAAAAGGTACTTGGAACAATTTTTTCCCAGCCTACTTGATTTTCGAGAAAAATCTTAAAACAGATTCCCGGGACTTGGCCGTTTTTTGAGATTTTTTTCTTTCAGAACCCTCAGGTATACAAGAGTTTTATACTTCCAAAATGATGGCTAACCTACATTCAGGTTAGGTTCCTATGACAGGGGTGTTGCCTGCAAACGAAATGAACTTTCTCATTAGTGGAGATAGAGACTTCCGGTTTTTTTCGATCGGCCCCGAATGCCAAGGGGAAAATTATCAAAAAGAAAATTTTTTCAACGCACGCTCGGTTTTCCCAGAACAGACACAACTCTTTTGTTTGGCGAGATAAAAATTTCGCTTCTGCTGGTATGGAATGTGTACGGGGAAGAAAGGGAACCGACGTGAAAAAAAATTCACCCGCCTACTTGGTTTTCGAGAAAAAACGCGAAACTTTTTCATTTTCGGAGATAGGGAAAAACGGTAAAGTGCACGCTCACTTTCTCGCAACACCCTGTATATTTTACCTGAAAAAATTTTTCGTCCACCTGCCGCATTTTCGAGGAAACGCGTGCAACTTTTTCGTTTTCAAAGGTAGAAACTTGGTTCCTTCGGGCATGCGACGGAAAATATAAGTTACTTGAAAAAATTTTTCCCAGCCTACATGATTTTCAAGAAAAACGTTAAAACAGATTCCCGGGACTTAGCCGTTTTTTGAGAAGATTTTTTCTTTCAGAACCCTCAGGTATACAAGACTTTTATACTTTCAAAATGATGGCTAACCTACATTCAGGTTAGATTCCCATGACAGGGGTGTAAAGCAAAGGAAATGATCTAGAGGTTAGGATTATACGTCAATATGCGACTTGAGAAGAAGTGCCTGGTGTCGATATGAGAATTTTTGCACTTTTAAACTGGACGATGGGAAGTTAGAATTCGCCTTCACGTTACTGCCAAGCAAAAGGGCCTTTGAGGTTATAGACATTTCAAACTGCGAATGCGTACCGAGTGTCTGTTTCTGGAAAACGTGATGGGCGAAACAACGCGGAATTTTACGATACATTTCGGAGGTGAATAACTTTATTATTAGTAGAGATAGAGACTGTTTATTTTTTCGATGCCAAATGCGAGGAAAATTTTCCATGGTTTTTGACGATTTTTTGGACGTGTATAACTTTTTTATTGGTAGAAATACAGACTTCGTTTTTTTTTCTACTCCAAATGCCGAGGGGATAATTATCGATAATTTGTTTTCTTATGACACTCTCAGTTTTCCCAGAACAGATACACTCACTTTCTCGCAACACCCTGTATATTTTACCTGAAAAAAATTTTTCGTCCACCTGCCGCATTTTCGAGGAAACGCGTGCAACTTTTTCGTTTTCAAAGGTAGAAACTTGGTTCCTTCGGGGATGTAAAGGGCATGCGACGGAAAATATAAGTTACTTGAAACAATTTTTTCTGGCCTACCTGATTTTCAAGAAAAACGTTAAAACAGATTCCCGGGACTTAGCCGTTTTTTGAGAAGAATTTTTCTTTCGGAACCCTCAGGTATACAAGACTTTTATACTTTCAAAATGATGGCTAACCTACATTCAGGTTAGATTCCCATGACAGGGGTGTAAAGCAAAGGAAATGATCTAGAGGTTAGGATTATACGTCAATATGCGACTTGCGAAGAAGTGCCTGGTGTCGATATGAGAATTTTTGCACTTTTAAACTGGACGATGGGAAGTTAGAATTCGCCTTCACGTTACTGCCAAGCAAAAGGGCCTTTGAGGTTATAGACATTTCAAACTGCGAATGCGTACCGAGTGTCTGTTTCTGGAAAACGTGATGGGCGAAACAACGCGGAATTTTACGATACATTTCGGAGGTGAATAACTTTATTATTAGTAGAGATAGAGACTGTTTATTTTTTCGATGCCAAATGCGAGGAAAATTTTCCATGGTTTTTGACGATTTTTTGGACGTGTATAACTTTTTTATTGGTAGAGATACAGACTTCGTTTTTTCTACTCCAAATGCCGAGGGGATAATTATCTATAATTTTTTTTCTTATGACACTCTCAGTTTTCCCAGAACAGATACAACTCTTTTGTTAGGCGAAATAAAAATTTCGCTTCTGCTGGTATGGAATGTGTACGGGAAAGGAAGGAAACCGACGTGAAAGAAATTTTCCCCGCCTACTTGGTTTTCGAGAAAATACGAGAAACTTTTTCATTTTCGGAGATAGGGAACAACGGAAAAGTGCAGCTCACTTTCTCGCTACACCCTGTATATTTTCCCCGAAAAAAATTTTTCGTCCACCTGCCGCATTTTCCAGGAAACGCGTGCAACTTTTTCGTTTTCAAAGGTAGAAACTTGGTTCCTTCGGGGATGTAAAGGGCACGCGACAGAAAATATAAGTTACTTGAAACAATTTTTTCCAGATTACTTGATTTTCAAGAAAAACGTTAAAACAGATTCCCGGGACTTAGCCGTTTTTTAGAAGATTTTTTCTTTCAGAACCCTCAGGTATACAAGACTTTTATACTTTCAAAATGATGGCTAACCTACATTCAGTTAGGTTCTAATGTCAAGGGTGTTGCCTGCAAAGGAAATGATCAAGAGGTTAGGATTAGACGTCTCTATGCGACTTGGGAAGGCGTACCTGGTGTCGATATGAGAATTTTTGCACTTTGAAACTGGACGATGGAGGTTAGAATTCGCCTTAACGTTACTGCCAAGCAAAAGGGCCTTTGAGGTTATAGAAATTTCGAACTGCGAATGCGTACCGGGTGTCTCTTTCTGGAAAATGTGAAGGGCGAAACACCGTGGAATTTTACGATACATTTCGGAGGTTAGATTCGCCGTCAGTCGCGCCTTCGAGGTTATGGCGGGAAGTCAAACCGCCACTTGAGGGTGCATATACGCGGTGTCGACATGCGGATTTTTTCGCCGGCCGAAGAACTCGCACCTGTTGAATATCTGCGACTTCGAAACGGACGTATACGGGGGTGACAATTTCAAGTTACCGAACACCTGTTGAATAATTGCGCTTTTTCGAAGCGGTCGACGCGGAGGGTTGGAATTTTGATTTTTGCCGCCAAAACAACATCTCTTAGGTTATGGACGACATTCAGACTGCGAATTTAGTTGGAAACTTACGATACAACATAACCTCGAAATTCTTTAAGCGACCGTTACTCCTCTGCCTTTAGAGATACGGGGTTGCCGTTTGTTTTGATTGTAAGCAGATAGGGAGAGGAAAAAAAATGGATGACGAAAATTGTTCATGGCTACCTCGATTTTGACTGAACAAGTGCAACTTTGCTATCTTTAGAGATAGGAGATCCGGGTTTCCTTTGTTGGGTTGCCAGGGCGAAATGATTGAGAAATGTGAAAAAAAAATTCCATGGCCTACTCGATTTCGCCGGAAAACACAACTTTTTTATGCGACGAGATAGAAAGACGGGACAAAGTGCGTTAGGTAGAGGATGTAAAATGACGCTGCGCCGAAAATTTTTTTTTTCCATGGCCTACTTGGATTTTTCTTAGGCGAATAACTTTCTTATTAATAGAGATAGAGACTTGCGGATTTTTTTGATCGGCCCCATATGACAAGGGAAAAATTATCGAAAAAAAATTTTTTCCATGGCACACTCGGTTATCCCAGAACAGATACAATTATTTTGTTTGGCGAGGTAAAAATTTCGTTTCAGCGGCGATCGAATAGGTGGGGGGATAGAAGAAAAACGACGATAAAGAAAATTTCCCCGCCTACTTGATTTTAGAGAAAACAACGGAAACTTTTTCATTTTCAGAGCTAGAGACTTTCCTCCTGCTGGTATGAGAAGAGCACCGAAAAACAAAAAAAAGTTACCTGAAACATTTTTTCTCAGCAGCTTTGATTACTTAGAAAATATGGATTTTAGCAAATCGCGACGAGCGAAGTGAGGAGCAATGGCCGGCAGAGCCCACGCGCGAGTTACCCAAAAGAAGCCCGTCGCGACGAGCGAAGCGAGGAGCAATGTCCGGCAGAGCCCACGCGCGAGTTACCTAAGAGAAGCCTGTCGCGACGAGCGAAGCGAGGAGCAATGGCCGGCAGAGCCCACGCGCGAGTTACCCAAAAGAAGCCTGTCGCGACGAGCGAACCGAGGAGCAATGGCCGGCAGAGCCCACGCGCGAATTACCCAAAAGAAACCTGTCGCGACGAGCGAAGCGAAGAGCAATGGCCGGCAGAGCCCCCGCGCGAGTTACCTAAAAGAAGCCTGTCGCGACGAGCGAAGCGAGGAGCAATATCCGGCAGAGCCCACGCGCGGGTTACAAAAAAGAAGCCTGTCGCGACGAGCGAAGGGAGGAGCAATGTGCGGCAGAGCCCACGCGCGAGTACCGAAAAGAAGCCTGTCGCGACGAGCGAAGCGGGGAGCAATGGCCGACAGAGCCCACGCGCGAGTTACCCAAAAGAAGCCTGTCGCGACGAGCGAAGCGAGGAGCAATGTACGGCAGAGTCCACGCGCGAGTTACCCAAAAGAAGCCTGTCGCGACGAGCGAAGCGAGGAGCAATGTACGGCAGAGCCCACGCGCGAGTTACCCAAAAGAAGCCTGTCGCGACGAGCGAAGCGAGGAGCAATGGCCGGCAGAGCCCACGCGTGAGTCATTCAAAAGAAGCCTGTCGCGACGAGCGAAGCGAGGAGCAATGGCCGGCAGAGCCCACGCGCGAGTTACCCAAAAGAAGCCTGTCGCGACGAGCGAAGCGAGGAGCAATGGCCGGCAGAGCCCACGCGCGAGTTACCCAAAAGAAGCCTGTCGCGACGAGCGAAACGAGGAGCAATGTACGGCAGAGCCCACGCGCGAGTTACCCAAAAGAAGCCTGTCGCGACGAGCGAAGCGAGGAGCAATGTACGGCAGAGCCCACGCGCGAGTTACCCAAAAGAAGCCTGTCGCGACGAGCGAAGCGAGGAGCAATGGCCGGCAGAGCCCACGCGCGAATTACCCAAAAGAAGCCTGTCGCGACGAGCGAAGCGAGGAGCAATGTCCGGCAGAGCCCACGCGCGAATTACCCAAAAGAAGCCTGTCGCGACGAGCGAAGCGAGGAGCAATGTACGGCAGAGCCCACGCGCGAGTTACCCAAAAGAAGCCTGTCGCGACGAGCGAAGCGAGGAGCAATGGCCGGCAGAGCCCACGCGCGAGTCATTCAAAAGAAGCCTGTCGCGACGAGCGAAGCGAGGAGCAATGGCCGGCAGAGCCCACGCGCGAGTCATTCAAAAGAAGCCTGTCGCGACGAGCGAAGCGAGGAGCAATGGCCGGCAGAGCCCACGCGCGAGTTACCCAAAAGAAGCCTGTCGCGACGAGCGAAGCGAGGAGCAATGGCCGGCAGAGCCCACGCGCGAATTACCCAAAAGAAGCCTGTCGCGACGAGCGAAGAGAGGAGCAATGGCCGGCAGAGCCCACGCGCGAATTACCCAAAAGAAGCCAGTCGCGACGAGCGAAGCTAGGAGCAATGGCCGGCAGAGCCCACCAGCTTGCGCACGAGGCCGAAGGCCGAGTGTGGCAATAAGCTGAGGGGCATCCATCGCGAGGGGGATGTGAGGCCGCGAAGCGGCCGAACTTCGGCGGCGGCGATGCCGCCGCACTGACCAGACGTCCGAAGTCCCCGCGTGAGTTGCAGTAAAGAAGGTTGCGGCGGCGAAGCCGCCGCCCGCCGCAGGCCTGGGGAGACGCCCAACCTGCGCGCCAGCGCAGGTGGGCGAATTGCTAGTTATACTATATTAATAGACAAGTCCATTTCTATTATCGTTTTAGGCCGAAAAAGGGTCGATTTGTTAGTCCCGTTTTTCGGCGAGGCGGCCGCGAAGCGGTCGCCGAGCGGTACGGGCGCCTCCGGCCGTCCTCGCTTCATCGAACGCCCATACTCTCGACGGGCGAAAGCGTCTCTTCGCCGAGAAAAGACGCCAGAAGCGGGGGTAAGTTTCGGTCCTCCGGCGCCGGCGGTCGGGCCCGGGGGTGGGACAGTTCCGCCAAAAACCGTCTCGGTCGAGAGCGGGGCGAAAATGATTCTTAAGTAGGGTGGTAGGGGGAAGGAAATCGCAAGGGGAAGGAAGAGGAAGGTTCGATTAAGAGATTTAACACTTTTTCTGATTTTTAAAGAGGTAAATGCAGGAGATATTAAGCTTTCTTGGCGAGAGAAATCGGATCGTTTTTATGTAACACGCTGCGCCTAAAAATTTGTCAAAAAAGTCGCGAAATTGTCAGAAATTGCCCTTTTTCGTCGGGCCGTAGCCGCGTTATTTAGGCTCGGGGCCGCGAGGTCGCAATTTTTGAAGCTTCCTAGATGTCTTCGGGTCAGGTTCGGACGCCTCCGGCTCCCCGGAAAAATCGAGAAATAAGAAGAAACACGCAATTTCCGAGAGTGGTTCCGGAGGCTTCTCGGACGGATTTTTGCGAGACCGCCGGGTATGAGATTTCTTCGACTTTCATATTTCGACAGGCCGGAGGTTGGAATTTCCCGTCAGGTACGCCAAAAATCGCACTTTTAGGTTACGGCGAGCTCTCAAACCGCGACTCGAGGGTGCATACCGGGCGTCCACATGTGAATTTTCGGGCCGGCCGAAGGCGATTCGGAAGAGTTCGGGTCGTTTCGGCGAAACCCACACCTGTTGAATATTTGCAATTTCGAACCGGACGATACGGGGGTGAGAATTCGAGGTAACGGAACTGAGGATAGGCGCACCTGTTGAACGCTGGCGTTTTTTTTGAAGCGGTCGACGCGGAAGGTTGGAATTCTGGCCGCCAAAAAAACCGTCTTTTAGGTTACGGAGAACTTTCAAACTGCGAATGCGTACCGGGTGTCTCTTTCTGGAAAATGCGATGGGCGAAAATTTTTGAGTTTTGCCGCCAAAACCACGTCCCCTAGGTTATGGACGACTTTCAGACTGCGAATTTAACTAATTTCCAAGACACAACATAACCTGGAAATTCTTTGAGCGGCCGTAACTCCTATGCCCTCAGAGATACGGGGTTGCCGTTTGTTTTGATTGTAAGCAGATAGGGAGAGGAAAAAAATGGACGACGAAAATTTTCCATGGCCACCTCTATTTTGACAAAACAAATGCAACTTTGCTATCTTTAGTGATAGGAGATCCGGGTTTCCTTTGTTGGGTTGCCCGGGCGAAATGATTGAGAAATGTGAAAAAAAAATTTCCATGGCCTACTTGATTTCGCCGGAAAATACAACTTTTCTATGCGACGAGATAGAAAGACGGGACAAAGTGCGTTAGGTAGAGGATGTAAAATGACGCTGCGCCGAAAAAAAATTTTTTACATGGCCTACTTGGATTATTCTTAGGTGAATAACTTTCTTATTAATAAAGATAGAGACTTGCGGTTTTCTTTGATCGGCCCCATATGCCGAGGTGAAAATTATCGAAAAAAAATTTTTCCCATGGCACACTCTGTTTTCCCACAACAGATACAACTTTTTTGTTTGGCGAGATAAAAATTTCGTTCCGGCGGCGATCGAACGGGTGGGGGTAAGGGAGAAAAACGACGGTAAAGAAAATTTCCCCGCCTACTTGGTTTTAGAGAAAACAAAGAAAACTTCTTTATTCATAGAGTTCGGAAAAATATGAAAAGTGCGTTGTTACTTTCTGAAGAAACCCTGTAAATTTTGTCTGAGAAAAATTTTTCCTACGCCCACTATATTTTCGAGAAAACGCGTGCAACTTTTTCGTTTTCAAAGGTAGAAACTTGGTTTCTTCGGCGATGTAAGGGGCACGCGAAAGTAAATAAAAGTTACTCGAAACGATTTTTTTCCAATCTACTTGATCCTCGAGAAAAACGATAAAACGGATTCCCGGGACTTGGCCGTTTTTTTTTTGAGCGTTTTTTTTTTTTTTCAGAACCCTCAGGTATACAAGACTTTTAGAATTTCAAACGTTAAAAATGATGGCTAACCTATTTTCGGGTTAGGTTAGACGTCACTATGCGACTTGGGAAAGCATATACCTGGCGTCGATATGAACGATATTCAGTTAGGAGGGAAGAGAATCGACGCGGGTAACTGCCCTTTTTTTGGACACCCTGTATATTTGTGTCGAAAAAAAAATTCTCCCCCGCGCGCCCCCCCGTCCTCCTGAAAGCCCAACTCCCTTACGGACGCGTATGCCTTCCTTCCAACTGGCTTGGGTAGGAGGGAAGCGAATCGGCGCGGGTAGCTGCCCTTTTTTGGACACCCTGTATATTCGTGTTGAAAAACTTTTTTATTTTCAGAGATTGGAATAAACGGACAAGTGCACGATCACTTTCTCGAAACACCCTGTATATTTTACCCGAAAAAATTTTCCGTCCACCTACGGAATTTTCTAGAAAACGCGTGCAACGTTTTGTTTTTTTTTTGTTTAAAAGAAGCCTGTCGCGACGAGCGAAGCGAGGAGCAATGTCCGGCAGAGCCCACGCGCGAGTTACCCAAAAGAAGCCCGTCGCGACGAGCGAAGCGAGGAGCAATGGCCGGCAGAGCCCACGCGCGAGTTACCCAAAAGAAGGTTGTCGCGACGAGCGAAGCGAGGAGCAATGTACGGCAGAGCCCACGCGCGAGTTACCCAAAAGAAGCCTGTCGCGACGAGCGAAGCGAGGAGCAATGGCCGGCAGAGCCTACGCGCGAGTTACCCAAAAGAAGCACGTCGCGACGAACGAAGCGAGGAGCAATGGCCGGCAGAGCCCACGCGCGAGTTACCCAAAAGAAGCCTGTCGCGACGAGCGAAGCGAGGCGCAATGGCCGGCAGAGCCCACGCGCGAGTTACCCAAAAGAAGGTTGTCGCGACGAGCGAAGCGAGGAGCAATGTACGGCAGAGCCCACTCGCGAATTACCCAAAAGAAGCCTGTCGCGACGAGCGAAGCGAGGAGCAATGTACGACAGAGCCCATGCGCGAGTTACCCAAAAGAAGCCTGTCGCGACGAGCGAAGCGAGGAGCAATGTACGGCAGAGCCCACGCGCGAGTTACCCAAAAGAAGCCTGTCGCGACGAGCGAAGCTAGGAGCAATGGCCGGCAGAGCCCACGCGCGAGTTACCCAAAAGAAGCCTGTCGCGACGAGCGAAGCGAGGAGCAATGGCCGGCAGAGCCCACGCGCGAGTTACCCAAAAGAAGCCTGTCGCGACGAGCGAAGCGAGGAGCAATGGCCGGCAGAGCCCACTCGCGAGTTACCTAAAAGAAGCCTATCGCGACGAGCGAAGCGAGGAGCAATGGCCGGCAGAACCCACGCGCGAGTTACAAAAAAGAAGCCTGTCGCGACGAGCGAAGCGAGGAGCAATGGCCGGCAGAGCCCACGCGCGAGTTACCCAAAAGAAGCCTGTCGCGACGAGCGAAGCGAGGAGCAATGTACGGCAGAGCCCACGCGCGAGTTACCCAAAAGAAGCCTGTCGCGACGAGCGAAGCGAGGAGCAATGCACGGCAGAGCCCACGCGCGAGTTACCCAAAAGAAGCCTATCGCGACGAGCGAAGCGAGGAGCAATGGCCGGCAGAGCCCATGCGCGAGTTACCCAAAAAAAGCCTGTCGCGACGAGCGAAGCGAGGAGCAATGTACGGCAGAGCCCACGCGCGTTTTACCCAAAAGAAGCCTGTCGCGACGAGCGAAGCGAGGAGCAATGTACGGCAGAGCCCACGCGCGAGTTACCCAAAAGAAGCCTGTCGCGACGAGCGAAGCGAGGAGCAATGGCCGGCAGAGCCCACGCGCGAGTTACCCAAAAGAAGCCTGTCGCGACGAGCGAAGCGAGGAGCAGTGACCGGCAGAGCCCACGCGCGAGTTACCCAAAAGAAGCCTGTCGCGACGAGCGAAGCGAGGAGCCATGGCCGGCAGAGCCCACGCGCGAGTTACCCAAAAGAAGCCTGTCGCGACGAGCGAAGCGAGGAGCAATGGCCGACAGAGCCCACGCGCGAGTTACCCAAAAGAAGCCTGTCGCGACGAGCGAAGCGAGGAGCAACGGCCGGCAGAGCCCACGCGCGAGTTACCCAAAAGAAGCCTGTCGCGACGAGCGAAGCGAGGAGCCATGGCCGGCAGAGCCCACGCGCGAGTTACCCAAAAGAAGCCTGTCGCGACGAGCGAAGCGAGGAGCAATGGCCGGCAGAGCCCACGCGCGAGTTACCCAAAAGAAGCCTGTCGCGACGAGCGAAGCGAGGAGCAGTGACCGGCAGAGCCCACGCGCGAGTTACCCAAAAGAAGCCTGTCGCGACGAGCGAAGCGAGGAGCAATGTACGGCAGAGCCCACGCGCGAGTTACCCAAAAGAAGCCTGTCGCGACGAGCGAAGCGAGGAGCAATGCACGGCAGAGCCCACGCGCGAGTTACCCAAAAGAAGCCTATCGCGACGAGCGAAGCGAGGAGCAATGGCCGGCAGAGCCCATGCGCGAGTTACCCAAAAAAAGCCTGTCGCGACGAGCGAAGCGAGGAGCAATGTACGGCAGAGCCCACGCGCGTTTTACCCAAAAGAAGCCTGTCGCGACGAGCGAAGCGAGGAGCAATGTACGGCAGAGCCCACGCGCGAGTTACCCAAAAGAAGCCTGTCGCGACGAGCGAAGCGAGGAGCAATGGCCGGCAGAGCCCACGCGCGAGTTACCCAAAAGAAGCCTGTCGCGACGAGCGAAGCGAGGAGCAGTGACCGGCAGAGCCCACGCGCGAGTTACCCAAAAGAAGCCTGTCGCGACGAGCGAAGCGAGGAGCCATGGCCGGCAGAGCCCACGCGCGAGTTACCCAAAAGAAGCCTGTCGCGACGAGCGAAGCGAGGAGCAATGGCCGACAGAGCCCACGCGCGAGTTACCCAAAAGAAGCCTGTCGCGACGAGCGAAGCGAGGAGCAACGGCCGGCAGAGCCCACGCGCGAGTTACCCAAAAGAAGCCTGTCGCGACGAGCGAAGCGAGGAGCCATGGCCGGCAGAGCCCACGCGCGAGTTACCCAAAAGAAGCCTGTCGCGACGAGCGAAGCGAGGAGCAATGGCCGGCAGAGCCCACGCGCGAGTTACCCAAAAGAAGCCTGTCGCGACGAGCGAAGCGAGGAGCAGTGACCGGCAGAGCCCACGCGCGAGTTACCCAAAAGAAGCCTGTCGCGACGAGCGAAGCGAGGAGCAATGTACGGCAGAGCCCACGCGCGAGTTACCCAAAAGAAGCCTGTCGCGACGAGCGAAGCGAGGAGCAATGCACGGCAGAGCCCACGCGCGAGTTACCCAAAAGAAGCCTATCGCGACGAGCGAAGCGAGGAGCAATGGCCGGCAGAGCCCATGCGCGAGTTACCCAAAAAAAGCCTGTCGCGACGAGCGAAGCGAGGAGCAATGTACGGCAGAGCCCACGCGCGTTTTACCCAAAAGAAGCCTGTCGCGACGAGCGAAGCGAGGAGCAATGTACGGCAGAGCCCACGCGCGAGTTACCCAAAAGAAGCCTGTCGCGACGAGCGAAGCGAGGAGCAATGGCCGGCAGAGCCCACGCGCGAGTTACCCAAAAGAAGCCTGTCGCGACGAGCGAAGCGAGGAGCAGTGACCGGCAGAGCCCACGCGCGAGTTACCCAAAAGAAGCCTGTCGCGACGAGCGAAGCGAGGAGCCATGGCCGGCAGAGCCCACGCGCGAGTTACCCAAAAGAAGCCTGTCGCGACGAGCGAAGCGAGGAGCAATGGCCGACAGAGCCCACGCGCGAGTTACCCAAAAGAAGCCTGTCGCGACGAGCGAAGCGAGGAGCAACGGCCGGCAGAGCCCACGCGCGAGTTACCCAAAAGAAGCCTGTCGCGACGAGCGAAGCGAGGAGCCATGGCCGGCAGAGCCCACGCGCGAGTTACCCAAAAGAAGCCTGTCGCGACGAGCGAAGCGAGGAGCAATGGCCGGCAGAGCCCACGCGCGAGTTACCCAAAAGAAGCCTGTCGCGACGAGCGAAGCGAGGAGCAGTGACCGGCAGAGCCCACGCGCGAGTTACCCAAAAGAAGCCTGTCGCGACGAGCGAAGCGAGGAGCCATGGCCGGCAGAGCCCACGCGCGAGTTACCCAAAAGAAGCCTGTCGCGACGAGCGAAGCCAGGAGCAATGGCCGGCAGAGCCCACGCGCGAGTTACCCAAAAGAAGCCTGTCGCGACGAGCGAAGCGAGGAGCAACGGCCGGCAGAGCCCACGCGCGAGTTACCCAAAAGAAGCCTGTCGCGACGAGCAAAGCGAGGAGCAACGGACGGCAGAGCCCACGCGCGAGTTACCCAAAAGAAGCCTGTCGCGACGAGCGAAGCGAGGAGCAACGGCCGGCAGAGCCCACGCGCGAGGTACCTAAAAGAAGGTTGCGGCGGCGAAGCCGCCGCCGGCCGCAGGCCTGGGGAGACGCCCAACCTGCGCGCCAGCGCAGGTGGGCGAATTGCTACTTTATTCTTATTGTTGTGTATTATTGTGAAACCTAACCTAACCATTACATTTTGTGTCTATACCGGAAACGATATTCCACAATATGTGCACGATCCATCCCGACTGCACGTTAATATGAAACACACTCATTCCTGATGTTTCTTATTCACAGATTAAATCACGACAAAAATAAACAATAACCTGCCAAAATTAAAAAAATTTTTTGGTGCCATGGTACCAAGATGTTTCACAAAATCAGTTTTGTCTAATACAGATACCTATCTTTCATGTCTAATGTATATCTTTTCATTTCTTTTCAGCACTTAGTTTAAATCAATTCATATCTCCTCAACTATCACGTTTCACGCTTGTTAACAAGCGCCTACCGGCCCTGCCGGACCAAATAGGCCTTGTTATGGCCTCCGCTCCTGTGTACCTATGCTCTCGTCTACAGGACGCAGGTTTCGATATTTCGAGCCCAAATTTGGCGTACGGCCGCCCGAGCTCATGGGCAACAACCCTATTGAAGGGCGTCCGGATCGGAAGAGCCGTTCAGCCCCCGGAATTTTTTTCCCGTTTTTTTTTTTCGGGAAAAATGGCTATCGATTGGAATGGGGAGCGCCGGTCGAGTTCAATTTTCGCGTGGGGCCGCCGACGGATATGGGCCTCTCGCCTGCGAGAGGGCACCCCGTTCGAACAAGCCGTTCGGCCGGATCATACTGTATACATTGTGACCGAGGCGCACGCCTGGAACGCCCAATACTTATTCGTAAACATCAACTGACATTTGGGTTTGTTTTGGTATGGAGGATTTTCAAATTTCGTAGCGATTTGAGACTTTGGAGGCTCGGAGGCCCATCTGTTATTCCGTGGGGGACTTTTTCAGGTACGGGCGCGCTATATTTTTATGTAAAATCTTGTAGAATATTTCAGAAAACGCCACGGGATACCTTCTATCATTTATAGGGCTGTATCTTTTGAATCGTAATAGGTAGACAAATTTTCACAGAGTGTGTACCACTATGGCCGCTATAACAACAAATAATAAAAGTAAAATAAAGTTAATGTTTCATATCGTTAACAATGATGACACGGTTACGGGCTAACTAACTAGTATCGAACATTTCTGAAACAGCGAAGTGGCGCAGTGGAAGCGTGCTGGGCTCATAACCAAGAGGTCCCGGGTTCTAAACCACGCTCTGAGACAAACTTTTTTTATTTCTTTTTTTTATTTTTTACTAAAGTTTTTTAAAAAATATGTAGTGTTAAACATTGTGGTGAGGAACCCTTCGTGTGCGAGTTCGACTCGCACTTGGCCGATTTTTAACTTTATACCTACTTATTATGTGTATTGTTATAGATAGTTGCAGTATTTGAAATTGCAGGAGCATGCCGCAGAGACGAATTACAGAAATTACCATTAAATGATATTAACGACATGGATTCTGTCATAACTGTAAAAATCCCCGATAGCAAGACAATCAAACCTCGATCATTATTATTTGTAATAGGCGGTAAAATTAGAAGTTTTATAATTTTGTTGAAAAGTATCGCAAATATGCATCCCTTCGTTCCCAGTCTACCAGTTCCACTACTCGTAGATTTTTTTATAAGATATTACAACGGAAAATGCTCCGTTCAACCTATTAGTGTAAATATTTTCAGTAAAATTCCAAGTGATATTGCAAAATACTTAAAGATTGAAACTCCATTGCAGATCTTCTGCAACATTGCTTGTGGAATCTGGGGCAGACCTGTTAACATTAGTCATTAAAACGCCATGGAGGATGGAAATCTTCAACTGTATAGCTGAGGGCTAACATTGTGGAGTCTGCGCAGACCTGTTAACATTAATCTGGGGCAGACCTGTTAACATTAGTCATTAAAACGCCATGGAGGATGGAAATCTTCAACTGTATAGCTGAGGGCTAACATTGTGGAGTCAATTTCTAAAAAAAACTGAAATAGCTGCTCAAATTCTGGAAGGTAAACCAAGTACCAGTACCGGAAACTTCACAACAATTCGAAAAAGAGTTTTAAGTGAAGAATCTGAGACCTTCACAGGCCATGAAGAAAACAAAATTCAAAAAATTACTGGAAATGAAGTTTGTCCATCAGTTACCTCGACTGCGCCTCGAGCTGAAAACTTCATGAAAACTTCATGACTCACTCAGTGCACTTTTTGCACTAGTTACACAAATAACTATTTTTCTAAGTATAATAGAATTGTATTTTTTGCATTGCAAAAAGGGAAACTTTTTCAGGTTATATTATAGGTGTCTCAAATAATGTCCGATTACATCCTTAGTTTTTTAAATAAAAAGACCAGCTTAAAACAAGTATGATGCAGTTTTCTCTGGAGAATCCGAATATAGCTTCGGAATTGATATACAGGGTGTTCTCGAAAGGTTACGGACAAAAATACAAGGTTTGCTTTAAACCCAGTTTATCAGAATTTGGAAAAATACCATCGATTGTTGTGTGCTCTCTTAACACTCAAATTTTCTTTTATTTATAGCTGTCATGCATACTAGAAAATAGGACGCGCGACAACTGGACGCGGATAATTGGACGCGCGAAAATTGGACGTGCACAACAATTGGACGCGTACGACAATTGAGCGTGTATGACAATTGGACGCGACGACATCCGGACGTGAGATTCTTAGATTTATGAAAAACAATTATGTTAATATAGTAATAAATTATGTTAATTAGCCCAGAATAATTTTCAAATGATTTGTAGAAAGGCTCAAGTGGTAGGTAGATAAATAATATTTTAAATTAATCCTTTCTCTTCCGTAATCCCCATATTATTAATAGGGTGGAGTGGTTGGTAGGTAAATAATATTTTTTCTACTCCTATGCTAGTAACATACCTATTAAGTGGCGGTTTAGGTTATAAGTAAGTTCATTGTTATGAACACTGATACGTAATGACTGACACGTAATAAAAAAATACGTATCTGTTCTTAATTAAAACGCAATTATCACGGGTGCCTTGTTAGCGCGGCATCCGCGTCACCATAACAACTAACATACTAATTGTTGCCTGTCAGATAATCAGAAGTATAGTTTATCTATTATAATAGTTTTTCTTTCGTCGAAGAAAAATTATAATACAAAACTCGAGTTGTAAGCTTATTACATACTCGTGGAATTACAGCACTCGCCGCTGCGCGGCTCGTGCGCAACTTTTCCACTCAAGCTATTTACAACTCTCGCTATGTAATATACTAATAAATTAATAAATAAAATTGGAGGTGTTATAAGAAAACAACAATGCAGCATTGTTTATTATATCATATTTATCACAAAAAATTTTCAAATGTACTGATCCCGACTGAAATACTAACCAATTCTTATGGTATACATTGTTGATTTAGTTTTTGCGGTAAATTAACCCTTCCCAAAGTTAGTTTTTAGGCTAATGTTCACTCAACACAAAATAGTGATTTCTAGGCGCAAAAGTACGGAATTTCTCCCAAATCATAAAAGTTCAAATAACTTCGAAATCCTCAAACTTCGAATAATCCAATCCAGGGTCCAAGGTCATCCTAGTGATCCATAGGATAGGCTTCGTTTGGCCTACCGACTCTGGGACACCCTGCATATTAACTTATATAGTTTGGCATCACTGTGAGTCACGGACTCGGAAAGGGACGACGGTAGATCCTCCACCCTCATTGGGACCGAGGGCGACGCCGTGCTCGACTGGGCCGCCCTTTGTCTCGCGGCGCCGCGCCGCCGACGCCGCCGACGCTTTAAGCGGGGCCGTGGCCGCGTCGGTCGGTTGGAGTGAGCAGTGGCGTGTTCGTGCAGTTTTGGAAATGAAGGTGAAATGATTATTTACCACTTCGCAATAAATAATAAGTTATAAGAGGCTTCCTTTTATTTGTGTGTCAATGGGCCTTGTTCACTCAATCGAATTTCGATATTTCATACTACTAGAATGAAATTAAACACACAACTCTTTAATAAAATCCCCCTCAGCATCTCTTTCGTCAGTACCTAATTTTGATATTAACTAAAAAATTCTTAAACTGCGCGCCTTAATTTGGAGCAATGAAATTGCGTTTGCAACGTTGCCGGTTATACTAGTAGGTAATCGAAGCACCAAAAACTCGATCTCCGTTCTAATCTCAGACGTGCACATTGATTCTAAATCGATTCTCTAGAGAAAGACAGTTGTATACCTAAACGGTTGTCCGAACTCGGCCGTACGGTACAGGTAGTTGTTTTGTGGGTCGTGTGGTGTCTATAACAATCTGTGGGCTGGTCATGTCATTCTGTCATTCTTTAATGTAAACCGAGCTAATAAAACTAAATGTATTTCTGAAAACCTGCAAAAGTTAAAAGTTAAAGTGTATACCGTATGCTGATTTGAAATCAAATTTAATTGGTCTTGTATTAAGGATGTTGCTAGCCACTTATTTAGCATTATCAGTATTGTTACCTGAACTGAAAAAAGTGATCCCGTAATTATTGAGAGAAAGGAATATTTTGGTCATCCGGAAAACCTTTTGATAGCCATTTTAGGGGATGATAGAAAACACATTTGAGAGTTAGCGTTAAGAATAATTGCAAAATGAAGATCAGCGGCAAAAACCAACGATGTCAGAATATTTCGAGTTAATAAATTAAATTTTTATTGTTAAAATTATGTCTAGTCGATTGACGAAATGTTGTTATAAACCAGATTTATTTAGGTTTGGACATCTTACAAGTTGGTGATTATTCTGCAAGTAACTTTTAACTCAAAAAAGGGAAAAATATTGCCATTGTGATATATTATTAAATTAATTGATATTGAGGTTATTTTTTTATTTCCTTTTATGGCCTCTGCTCTTTTAGAGCAATCTAGTAGCCACTATGGGGCGACGTACGGTACCAAAGCGTGGGTAACCATGAAAGACCCACCCATTCGTGCGCCGCCCCCCTGATATTGAGATCATGTGTTATGTCTATTTGGCTTTTGCCACAAAATATTAGTTAGGTAAATTTTCTTCTTCTTCGGTCTTCACAAAACCTCAAATAGAAACATATCGATATTGCCGTAAATCGTGTCAATGTCGCAAAACAGTATAGCCAATCAGCTTTTCCTTGGCCGTGACGACACGGGCCCAAGGAATTTGAATTGCAAAAACGTTTTTAGAGCATTTCCCGGCCGAAAAAAATCGGAAAAAATATTTTTGTGTTTTATTTACTATTAAGATTCATAATCAAACATAAAAAAGTGTGAAACAGGCCCATTGAGACGCGAACTGAACTTCTGCTAGAGGATTGTAGAGAAAGCATAGGGTGATTCAGTCTTGATGAAAAAAAATTAACCACACAGTGGAGGAGACACCTACTAAAACAAAAACGCGAATTTGTTTACGTCTAAATCATGGTGCAAATAATATCCTTAGTGCCCGAGTAAGTCATCCTATGTTGTCGCTTGTGGGCACAGCACAGTTACGGCGTACCTAATAACCAGCCCACTTGCCGTCGTCAGCTGTTCGGGCGAACGACCGCCCGGCGGCGAAGCGGCCGCTGGTGGTGGCTGGCGTGGCGCCACGTGCCGAATCAAAGACATGTCTTCGCTCTACGCCCCGCGTTGTGAACCGTGTTCGATAGTATATCGCGGCCAGCTAAACGACAAAATTGCTACCCGTACAAACTTATGGAAATATCTCATTATGGATTCGCAGGTTTATTATATGCTATTGGGACTTTCTATAAGCCCTTATAAACTTGTGTGTGTAGTCAAGTTGCTGGCGGCATTTTTGAAGAATTCCTATAAACAGTACTGATAGGTAGTGCGTTTGTACATTTTTGCTCTTTCTGCACATTGCTTTAGATAACTGGAGATTACTACAATTGCGATATGATTCAACCCGAGTATAATAATTTAGCTAGTAGAATTTTTATCACTCATGGCATCAAAAGCTTTTGTGAAATCTAATACATAGTATACTAGTACGCTAAGGACACTTTTATCAGTAGCTGTAATAGAAAACACGATTGGCAAGATGGAAGTAGCTACCTGTCCATTACAAAATGCCGAAGTTGACAATTGTCTTCAAGTGTTTAAAATGAATGTGAAATTTAGTTGCCGAGGCCTGCGAGGCTTCTCCATCGTTTTACGTTGCGTAGTAGAACTATGCTTGCAGATTTACATGACACTATCTATTATAGCTATTTGCTATTTGGTGACTCACTTCACTTTGTTGCGTGCGCAGCAAGAAAATATTTCAAAAATTACTTTGATCTTTCATTCTCTCTTTATCCCCCCCATTCTCTTCTTTCCTCGCGCTGTGCTAATTAATTGTGGCATTACCCAAGCCTGGGCTGCCTGCCATCAAGCCCTTGCCACCGTCCCCTACGTACACACCCCGTTATAATTGCCGTGGGGCCCATCGATCAGGGCCATAGACCGCATTAACATCGGGGCCAGGGGCGTCGCGACGCCTCCTTTCGGGCGTCCCGACTGGGACGCCCTTTGTCTGCCGGTGCCGCAAGCGATCTATTATGCAGGACCGGGCCGGCCCGTTGGCGAGGTATGGTCAGAGGAGTACCGAAACCGTAGCATACACACATAAAGTTAAATTAGAAATTTACATAAAGGAATTTAAACTGGTGGCTATTTAAAGAACATTTGAAAATGTCTGCAACTTTAAAATATTAACAAAAATCTGGCACCAACCTAGGAATTTGGTCATTTGGTACATATTATATGTACAGTGTGTCCACGTTCAGGATTTACCATCCTTGTAAAATCTTTATTAGTTCTTTATTTCACCCTGCGCCGAAAATTGGGGTTTATTTTTCAAAAAATATGTACTAGGGATTTTGTATAGAAATTTTTATTTTAAAATCGTATTCAGCATCATCTAAACCCTCCTTATACCAAATTGGAACAAATTCATTATAGTAACGTTTACTTTCTGCTGTTTTATTCGTTAAAAATTCTTGTTATTTAAGTATCACTATTATTATTAATGTAACAGATTTTAATGGGCTACAAGAAATAAAGGAAGGAAGCAATCATTTTAGAGTTCTTCAAATAGTTTATTAAAAAATTAGAACTTTTATTTCGGTAAGTCGATGAAATAATTTATATTATACTTTGTGCAAATTTGGTATAAGGAAGTTTTTAAGGATGCTGAGTATATACGAATCTAAAATAAAATGTATATAAAAAATGCACTAATATATTATATTTTTTTTGAAAATCAACTTCAATCAATCAAATCAACTACCTTCCCTTCCCTTCCCTTCCCTTCCCTTCCCTTCCCTTCCCTTCCCTTCCCTTCCCTTCCCTTCCCTTCCCTTCCCTTCCCTTCCCTTCCCTTCCCTTCCCTTCCCTTCCCTTCCCTTCCCTTCCCTTCCCTTCCCTTCCCTTCCCTTCCCTTCCCTTCCCTTCCCTTCCCTTCCCTTCCCTTCCCTTCCCTTCCCTTCCCTTCCCTTCCCTTCCCTTCCCTTCCCTTCCCTTCCCTTCCCTTCCCTTCCCTTCCCTTCCCTTCCCTTCCCTTCCCTTCCCTTCCCTTCCCTTCCCTTCCCTTCCCTTCCCTTCCCGTCCCTTCCCTTCCCTTCCCTTCCCTTCCCTTTCCTTCCATTCCCTTCCATTCCCTTTCCTTCTCTTATCTTTCCTCCTCTCACTGATATTAATTATATGGCACTACCTACCTACTTCTTTCCTTGCCTTGCCGTTAAATTCAGCCCGCGGCTTCGTCCCCGGCATACATAGCCGACTGATCCCGTTATAATTGCCGTGGGGAGCATCGCTCAGGGAGAAACCTCATTAAAGAGGGAAGACTCAAAATTTAACTGTACCACGTGTTTAGTACAGTTAAAATGTATCCTGTGTGGCCAAATCTTTGGAATGCGGATCCGCAAGTCTGTCAATTTGATTTTTATCGGGAGCAATTAAAACGGCGCGGGGATGATTCTGTGAGTGTGTGGATCAATGACGTCAGAACCTATAGACGTGGCGCTCCGTTCATAAAATGCCCTTTGTTTCGTTTCCAACATTAAATATCCTTACTACTCTAAAAACAAACAGAAAGTCAACCATCAACCGGCACCACTCTTAGATATCGCTTGTTTTTTTCTTATTTGACGATTTTTTGAGGGCGCCGGAAGCGTCGGAACCTCACCTGGAAGACTCGGAGGAAGGTCTAGCGATCCAGAACCCAGAGCCGAAATAGTTTCAATACGGCTCGACAGTTTCTGATAATCTCGCGACATTTTCGGAATAATCTTTAGATAAAGACGTAGAGAACGACACAAAAAAAAAACGATCCGATTTCTCGTGAGAAAAGAGCTTAATATCTCTGGAAATTTCCTTTGTGAAAATCCATAAAAGTGTTAAATCTCTTAGGCTAACCTTACCCTCGCTTACCAACGCGATTTTCCTCGCTCCACGACCCTCTCTAAGAATCTTTTTCGGCTTGGTCACTGCGGGGACAGTTCTCAAGGGCCACTGTAACACCTGAAAATATCTTTGCCCCTTAGATGACTTACATTGTGATTAGTTCTGGGAGTCAGGCGTTTATAAAAACAAACGGTCTATAGGTTCTAACGTCATCGGTGTGGATACGAGTCGTTGCGCCCTTAATTCTTTTGACATTACCCCATCCGAAAGTGGTTAGCTTAGGGCCCCCATTTTTTACATAATGTCCGAAATACTGCAATTCCTCCAACAGATAAACGTGGAAATATTCATGGCGTTCTAATAGCACTATTTTGTCCACCGGGATCGACGACTTACAACTTATTTCCCTGATTCCGCAAGTGCACGCTCCTGTCCCATAATAAAGCTTCTTTCAGGATGACATCACTGACAAACTAAACGCGCAGACTGGCGTGGAAGTCGCACAATGTGTGTGATGACCTGAGTATGGAAAGGAAATACGCAAAGACTTAATTGTGCGATCTTCCCTCTGTGTGTGTGTGAGAGAGAGAGGCCCGTAACATCGAGGTCAGGGGCTACGTGACGCCGCTCCCTGCCCATCGCCGCCACCGACGTTCTATGCCGGATCGGGCCGATCGACAAGGAAAGTACCAAGTCCATTTAGGTTAGAGTCAGTAGAGAACAACACTGGCCACAGCGTGACTACCCCATCGTCAGACGTTCGCGAGACTTCCTTGGACCTACTTAAATTACGTTTACACTTTACACTTACCGGTCGAACGCGAGCACGAGGATTCGGCTGAGTGTTTGCTTTGATTTGCATAGATTTTCGGGTCAGGCGTCATATTTAAACTGTACTGTGTCTAAATAACGAACGAGCGAACGTAAAGTTGAAATAAAGTAATTTGTTTGGTTAAGAATAAAGAAAATAGTCGGTATTTTTATGTAGCATGCATATTTTATGTAGTCCGATGTATCGTTAGGGCGACACACAGTATTTTGTTGCAAAAAAGGTTTGAACAATATTTAAATATTCCGCCACATTTTGGATCGATGAGAGTACTACCAGATTTGCAATATGTTATCATGATGCGCGTTCGAGTTGACGTTCGGAGTCGAAGAACACTCCGAGCGTCGACAACAAAGTCTTGCCATTAGAACTATTAGAAACTATTCCAATACGTCAGTTTGTTGTTTGACATGATTTATTGAGATTATGCTACATTATTTCTCTAAATACCCAATGCATCTTTTGGGTGCAAATTTAGTGGAATAGGGTACTTGACGAAATTTTACAAACTTGATAAAACAATTCCTGGACACTTGCCTAAGACCCTACGATTATTTAAAAAATATATATTTACGTACTTATCAAGTTTTTAGACTTTCTTCGAAATTTGGCGGGAAAGCACTTATGACGTCACAAGTGTTTTAAAAAGACAATTTGGCAACATAGCAATACCACTAAAGTGTTCTAAGACATAACCTTATTCGGCAGTGAAAGTTGCAAGGAAAGTTGAAATTTCAGAATTCTAACCTCAAACTCCCAGACTTATGATGCCCCGTGAAACCACATTTAGTCAAGAAGTGTTTTTTTTTTTCGTAAATACCTATTCAATCGTTTTTCTGCAAATTTTTTGGCTAGGTTGGGCCGGAATTCGGGCTCAGTATTAAGCACTATGGCGCCTTTATAAACGCGCCTTCAAGATGGTCCCTAGGCCGAGGTTCTCTCTTTATTAATAACTCATAATACAACTGTACTATTACTACAACGTAGGTAGGTACAAACCTTTGCAGTTTTATCCCATGAATTTCGGCAGACGCCAACATCGGATTATTAGAAAAAATTTGTGCTACTTAAAAAGCATCCCAATTTCGGCAAATTACGGATTTTCCTTTTAGGGTCCATGATATCTTACCTTACACATCTAACAACACGATAACTAGGTCCGCAAATAATATATATAATAGTAAATATTAATAACAAACTATAATAAATCGCACAGATATTAATATCTACTAATGTTTTGACTTAGCGATATACGGAATCGGAATGACAGTTGGCATCACGGGATGTCATCTGCCGATCAAAAAACCATACGTGTTAGATGACATGTGGATATATGCATATGGTTAGATGCCTAGGTGGGCAGGTAACGTTGCCACATAGGCGAATATTTCCCCCATTATTGATACCTGAATATTTATAGTACGTTCCGTATACAGATATTTTAACTAAACTGTTACGTGGCAGAGATGAAGGATATAGTTTCCAGCGTGTGCAGCATAAACAGACACCATTTTGCTATAGAGGAGTCAATATGCGGAATAAAAAAGTCTTTATGTGACAAAATTTGTGTGTGCAATTGCGTTAGTTAAAGCTCAAAAGTTGCAATACATTAAGTAACAGATCTTCATAGGCAAGCTGGAGATATTTGAATAGAAAACTGCAATTTGTCCTTGTTCCACGAAATATTGCAAACGGGCACCGGCAACGTTACAGTTCCGTTCCTCCTGAGAGGCACAGAGTTGCCACTTTTGGCGTTCTGGACAATAGAACGACGAAACTGTAGATTTCAGCCTGACCAAAATTGTGCAACTTCGTCTTTAATTATCATAAATAAATAAGTGTTAAAAGCCGTTGTTTCATTTATTACGTGTTATGTTGGTGCATCTACTGTAAACAGAGTACAATTTTAGAGCAATTAAAAATATTGTCAAGTACCCTATTATAAGTTAAAAAAATTGAAAGCAAGTTGTTTTTGTACTAGGGTAAATTCTGAAATATTGTTGAAACTTGAAACTGCCGATTGTAGAAATTGCAGTTCAAGCTTTTCTAAAACTGCATTATAATGTTCTTTGTCCTCTTAAAAAAATATTTTCTGGTATCCCTACACTAGCGATAATAATACGGCTGCTTTTGCAACATTTATTATTTTTTTCATGGGACTTGAATCGGCCGACTTAAATTTGCTGGTACCAACAAATTGCTGAAGTGGCCTATAATAGCAAATGACAAAACCCTAAAATCAAAGCAATCAGCGATTTAAGGGAGTCACGTCACACCCGTAGAAATTGGAAGGTCTAAGTATAAGTTTATAAATTCGTTTTGGATTCTCAACACCAAGATATATTGGATTATTATAAATTGGTTCATTATCCTATACCACCAGCTTGGCATACCGTGCGGGCAGCAAAACCTTTATCGTTGTTGCTGAAATCGAGGCTCCGGTCCCAGGCCTTCGTCTACAGCATACGGCGAACGGGCAAACATATCCCTTCATAAATGCCCTGAAGGGCGGCATCGTTCAACGCCAGACTGCATTATTATTATCTACGCCGGAGGCGACGCTGCGTATCTTGTCATCCTAGGACCGGATCGTCGGTGGCAATTCAGTTGTTTTGAGGTTTTCACTGCTGCTGTCCATATAATATGAGAATGTATTTCGGGCTGTTGTCTATTATCTTCTGGACGTTCCGCTGGCCGTAGCTACCAGCATCTTCAGTGATGATGTGTCAGATGTTCATGTTCGGTCGCAGCTGGATATAGCGTTGAGGGCACTGAAGATGCTGGCAGCTACGATCATCGAAACATCTGGAAAAACGACCGTGGCACAATAGCCCGCAAAACATGTTCGAATCCTACTAGATATAGGTTGGAAAATGTAAAGTTTGACTAACTAAAACTATTGACGGAAGAAATGCTGTCAAAAAGTACAAGGAGTGTTTATAAAAGAACGCGCCCATGGAGTTAGTGGAATTAAAGATCAGAGCGTGGTTCCGTATTGTTGTTATTTGCTATTACCTCTCCTCTTTGACAATGTTAGAGTTGGCTTGGCTGCACCGTAGTATATTACTGCAGCAGATATTTAAACTTTGGGTATTTATTGAAATTGTTTCCTTATATTTTAGGCTTGGCACATCGAAACAAATATATATATTTTTTTGGAATATAGAGCTCAAAAGCACACTATTGTAATAGGTAATTTCTCATTTCAGGTTAGTCAAATTAGGCGATGTGTTTATAGAAAACTCATAAAAAATTTGAGCTTGATATTTAAACAAACATTTTTTTAACAGAGCCGAGCCTACAATAAATTAACAAAAAATCCAATAATTACCCGAACAAGTTGCGCAATATCTCGAATATCTCGTAAATAAAATCGTACATGGGGATTCTACACGAGTAGAAATTACTGAATATTAACGCTGATTCTAAAGAATAATTCGTTTAAACCATAAGCGTACGCAGAAAGAAAGTCGGGGTCAAAGAATAAACCAACCTTTTGTTCAGTTTCTTGTTTGAATTTTTTGACTAAAATTCCACAAAGAATGTGTTTCTATAAGAAAAAAAACGTACTACATTTCAAAAAAGAGGACCACATCGTACAGTCCCATCAAGCAGATATCTTGAAATAAAAGACTATAGTAAGATGGGTCTGTAGAGGGTTATCCATATAAAACTCCCACAACCGTTTTTTGTCGATATTCTGGATCTTGCTTTCAAAATAAAAATCGTCGTAAACTCTCTATAACGGTGTTTAGAAGTTGAAACCACCTAAGTAATATTTTATACGATTTGTTACTTTTCGTGACGTTTGGTTCCTGTAAGAGATATCGAAAAATTTTATCAAAAAAAGTTATTTGCTTTTAAAAAATGCTACATTTTAGTAGCTTACTCTGCATTATGTTTTTAATTGCAAACAACTTGTTCTGATAATCTTTTTTTGTGATAAAACTCAAAAAGATCAACGAATATTATGAATTTGATACCAATGTGTTATTTTTAATTACCAAAAATTTTTATATTAATTTTTTCGATATATTTGATAAAAACTGTTAAAAAAAATTACTTACCTAATATTGATTGTAAGACGATTCTGGAATTTGATAAAATGCGTCGAGGCGAGAATAGGAGTTTTATGTGACTCCTAAATAACTCAAAATTTGATTATTGTTCACAAGTCTATGCGGAGGAGATAGTACGGAAAAATATTGGAATTTTTCAAGCAAGCTCGAAGTCTACTGAAGTGCAAGGTTTCATAGTTAATCAACCTATTTATAATAGGCAGCTAAGTGATTACATCTGGAGTCAGGTGTGGGCTACACTATATTTTATGCTCTCGGCGTTGACTGACGTATTTGTAAATATGTCAGTCAACGCTATCGGCTCAAGTCGAGGTACACGGGAATAGAAGGCCTGCAGCCATCCCCTCCCCTCCGCTGCAAAGTCACACTGTCAGGCTCACGTCGAACGCCTTGCGTTCACGCTCTCAATTCGAGGCGCACCGAGCCACACGGCTGATGGCACGGTATTCGTGCATATACGAGTACAGCTACAAATCCTGATACGCAGTTATCCTTTCTTATGTAATGTCAAGTTCAATTCAATCAATTTCATTTAATAGAAAAAAGACAGGGGTAGCACGTAATTGCAGATGTGTTAAACGACAGAAAAGTTGTCTCAAAAATTTGCAAAATATGTCGTTAACAGAAGGAAATTATTCTTGCGGTGTATCCTATCATCAGTAAATTGTAAAATGTTTGACTACCTTGGCAAACATAATATCTCAATAATATCGAAAGATTCAAAAAGATAGAATGATGACGCAAAAGGCTGAGAGAAAACTGAAGAAATTAGCGACTAAGTAATATTTCTTGTTTTCATTATATTGGGTAGATATATTTGTTACCCAATATCTGGGTTCGAGTAAAAAAAAAAGAATGATCAAATTTATCGGTATATTGTAGGATTTACAAAGTAATTAGGTACCTCTTTGTTATGCACCGACTAGCTCCTATAGGTAAAATACCTTATCGAGAAAGGTATACTTTGAAATTGAGTGCGCCACCAGTTTTTCTTTTGGTGGTGCCCAACACGGTACAAAGAGGTATAACCCAGGTGACTGGGGTTATAAAACCGGAAATAAATATTGTTTGCCAATAACAACAAAATATGTAAATTATCAACTATAGGGTATATTCGCAGTTTGTAAACCTAGAGAACATCGGCCAAGCTACTAATAATAAAATACAGCACACCATAAAATAGATATCTCGATAAAGCAACCAAATATCACAGATAATTAATTAGGTAAGCTACAAACAATTGCATAATAATTATTAACAGGCAGGCTTAAAGAAAAAAAAAAGAACAAAGGAATCCCCGTGTATAATATTATACCTGGTGCACACGCATAACTATGATAAAAAGGTACGTAACTTGGCAAAATATAGCAGATAACTTTTATACCTAATGGCTAATTAAGGGTGCAGAATAATTGATAAATTGACTATTTTGTGCAGTTATCTCGCGCTTGGCCACTATGTTAAGTTAAAATAATAATAGTAATAAACTGGAGAGGACTTGCCGGTAAGTCGATTATCCACCCAGTCTGGTTGCGGGTTTTTCTTGTGATTACATAAAGTGGCGGGTAGCTGCCCAGAACGGTCGACTTCGCCCTGAGTATGGTATGTAGGTTTGTTGAAGACTGATTGTGCAATGGGGAGACAATCTAACTCTGTCGTCCGAGAAAGACGTCCGGGGTATGGAGAAAAAGGCCTAAAATGTTACATTACTCACATTAGCGTTTAGGGCACAAATAAGGGAATATTACTGTACTCCGAACTGACTTACCAAGTTGGAGGTGGCCTCGTGGTGTGGAGAAGGGTGTGGTGATGGTCAAGACGAATCCATATGAAAATAAGGTGGGTCACAATATTCCTCAAGAAAATTACGTAAAATACGTGACTAGCCCAAAACTAAACTATTTGGCGACTAGTAATCTTGCGGTATTGCTGAATGAATTCTAGAAAAATTGGCAAACTGCCCGGTGTAGAAAACGTGTCCTCTTCGACCACTCTCACCTCAACCGACCATCACCAAAAAAAAACAAGGAAGCACTTCCCCCCCAAGGCGAGCCTCTCCGTGAAGGCGCCAAAATCCATGACTTAGGGACTTTTAGCAGCAACCGAATTAATGACACACTGCTCGATCAAATCGGGAACTTGACGTTTGAGACAATTGACGTGTTTGGCAAGTCGGTTCTCCGAAATATGTGGAAATTGGAAGAAAAATAACAGATAGTTGCAACAATAACAGCAACAATGATGCGGGGCCACGAAATAATATCATAGAAGGACGCTAAGGTGAGTGTAACACTTGTAATTATTAAATATTTTATGTGTTTGTTGTCTACCCATCAAACTAATCAGTCGGTTATTTTATTTGTTTTAGGTAGGGCGTGTGAGGCGAAACTACTACCTATATCTATCTATGATAGCTGGAAAACAATGGTCAGCCAGTAAATTTATTTCAATAAAGAAAGCGAAATTCGTAAAGCCGATCGCAAATTGTCCCCGAGCCCGCAGAAAAAGGTAAACATGCGCCTACACAGTGGTCGCGCTAAGCAGTGCGAAACGGATAGAAGTATAATGCAAGGATTTCCAGGTAAGTTAACAATTAATTTAATTAGTCATAAAAGAAAATTATTTTACTCTACTTTAGGAGGCGAAACCAATTTTATGAAAACATTAGCGGACAATAGGAAAGCCAACATGAATTTAAAGCATTACCAAATTAAATGCAACAAAGTTATAGCAAAATAAATAAAGGCATTTGAAGAAGAAATGTAAGTGTTCTATTGTAAAAAAAAAGGTAATTTCTTTTTTTTCTTTCCCTTTATCCGCTTGAAACTTTTTGAACCGTAACAACACCCCCCTTTCCCAAAAAAAAGTTTCAATGAAACTTTTATCTTGCTACACATTATATGTACTTATCCACAATAACTAAAACAAACATATGTCCATCAGAACGTTCGCGAATGAAAATGAAATCTAAACTATGGAGCGACAGGGTCATCTGGAGGATGCGATTTCAAATCCTTAATATTCCAAGTCCCTACATTTTTACCAGCAAGGTCGACGAGCTCGTATGTCCAAGGGGACACTACTTTAGTAATTCGGTATGGACCAGAGAACTTATTGGCAAGCTTGGACGTGAAATTTTTGGATGCGTCTGATAGATGGTAATCGCGCTTCCACTCCTGCTGATGTACTTGGAATCGATCCGGACGCTTACGTAGATTGTAAGTTTTGCTACCAATCTTATGAGCCTTCTGTAACCGCTTTTGAACATCCTCGAAAACCTTATGTAGAACCTGAGTACGTGCTTGAAAATCTAAAGGTTCAGTGAGGTCAATGAGATTTTCGGGTATGGCTTTAGCTGGCTCGGAGAATGACACCTCGCGACCGAAATTGATAAAATTTGGTGTTAATGCAGTGACTTCATGCCTAGAGGATCGGATCGCGCAACCTACTTTCGCCAGATAACGATCCCATTTTCTATGGTCCTCAGCAACATAACTCGAGAGTATTGTTTTCAAAACTCGGTGTACGCGCTCGACGGGGTTTGCTTGAGGGTGATAGTTAGCAGTAAAACGAATTTGGATATTATAGTCAGACATAGTATCTTGAAAAAGCTTGCTTCGAAATTGAGGTCCATTATCCACAATTATCCTTTCCGGCGCACCGTATACTAAAATCACGTGATCCTCCAACCAGCGAACTATACTTGGCGCGGTCGCCGTACCCAATGGGAAGAATAATACGTACTTCGAAAAACAGTCGACAACCGACAAGATAAAGCGATAGCCTTGCGAAGACCGAGGTAGTGGGCCTACAAGATCGACGCTAATCAGCTGCCACGGACGGGTGGTAGTAGGCTGGAGACTTCTCGATTGTCCGGCACGCGGCTGCTGAGAGGGCTTATTGCGCAAACAGACCTGGCAGCGCCTAACATACCTCGCCACATCTGACCGCATATTTGGCCAGTAATATTTGGCGGACAGGCGATTGAAGGTCTTGTACACTCCTAAGTGACCACACGTAGGCGGATCGTGGTAAAACTTTATACAGGAGGCACGCCTTTCACGAGTAAATACGACAACCCATAGGTCCTCTGGATAGGCAAGCCCCGGATAAGGATGTTTAACACGTTTATATAGACGTTCTTCTTCAACCCACCAAATTGGATATTTAGATGGATTGTTCTTAACCTTCTTAATCATTTGAAGATACCACTTATCGGAAACAGGTTCTGTTACTTCTTCGATATCAACGAGATCCACCACGGGTACACTACGAGAAAGTGTATCAGGCACAACGTGGTCGCGCCCCTTTCTATGAACGATGTCAAAATTATATTGTTGTAACCTGAGAGCCCAGCGCGCAATGCGTCCCACGGGATCCTTTATCGAATTTAACCACTTCAAACTATAATGGTCAGTGATAACTGTGAATTTAGAGCCTTCAATACGGTCGTAACTTTTCAATAGCAAACAAAACGGCTAAGCATTCTTTCTCGGTTATTGTGAATTTTCTCTCGCTTTTCGTTAAAGATCTACTCAAATAAGAGATAACACGTTCTTCTCCATCGATCTGTTGTGATAACACCGCCCCAAGTCCGAAATCTGATGCGTCGCATTGAATGGTGAACGGAGAATTAAAGTCCGGACAAGAGAGAACAGGAGCCTGTACCAGACAATCCTTAACTTTCCGAAAAGCAGCCTCGCATTTTTCGTCCCAAATGAATTTAACACCCTTCCGCGTCAGAGATGTCAGCGGAGATATTATACTGGAAAAATCCGGAACAAAACGTCTATACCAGGATGCGAGACCCACTATTCTACGAATTTCCGAAACAGAGGTAGGTGTAGGAATCTTTAAAATTGCCTCCACTTTCTCAGGATCGACCAGAAGACCCCCAGAGTTAACCACATATCCCAGATATTTCAATTCCGACTTACAAAAGTTGCATTTCTCACGGTTAAGGGTGAGACCAGCCTTCGCTATCCTATCCAAAACAGCACGCAGTACCTCAATATGTTTTTCAAACGTAGGTGTACATATAACGACATCATCCAAATACACGAATACGTGCGGTTCCAAGTCAACACCAACGACCCTATCTATCAAGCGTTGCCAAACGGCCGGGGCATTGGTCAACCCAAACGGCATACGCTTAAAATGAAAAAGCCCCCTGGAAGGCACCGTAAAAGCCGTTAATGGGCGAGATTCCCTGGAAATCGGAATCTGCCAATACGCTGACTTTATGTCGAGGGTACTTAGATATCTCGCATCTCGTAATTTATCCAATGTCGCGCTGACATATGGGATTGGATATGCATCGGGGACAGTAACTTTATTCAAAGCGCGATAGTCCACGCCAACCTCCCGATTTCTTTGGAATCATAACGATGGGAGAGGACCAAGGAGATTCTGAGGGCTCAACAATACCCTGAGACAGCATGACCTCCAACTCCGAGTTCACAGCCTTTTGAAGAGCCGGGGATAAAGGATAATATCTTTGTTTTATAGGGTCTGAGGTAGTTTTAATGACAAGTTCTACGTCCGTGGCACACCCCAACTCGTCACCCAGAGCAGAAAAAGTATCTTCAATTAAACTCTTAAGCGTGTCTCGCTGCACGGGCTGAAGAGTATCAACTGAATGTATAGCGCAAACCTCGGGAAAGTAGTCATCTCTCAGGCTTCGGAATTTCTACTCGTTAGAAAACAAATCCGGCACCAGCCGCATCCTTAACCAGAAATCAATTCCCAAGATTAAAACATGCGGGAACTCAGGAACTACTAACGTTTCCAGAACAACAACGCGACCTGCAAGTTGAAAAGGTATCTCCACTACACCAGCATGACACGCTTGTCCACTAGCGGTATAACAGAGTGACGTTTCCAAAGAATCATTTCCAAAGAAACCCTTTAAGATATCCCAGCCCCTTGATCCTATGCAAGTCTGGGTGCATCCACTATCTAAAAGACCTAACATATTCTTTCCAAAAACCTTAACTTCAAGATAAGGCCTCAAATCATTTTCAGAATGGGCCAACACATAATCGACTTGTGCCTGATGACGAATTACTTCGGCCAAAGCATCTGCTCTTGATATCGGGTAAGGCGTCTGGCCATCTAATTTCGCCTTCCCGCATTCCCGTTTTTTGAGCAAGATGGACATTCCTTCGATATCACATTATCTTTACCGCACAAATAGCAAAATCGACGCCTAGGCTTTGAACATTTTCGAAAACGGTGTCCAGGTTCCTTGCAGTTCCAACAGAACACTGGCTCGGTAGTGACAACATCAATATTAGGTTGGTCCAAGAGAGAGAGAGAGGGGTCATTCGAACCATGTATAACGCTGACATATGGTGTAGAAGAAGGTCGGTGATACGCTAACGAAGGTTCCAACAGCTGCCTATAATTTGTAGGAGGAGGATTGAATCGCTGAACACGCGCCTCGGTTTCCTCAACAGCTCTACCCAGTTTAATCAACTCAGAAATGGAGGGTATATTGTGCGTAGCTAGCCTACTCTGAATATAAGGCAGAAGATTTCGGCGGATCAGTTGCAACCTAGTAGACTCCGATGGAAAGTCACGGAGTTTCCTAAAAAGGTTTTTCATAGCAGTAACGAAGCCCATTACGCGCTCCTGAGCACCTTGTGTCCTACGCCGAATCTCATCCCAGAGTCCGAACTCGTAGTCAAACGGTTGAAACGCGTCACGCAACTGGGCAACCAGTTCATCCCAACTACTAAAAATATTAGTACGATACCACAGAAGTGCATCTCGAGTAAACAACTCTGGAGTTGTCGACAGTCGCAACTCTTCCAACCGCTCAAGGAAATCGTTTACGCTTCCCTGTCCATCGAACGTCAAGTTCCATCGCCACACATCCAACGACTTAGGCGAGTGCTCTGACCCCGGAAGAATTAGACGGACGAGACAGACCCCGCAGAGGAGAAAACTGGAAGTTATCCAAGCGATCGCCGAAATTGACAAAAGGATCCGAGTGAGACAGCTGTTGCGCTCGAGGTATGGTAGAATCCACGTTAGGTAGTCGAGAATAATAATCGTCATCCTCGTAAAAATCTTGCGCAACGTCATCGACCCGCAGAACGCGATGCGATCTTGGACTCGAAAAAGTTACGTGGGTATGTGCCGTCGAAGGCAGAGGCATGAAAGGGTTCGCATGTGGCTCACGATTGACAACACCCCCGCTACTATACGATGCGAAAACCAACCGCTGAGGATCTACAGGAATAGGCTGACCACTCGCGGTAACCGGATTAGTCTTAAACGTTCCCAAACTCTGGCTAGATGGAATAACAAGCCTTCTTCTGTCCGCTTCGTCGAGGACCGAACCAGACTGAACCCGCGAAATACGTGACCGAGAGCTTTCCGGCTGTCTGGAAGCGGCACTCACCTCGGGTTCGGAAAAATGAACACGCGTGTGTTCTCTCTGGTTAGAGGGTCGCGCTCCCGCAAAACGCTGGTCCGAACCGGTCTCTATGCGAGAAGAAGTTATAGGCGCCTGATGATCCTCATCGTCGAAAGAAATCAAATCCGCGATTGGTCCTACGCGTGACTCTGGCAGACTGGCTGATGTTCCATCATCAAGCCCTACAGCGCGATCACATGAAACCGGATCATTCCTCTGCGCTCGAGTCTCCTCATATATCACCTCCAACTCACTCATAAGGTGTTCACATTTTACCGATAAATCCTGTCGCACAGATAGATCAACTGGTTCCTGCCCATTTACGCGCAGTAATCGCGAACTAATATGAAGCAGGCGTGTTCTGATTCTTCGAAATTCGTTATCGCCGTTTGCATTATCAAAACGCGAAATATCATTCTCCAAAGCAATCAGCTTAGCTCTACACAAACAAAGCTCCCGAATCGGATCAATTGATGATAAAGTCGGTGGCTGTGCCTGTCCCAATCGTTCAAATCTAAGCGCATCCCTCAGCAAAATCCGTTTATCATTTACAGTTTTCCCTGTAGTCGGTAACCCTCGTATATATAATTCATAGGATAATTCCTCTGATAAAAGTCTGTTAACTTCCATATTAAATGACAAAAAAAAATTAATGGCAGAAAAAAATAATCGTATCTGAGTTAGGATCTTTATATAAACCCCGCCCCCTCCTAAAAAGAAAAGGCGAAAAGCGAAAAAAAAAACGTACCCCTACACACCTAAAGTAAGCGTAAAAAAAATCAAATTTATCCTGTTCTATTTGAGGCAACTTTAAAAAGAATACAAATTTTATTTGCTCCCCCTGTGAAAGAAACAAATTCTTTATAAGGTAATTACTGCAATATATGTATATCCACCTGCCGTTTTGCAGTGAGTTTTTTTTAGACTATATACCACCTTCTGCAGACTCAATTAGCGCGTACCCAAAAAAAAACACGCTTAAAGAAAAAAATGCCGCTGGAGTGCGGACTATAATAGCATTATTATCTTACCTACCTATATGAAATAAAAACAATCCCGGAAACTTGTACAAGTTAAAAAGGACACCAATATCAAATACAATATTTGACCAAAATAGGTTTTAAAAATTTGAAAACCATTACACTAAATTCAAACAAGTAAATACGACAGTTTAACGTGGTGTAACAAACAATCCACTTAAAAAAAATAGACCTATACTACTGTTCACAGGTATAAATTCCTTTATTATACACACCCTACTACCAAAATATATATTTCTCCCGCTGCCTTACGCCGACCTAACACAATACAATTTAAAAAAAAATTCACTAAAGTACCTAGGTAAATAACTGGGCGAAATGAATTTTGTTGAAAAAAAAATTCAAAAATCCAGACTGAAATTGATATAGAAAAAAAAGAACTACTCATATTATTAAACTGCGAGATACAAACCACCAATATACCCAAAACAATCCGAAAGGAAAATTTAACAATTATTATTGTTATGTAACGCACGTTGGGCGCCAAATTTTGTTACCCAATATCTGGGTTCGAGTAAAAAAAAAAGAATGATCAAATTTATCGGTATATTGTAGGATTGACAAAGTAATTAGGTACCTCTTTGTTATGCACCGACTAGCTCCTATAGGTAAAATACCTTATCGAGAAAGGTATACTTTGAAATTGAGTGCGCCACCCGTTTTTCTTTTGGTGGTGCCCAACACGGTACAAAGAGGTATAACCCAGGTGACTGGGGTTATAAAACGGGAAATAAATATTGTTTGCCAATAACAACAAAATATGTAAATTATCAACTATAGGGTATATTCGCAGTTTGTAAACCTAGAGAACATCGGCCAAGCTACTAATAATAAAATACAGCACACCATAAAATAGATATCTCGATAAAGCAACCAAATATCACAGATAATTAATTAGGTAAGCTACAAACAATTGCATAATAATTATTAACAGGCAGGCTTAAAGAAAAAAAAAAGAACAAAGGAATCCCCGTGTATAATATTATACCTGGTGCACACGCATAACTATGATAAAAAGGTACGTAACTTGGCAAAATATAGCAGATAACTTTTATACCTAATGGCTAATTAAGGGTGCAGAATAATTGATAAATTGACTATTTTGTGCAGTTATCTCGCGCTTGGCCACTATGTTAAGTTAAAATAATAATAGTAATAAAGTGGAGAGGACTTGCCGGTAAGTCGATTATCCACCCAGTCTGGTTGCGGGTTTTTCTTGTGATTACATAAAGTGGCGGGTAGCTGCCCAGAACGGTCGACTTCGCCCTGAGTATGGTATGTAGGTTTGTTGAAGACTGATTGTGCAATGGGGAGACAATCTAACTCTGTCGCCCGGGAAAGACGTCCGGGGTATGGAGAAAAAGGCCTAAAATGTTACATTACTCACATTAGCGTTTAGGGCACAAATAAGGGAATATTACTGTACTCCGAACTGACTTACCAAGTTGGAGGTGGCCTCGTGGTGTGGAGAAGGGTGTGGTGATGGTCAAGACGAATCCATATGAAAATAAGGTGGGTCACAATATTCCTCAAGAAAATTACGTAAAATACGTGACTAGCCCAAAACTAAACTATTTGGCGACTAGTAATCTTGCGGTATTGCTGAATGAATTCTAGAAAAATTGGCAAACTGCCCGGTGTAGAAAACGTGTCCTCTTCGACCACTCTCACCTCAACCGACCATCACCAAAAAAAAAACAAGGAAGCACTTCCCCCCCAAGGCGAGCCTCTCCGTGAAGGCGCCAAAATCCATGACTTAGGGACTTTTAGCAGCAACCGAATTAATGACACACTGCTCGATCAAATCGGGAACTTGACGTTTGAGACAATTGACGTGTTTGGCAAGTCGGTTCTCCGAAATATGTGGAAATTGGAAGAAAAATAACAGATAGTTGCAACAATAACAGCAACAATGATGCGGGGCCACGAAATAATATCATAGAAGGACGCTAAGGTGAGTGTAACACTTGTAATTATTAAATATTTTATGTGTTTGTTGTCTACCCATCAAACTAATCAGTCGGTTATTTTATTTGTTTTAGGTAGGGCGTGTGAGGCGAAACTACTACCTATATCTATCTATGATAGCTGGAAAACAATGGTCAGCCAGTAAATTTATTTCAATAAAGAAAGCGAAATTCGTAAAGCCGATCGCAAATTGTCCCCGAGCCCGCAGAAAAAGGTAAACATGCGCCTACACAGTGGTCGCGCTAAGAAGTGCGAAACGGATAGAAGTATAATGCAAGGATTTCCAGGTAAGTTAACAATTAATTTAATTAGTCATAAAAGAAAATTATTTTACTCTACTTTAGGAGGCGAAACCAATTTTATGAAAACATTAGCGGACAATAGGAAAGCCAACATGAATTTAAAGCATTACCAAATTAAATGCAACAAAGTTATAGCAAAATAAATAAAGGCATTTGAAGAAGAAATGTAAGTGTTCTATTGTAAAAAAAAGGTAATTTCTTTTTTTCTTTCCCTTTATCCGCTTGAAACTTTTTGAACCGTAACATATTTATTTCTACGTACTTAACTGACAAAGAAATTAGCGTGCAATTGTTTTTTATTTTCATTGAGTTTATTACGTTTGTTTCTGCGTATTATCGCTTTACTGACACTTCATTATCATTAATAAAAAGATAAATGTTCATAATGTTGCTTGTTGCTTGAGATTTTTATGCAATTTTAATTTCCTTATCATTTCATTACTATCTCACTAGAAGATAACCCAAAAAAAAATTGGCTCTAAATCTCCCCAAAATACCGCAACGCATAGGATATCTTGGTTAGAATCGGCCTGAGTGTGTGACGTCATCGATCTAGTCTGCAGGCCTCTATTCCTGTGTGCCTCGCTCATGTTTCATTGACTGAAGACCCAACGCAAGTTCTTATAGATCTGGGGTCAGGTGTGGGGTACATTATATTTCTAGGCTCAAGTTCTTTATACTGGTCTGACAAATTCTAATAGTGTCGTCTGGCATACAATATAATAAGAAGTTAAGTAAATATAATAGGGATAGGTATAAGGGTGACATTCATACCTAACCTATCTCTCTTATTTGATTTCTTATTACGGCTATATTCTTATTCTGCATTCTAATCTCAAAAAATTGGTTCATTTGTGTTGGAGACCGGGCTGAATAAGAATTTATCGATTTGTGCCTAATAAAATCGACTTTTCGACCCAAACTACAGATCGCGGTAGGCCTTGATATAGGTTTTTAAAATGTCTAGTATGTGTTTCCGATACCTTTTTGGAAGACCTATTTAACAAAAAAAAGATTTTGAGGAGAAAAACGTCACGAAAGATTATAATAAATGGCGTAAAATATCTTACTTATTACTTGTAAAGCGATTTTGAAATTTATAAACTTCGTTATTATATTATAGAGAGTCAGTTTAAGCCTCCCCTGTAAAGTAATTCCAGCCTTAAGAGGAATAAAAAAATTGGTTATGACTCTCAAAAAACGGTCGAATTTTGGATTTTGAGGTACAAGTTGGAAGACACCTTACGGTAGAATTACTTTTTGCACAAAATGCATCCGACCGAAGGGTGGAAATCCGCAACTCCTATTATTTTTTTTATAGAACTTTGGAACCTTAATATCAAGCTGTGCAACACCTCCTTCGCATATAATATGCACTCCGGAACATGCATCAAACTTATAAGCATCTAGAATTTTTCGCATCACAATTAGATAGGTATATGCATACAGAAATATATATTATAGAAGCGGAAATAATAGTATAATAGATGCCAATTGACAATACAAATTGGGTAGTCAGGTAAACTCGTCGATCCATCTATAAAATCCAAAACGGCATGCACCAGCTCAAAATATATATACTTGTAACTATTACTGAGATTATCCGCGTGCACACATTATTCTTCAATCCGAATGGTTTATAACTGAAAATGGTTTCCATTCAGACGATGTACTTTTAAAAACGTATTTTTAGGTTAAATCGAGGTCAATCGACTCTATAAATTCAGTCCCACGCCGTTGGCAGGGCCGGCCCGTCCGTTAATTGCTGCTGGAGACCTGGACGGCATGAGGCGGCCATCGATCAATGCCTGCCCTCGTTAGCATCTACGTCGAAGGGTGGAGAGGCTACATCGCGCATTTTGGCGGAAAAGTGGCCGACACTAGAAATTTACAAAATTTGACCCTGCACCTTCTAATTGATAATTTACCCTTTAAATCGGAGTAGAAGTATAGCAATTCTTTTTTATTGCAGTTGTTTCTTGGACGAGGTCTGGACATTCGTTAGTGGAACAGCTGAAAACTATGGGGAATTGAAAATGTGGCAATAGTACAGGTAGTTCGAGGCATTTGTATACAGGCTATATCAAATCAAATATATTGGTAATGATCGTAAAGTAAGTAGGTTACATACTATCGTGGAGATAGAGAGCGATGCTGACGTCACAGGAATGCTGTCGGACTATATTATGGTTGGCGTTCAGCCGTATGCCGCCCTTTCCGATAATAATTAGGTATTATGAATAATTTCAGGAAATAACGGTTCATCGGCTTATTATTTATATATATTAATCTAACTTCTTTTTAATAAATCAAGCTTTCGATCAACAACGTGACCTTCATCAGAGTATTGACTGAAGTTAGGTAATTTTATCATAGTACCTATTTTGGGAATCTTCGAGTGGTTTTAGCATTGACTGACGTATTAATAAGACTTCTCACGGCTATAGTTTTTTGTCCTGGAAAGTAGATGGCGCCTATGGTCAACAATGTATTTTGCATTGTATTCTGTCTCCGGGAAGCGCATGGTGAGCCAGAGAACTGTCAAACATGACAGCCATGAGCAGTCTTTATTAGTAAGTCAGTAAACGGTTTTAGGGCTTTCATAAGAAAAAGGATAAATGTGTAAGAATACTTTGAAATTTAAAAAAATCACATTGTTGACCGAAAGCTTGATTTGTTAAAAATAAGTAATACGTACTATTAAATATATATGTACAGTACCTATGTCCACGAATAGTGAAGGGAAAAGGCAAAAAAAAATACAGTTGAAATCTAAGTTTTTGGGGTTCAGCCTAGCCTGTTTTAAAACTCATTTGTGATATAATTTTAGTTTCACGTATGCTTTGGAAATTTCCAAAAAAAGCTAATATTTCTCACCAGTAAAGTGTCCTTTTTGTAGGTCAAAATATTACTATGAAAACTTGTTCACAATGAAAAACTGAGTAGGTTTGCGAAGTTTCAAAAATATAAGACTACTTCGAGCCTCTCTCTCTCTCTTTATGGCAAGAATCAACATTCGGCAGTAGTGGAGATATTTATTAAATGCTTTTTTTGCATATAAAAAAGTAATAATGGTATATTATACACTTAGGTTGAGAAGTGAGCCATTATTTACCGAGCATTTCATTTAATATGCGAGGTCAAGTCATCGACATTTTGTCAGGTATTCAAGTGTTCCTTGAGATTTCCTTACATCCATACTTTCCATTCTATGATACAACCCTGACTGTTCAAGGCCGAACCTACATTGAATTTCTCTGTGTTGACAGCAAGCTAGCGTATCAAAACTTCTTTGCTAAATTAGAACATGATGTAACATGGTCTTGCACGACCCGTAAAGGAAGCAAAAGAAACCAAATTTTTGTAAAGAAAGTATTCCAAAAAAATAATTTCCTGTATCTTGTATTGTTCAATATATACAGAATCAAATATGTAAAAAAAACATGGAATCTTCTCGAGCTTTTTCTAATCATCAGGATCGGTTTTCCGAAATCTATAGATAGCAATTGATAATCAGAAATTATTAAGAGTATGTTAGGATGCCTTGTGCAGTATTGTGCACCCAGAAATTTATTCAACTAGAATATTTTTTGTAACAAACAATATACAACCAATTAAGTTAGTAACAATCACATTCAATCATTTAACAATTACCAAATTAATAACAACAACTCGTATTGTGAACAATTTTCATTAAAGAAAGTTTCTCTATATATTTTTGCTCAAAAGTTATAAGGCTATAATTTAAGAAATTGATGAAATGAAATTAAATCAAATTTTCCATAAAAAAAATGACAATCAGTAGAGTCGAAAGTAAAATGTAAATTTATTTACCAACCATAATAAGGAAACAATAATTATTAATAACTTAGATTAGGTATTTCAAAATAGAAAACTATTCCCACAGAAGATTTTCGATATGTCCTTCTCCAACATCCAGACATTTTTCCAATCTTCTTCTAACTTCCCCAACTCTAGCTTTTTCCAGCACTTCCCTAGAGATAGCTCTAACGACTGCTTTGATTTTTCCTCTAGGTGATCTCTACTTGTTGAGGGTGTTCTATAGACTTTTAGAATGCCCCATAGTTATAAATCTAAAGGCGTTAAGTCTGGAGACTTAGGGGGCCATTGTGTCGGCCCATTATTTACCTATCTGCAAAATTGGCGTTTAAGTATTCCCTTATAATTCGTGCCCTATACCGGGGTGCGCCATCATGCTGGAACCACATGTTGGCACGAAGCTGCAGGGGAATGTGTTCAAGTAAAGGTGGTAGTTGTTCACGCAGAAATTGCAAATAGCTTTCACTATTAAGGACTCCTTCATAAAAGAACTGACCACTCAAATGTCCAAAAATAATACCACACTACACCTTTATTCCAAAATGCGCTTGATTTTCAATTTCGTTAACGTGGTGTGGGTTTTCTGTCGCCCGATAATGCTTGCTTTTCCGATTGGGTTTGTCATTGCTGACAAAACGGCTTTCGTCTGTCCAAAGTTACATGTTGGAAAAGTCTATTGTCAGTATTTCTAAATTAGAAAAATACAATTAGGTATTTAAGTTCTAAAATGTTTACATAAATATTTAAATTAAGTACTAAGTAATAAATACCTACTTAAATATAGCGCTTTAAGGAAAAAAAAATATATAAACATATTACTTAAAGACACAACGTACTTAAATATAGGTTCCAAGTAGTAAATACTTAAATAGTATCTAGCATTTGAAGACTCAATACTTAAAAATACACTTAAAGTAATGCTTACCTTTTTTTTCAAGTATCACTTAAAGAATTTATACTGGTACAGGGTGGCCCCTTCAAGCGGAAAAAGTGCGTTACGAGGAGACAGGTTAACATAAAACGGTCATTCAAAAAATAACGTTGTAGTAAAAATTAAGGAGAATTCGATGATGTACTCAGATTTTGTGTACGAAGGTCGGTAAAAAAGTTATCGCGAAAAAACATTTTTTGCAACATAAAAAAAATTTTAGCTACACAACCAGTAGAGAACCTTCATGTAGTGTTCCTGAATATTTAGCTTCTGGTTCTAGCGGAAATGAAAGTGATTTTCTTTATTTCACAACTTACACAAGCCATTTAACCATTATAGGATTCCTTTTTTAATTCTGATTCCAACGATATATAATTTAACCTACTTATCTTCAACCGTTTCCGAGATATTTATCGGGGAAGCTCCACTAAACTAGGTACATGGTCCCATATTGGTCAGTGTCTGATGTTCTATCCGAGTAGGCCAAACAGTAAATCCAAATTTATGTCAATCAAGTCAGCCATGATAATAAAACTGACAATCAAGTAGGCTGTATAAATTTCTATTTACCTGCCAGATTAGTCTCAAAATTTTGTTACTGAAGCTGTTTACTAGAAAAAATGTTTTTGAAAGAAGAATGATGTGATATTTTAAAGGTCTTGGTCTTTATCAAAAATGATAAAAGCTACGTAGAAACTTTGAGGGAGTATTCTCGCTAATATCCAAATAGAAATGTTTCGAGTGCTTCATTTATAATACGTAAGCTGTATCGAAGATTAAGATCGTCTGCAAGTGTGATTATTAGCAAGAGAAAAAATGGGTTTAGAATTAGTGAGGACGAGAAAGAACAAATTTTTTTCAGAAGAAATAGCGAAAAATCGCGGAGAGATGCAGCGAGAGATTTATTTAAACTGTAACTAGTAACAGCTTCAACAACAAAATTTTAGACTAATCTGACTGGTAAAGTGGTAAATAGCAATATTAACAGCCTACTTCATTGTCAGTTTTATTATCATGGCTGACTTGATTTGTCATAAATTTCGTTATTGTTTGGCCTACTCGGATCGAGCATCAGACACTGACCATGAGACTATGTATCTAGTTTAGTGGAGCTACTCTGATAAATATCTCGGAAACGGTTGGAGATAAATAGGTCAAATTATTATATCGTTGGAATCAGAATTAAAAAAGGAATCCTATAATGGTTAAATGAAATGTGTAAGTTGTAAAATATAGAAAATCACTTTCATTTCCGCTATAGCCGGAAGTTATTTCAAAAAACTAAATATTCCGGAATACTGCTTGAAAGTTCTCTAATGGTTGTGTAGGATTTTTTTTATTTTGCAAAACATGTTTTTTGCGATAACTTTTTTACCGACCCCCGTAAGTATGCAAAATCAGAGTATACCATTGGATTCCCCTTAATTTTCACTGCAATATAATTTTTCGAATGACGATTTTATGTTAACCAGTCTCCTGTCACACTTTTTCCGCTTGGATGGGCCACCCTGTATCTACTTAAAACTTCGGTACATTTTTTATGGGTACTTACAACAGCCCTGTGAATAGCACTGTATATTACAATATTATTGAAGACTAAGGGAATACGCTACAACTAAATTTGAAAAGTCGGCAACTACCATGGGGCCCGCAGAAAAAATCTAGAGGGGGCAAAATTCAAATTCAAACTTTATTATTTTTGTTTATTTCAAACACGTTTTAATTTTCTAAAAATAAAACTTTATCGTTAGAAAACCAATATTAAAATAACATCATTCCTAAAAGAAACAACACGTCAACAAAAAATATCAAATCCTAAACGAAATAAAAAATAAATATTTCTCAATATCTATGATTAAATATTGGATATACTCTTTGGCATATTAACACAAAACAAATACCAATTATCACCAATGTTACCAAAGTCTACATAGACATATTGTATAAGTATGTATAAAACAACACGTAGTTATAACAAAAAATATCAAATTCTAAATAAAACATCAAAAATAAATATTTTTCGATTTTTCGATTCCTACCTACCTAATTACCTAATATGCTTGTTAAAATACTCATTTTATGATACAATATGTCCATGTAGACTTTTTATAATACAATATTCTCGACAATAACAATAAAATGAAGAAAATGCAAACTTTAACCTCCTTCGATGAAGATAGGTAGGTAAGGTAGGTAGATACCAGGCTGGTTACTAGAATGGCAAAAGTATACGCGGCGACGGAGGCGGGAAATTTGATATCAATATATTGTTCTTTACTGCACTTAATAGGCATGAATACTCAATATTTCACTCTCAATTTTTATAAGCCATGTGTTTATCATTCTTCGCACGTGGTTATAAAAGTGTGAAGCGAAACAATAATTTTCTAGGGGAGGCAACTGCCCCCCTTGCCCCCCCCCCCCTTGCGGACGCCCATACCAACTACCATATTCTGGCAATACCCCTGCTAAGGGAGCATTAATAGAAGATAATGCGGCCCTGGGCCGAACCGAACAAACCGCGCGATGGCCTAATAATAACGAGCCAACGGCGCGCCGGCCGGTGTCGGCGGCGCTAATGAGCGTCCGCGGGTGACAGATCGATGGCCGTTTTTAACGGTAATCGCGGGCGGCGTGGAGCGGGCGCAGTTGGCCTCGCCGCAGCCGATTATATTTTACAGGCCCCCCACCGGTCGTCCGGCCGGCCGGCGCGGCGCGCCGCGATCCGCATCGCGTCGAAGGCGGTCGGCCGGCGCGGGAGGCTTTGCTGCATCGAGTAGTTTTATTATATCAGTAAGTAATAATAATAATAATAATAATGTTTATTTACAAAACTTACAAAGGGGATAAAATACAAATAAGTAAGCAAATAAACAATAAGAAACTCACGAAACAACCTTTCGGCTGGCGGCTGCTTGTTTATGAACATTTAATTTAGTATAAACAAAAACAAAACTAAAGTTAGTGGTGTAATAGTCAAAAACAGTGGACAGTTGCAATCATTTAGTGAAAGTGTCTAATTTGGGAATGTAAGTCTTAAATTGGGTGTCATAGTGGTATTGTTTTTAATTAAAATGTATGACCACAGTAGGTCCTATATATTACCGTAACGCAATTCATTCTACGATATAACACAGATATAGCTCCGAACTCAATTTCGGTTTACAATACTATATATTTCATGCCTATTGTTTTCAAGGAGAATATAATAGGTAATTTTTTTCTTGAACAGATTGTACCTGGATATTTTTCTAATCTCTGGAACCAGTGAATAGAACTTAGCAGCCAAATACGTACAACTCCTTTGGCCAGTACTTACAACTTACAATACAATACGCCTTCTTTTTCTTTTCGCCTAGTATTATAGGTCTGTGGGTTTTGACCTATAGAAATTTTACCCATGTACACAAACAAAATTACTTTTTTTACTACTAACCTGAGAAATCACCATTATTTACCTCATTCCTCTAATGAGAAGTAACATTTCTCTCCCTAGGTAAATAATGATAATAAAAAAATACCTAGGTAAATAATGAAAAATTTTCTATATGACATTTAAAAATTAGTTTTATTTTATTAGCTTGACAACTGAACTCCCAGGCTACTTGATATTTCGAAGTATTTGAAAAAAGCGAGAAATTACTAAAATAAGCTAAAATATGGCAATATTTCAATGTTAGTAGTAAAAAAAATCTATATACACTTCGGTTGAGAAGGCCATTATTTCCTCGCATGTTATAAAATGCTCGGTATATAATGGCTCACTTCTCAACCTAAGTGTATAATATACTATTAAACAATACACTTGCCTAATATCAAGGATGCGTGCTTGGTTAAAAAGGTCATCTCTAAGATAGGTCAGCGATTTTCCATAAATGATTTTAAGTGCCCACTTTTGCACAACTGCAAGGCTTTGTAGGTGGTTGTCCGTAATGCCTCCCCATCCTATGATGCCATAAGTTAAATATGACTGTATTAATGCAAAATAAATTATTCTCAAATGTTGCACATTAAGAGAGTCTTCAAGAAACTTCAGTCTATATAATATGCATCTCAATGTGTTTGTTACATTCCCCACATGCAGGTCCCACCTCATGTGCCTGTCAATGAGGACCCCCAAGTATTTAATAGACCGCGACTCTAGGACTTCTGTTTGCGTATCTATCGTCAACGTGCCCATGTTCGGAAGATTATTGGTATATTTAGTATTTGTGATGTGCAAGGTTAACTTGCTGTATTGAAACCAATTCTTAATAATTCGGAAGTCGGTCTCAGCTTGCTGCTTAAGTTCTCCCCAAGTATTTCCCGAGTAGGTTATTGTTGTGTCGTCAGCCTTAATTTTAATTTTTAAATTCCAATTTGCCGCCATCCCGGAAGTGACTTGTGTTTCCAAACAGCCACCATCTTCAGTGATCTCTTGCTATGTGTTCGATCGCAACTAATCAGTTGCTACCGATCGTTTGCACTACATCGCAACTGATCAGCTGCAACAGAGCAAGATGCGGGCTGCGCTGACCACCGAAACGTTTGGAAACAATCACGGCAGGACATCCCAGTTTCGCACATATTCCCTCGTTTCATAGAGTATATATGTATATCTGGCCAATCCGGAAGTGTTGGAGAACAAGTTGGAGAACAATATAGCCAAAATACAATATACTTAAAACAGGTAGGTATGAGACGACTTGGATAGCCTACCGCTTCCGCCCACCACGGTGAGCGGGCAGCGGCCACTAACCGCAAATGGGGAAAGTTATTAGGTATAGCTTGTAACTTGTACCGGTCCCGGCCGGACCCCAGAATTGATAAAATGTACAAGTGGAAGATTAGTACGATTTTGTTGCCTCCTGCGGGTGTGACTATCTCCATACAGGGTGTATATTGACGGAGGGACACATGGAAATAGGTATATTAACAAATAATGTGCATTTTTTGTAGAACTTTATTTGAAAGAAAATATTGACTAATTTTGTGTAAAAACACATTCGAGACCCATGGTCTACTTTCTGAGATTTTGAAAAACCCGAAATTAACGATGTTTCGTCAGCTTGTACCTTTTTTATTTTTAAGAGGTACCTAAAGAGTTTATTCGTGAAATCTGTGGGCAAAACTGATCGTTTTATGCCTACTATGTCCGAATTTGAAAAAATGTCGCAGTTTACAGGGTGAAAGTTTTAAGCCTACTATGTCCAAATTTGCAAAAATGTCGCAGTTTACAGGGTGCTCTCTTAGCCCTTAAAAAATACAGCCAACCATGGTGTCAATAAATTGCCTATTTTATTTGTTTTTTGAAGGCAAAATGCTTTGGAAGCTCGGTTAAATAAACTATAATCGTGGATTTAATTAATTTCACAACACACTCCAGTGTAAATATTTGAAATATGACGCGAGGAATCTCAATCTCGCATGTTTCTAAAATTTTCTAGTATGCCTTGAAAAAAAATAGCAAGCAGCTGCTTCTGTCAGTTCATTAAATCTGTAAGGGTAATTTATTTAACACAACTTTCCAAACATTTTGCCAAACCTTCTAAATAATATTTCTTTCTCAAAAAAAATATAAATCAGGCTAGCGCAAGGGATATGTAGCGCTTGTGATACATCGATTGAAAGTAATTTTTTGACGGTATGTCCTACTATAATTACTGAGTAACTATAAGTAATTATAAGTGCTTAAAGAGCACCCAGTAACCGCGGCATTTTCCAAATCCTGATAAAGTAGGCATAAAGCAATCAGATTTGCCCACAGAATTCAGAAAGAAACTTTTTCGGTAACTCATGACATAACAAAGTTACAAGCCGAATAAGTTTCGCCAATTATGGGGGTTTTCAAAAATATCTTAGAAAGTAGGCCATAATGGATCTCGAATGTGTTTTACTCGAAGCTATCCAATCAAGAAGCCATTTTTTTCTTTCCAATAAAGTTCTCTGAAAATGCGTATTTGTCAAAATATTTCCAAATGGCCAATATATATTCGATCAGGTGTGGAGACTCTCGTGACGCCGATCTAATATTAGGTACATTTACCCGAGCTACCACCTTCCTTCATTCCCTAAGTATTATAATATTCTATTCTAATCACATCGCATTTCCTACTCGCTCGTGCCCCACCTTTATATATCTCTCTCTTATACTTACCTGATTTTTTATTATATGGCTTTATTCCTACACATTATACACTAAATCATAGTGGTTTAATAAAAAGCCTAAAGTCTAGTCTTTTTCTAAATGACTTGGCATGTTCATTTATGAAAATATATGCTAGAAATTAGCTTCCACTTAATCAAGCAGGCTAGACCCCAATAATTGGTCAAATTTCAGTTCGAAGTTTTGTCGTCTTTTACGCCTCTTTGTTCGTTTTTTAGGGATATCTACACTATACAACATTTTTTTTGGTTTGGTTCTTGGGTCTCATTTAGAATAAGTATTTTTAAGCTTTTTTAGGGATATCTACACTGTACAATTTTTTTTATTCATTTAGAATAAGTCCTAGTACCCTATTTAAACAGTTTAAAACTTCAATTTACATTTCAAAAGTTCATAATAATTTCAACTTCAAGTTCAAGATCATTCCCAATAAATTTTCCAGTATTTCGGCCCCTTTGGTGGGGAGTTTGTTCCAATTCAGAATATCACCATGCATGTGCCGAAGCCGTTTCAGAAATAATTGTTATTGGAATGAAGTCTTATATAATAGATCCATTATTCCACTAAACGACCTACGTCTGACCCACGGTTTAATAAACAGTGTGCTTACGTACTGGAAAATAAAGTTCTGGGGTGCCAGAATGGAGAAAGGACCTAGCCGCGTGTGACTGTTCTAAAATAAGAGAAAAATACCTACTAAAAATTACATAAACATCAAACGTTTCGTAACAATTTTCTACAGTATTTAAAACGTGCAGTATACTATATGTACTATGCCTAGTGTACGTCAAGCAAATAAGTTACAAATGAAAGTGCAACCTGTCACCAAGAAAGAGAATAATTCTTCTCCAAGCGAATACTTACTTTTTGTCTAGATAACCCAATGATTGTGAGATTGGAGACTTAACTTGACCATCGATTAGGTGGTGTACATATCACTACAGATTAAATTCTATGCTATCACCCTCACGAGCATAATAATAATAATAATAATAATAATAATACCACTTTGACATCATGTTTAATGAAATAAATACAAATCAGGTGGGATCTACAGCTTATATGTACTAAAAATATAGTATAGGTATATGGTTTATTTGACTCTTTCTATGGTAAAAGGAAGCAATAGCAAGCGTGCGCGGCACTCGATCAAGTCATAAAAGTGGCGCGACGGCAGTCCCGATCAACTTTATGTTTCATATTCCGGAGTGCGCGTTATTGAGATGAGCGGGGATGTTGGGAGGGACCGGGGGGCACCCTCGCTCTAGCGCAGATGAGCCTGTCGAGCGTTCGGAGCGCCCCGGGGACAGCCGAGGGCGGATGAGGGCATATAAGAGTTATTAGAGGAGCCCGCTCCGCGTGTTTACCTCCGCGCGGCGGCGGTAATAATATAATCCAATATAATCTAGGAGCCGTTGCCAGCCGGCTGTCACGGAGGGAATGCCGCGTAGGCGCCGCGGTCGAGAGTCGATGCATCAGACCGGGTCGCGTCCTCGATTATTTTATATAACCGGTGGTCACGGTACACTGTAAAAAAATCGGTGTAAATCCTCTTCGTGTAAGTGGTGAAAGAAATTTGGGGAAAATTTGACTCCAAATATCTTAACCAAACCTCATTTGGTAAAATTCACACTACAACGAATTCGTTAATTTTAACACTTAGGGGTGTATTTTTTTTATATTTCTAACACGGTTTCGTGTTTGTTCATACCACGCGGTGTTCCTTAACACCATTCGGTGTCCCTTAGTACTAAGATGTGTCAAATTGAACGTATTAACACAAGTTCGTGTTAGGTAGATGAGAGGGGGAAGCTATTTCACCAATTATGGGTGTAAAATCTTAGGCAATCAGTGACAATAAAAGTGATTCTACCTACCGCTAGTGCAAAAATGGTGTTGTTATGTAAAGTAAAATTTCATAGTGAGTCGGATGGATTAAAACGACAGGCCTATACTCAGCGACTGTGTTGATATCAGTTTGTTCTCACCGAAATCAGAAACCAGTGGCGAATCTGATTGACGGATTTTAAATTATCTGACTGTTCTGATTGTTTTGATTCCTGCTGACTGGCTCCGACTTAGTTCGGAACTGCTTGTGCTTATGAGAACAGGCCTATCTATAACTAAATCGCTGTGTCGTAACGTTTGAAGTTTCTTTTTGTCTCACATGGACAAATCTGTAAGGCAACAGTTACTTAAGTACATTGTATGAGAATTTGTATGATATAGTTTGGTCGCATCAAAATGTACGAATTTGAAAGAAAATGCTCTTTTGCAGTATAATTCTAAATCGAGGTCTAAATAACCTCCTAACATAAAGCATTTCTTGTGTTTGTGGTATATATTATATGTATAACTTTTTTATAACCAAATATTTTGGCTGTGAGAATGAATATTTTAAAGAAAATGTTGATATTTTTGTACCTATTTGTAAGGAATCGTTCATATATTTTGGAACTGAAATAAAGTATTTTCTTTACTTATTACCGTTTATTATTTCTTACAAATAATTTAAATTGAAGCCAAGCACATATTATGCCTGGTTCATACAGCTTCTTTATCTTTTAGTTTTATTTTATTTTTACAAGTAACACATTTCCTTAATTTGAACTTATCAATGACATTTGAAATTTCTTTAAAATAAAATACATAGATACATGTAAAACTATAAGAGAGAAAGAAGAAGAAAAGGGGAATACCAAATAAATTAAATTACACCATTTTGACCAAATTGCGTGTAAAAGTTACACAACACGGTGTCAATCTTACACAACGCCGTGTTAAATATTCACACCATCATAGTTCTTATTGACACCAGAACATTTGGTGAAATTGACCAAAAAAGGTGTAAAATTTACCAGATATGGTGTGGACTTATATATAGACCACTTTTCGTGTCAAATTTAACACCGGATTTTTTACTGTGTATGTGGCTCACCCCCATTTTTCTTCTATGTTTTAAAACAGAAATTTGAAATTTGGTTTACGAGTATTTAATGTAAAAGGTTTTTTTTTACATATACTAACATTTTTTCTACTTCCGGTTTTACCGGAAATAATGTCAAATTTGGATTTTTAAATGGAACACCCTGCATACCCCACAACATTGATGTCAAATTGTGACAGCTCCGTCAATTTTTATTTAAAATGATGTTCTTACATCTAGAAGTCCATGAACTTGATAAATAGAGTCATTTTTTTAAGAAGTCCTTACTAGGGATGTCTATTGGTAATTTCGACGTCCTAAGTTGGCATCAATGCAGCAAAAAATGCAACCGGGTCATAAGTTCAGGTCAATAACGAGCCCATTTGCACAATAAATAACTAGGTAGGTACCTACTAATAAGATAAAAAGTAACATTTCCTGATGATGCTAACATGGTTAGCGAAACGCGCGTCGAGTGCAAAAAACAAAGTTTTGGTGTGTGGAGTTAAGCAAAAGAAGTATTTTCTAAGTGCCAAAAGTTCCTGATTCCCAACTTAGTTTAATTTGGTAGGTCGCTTTTTAAAGTCGACCCACAAATACGGCCCCCGTGCCCCGTAGGTACTATTTTTTATTCGGCTTTTCAAGAAAGTGGCTATTTAAATTCGCACCGGGGCCGTAATTGAAAATAAATGTAATTTTTAAAATTGATATACTTGATTTTTGCATATTTGGTATAAAGGGCTTTCCAATAGGGAGGATATATGATTCTAAAATGCCATGGCCTCCGTGTTGACAGATACCACTGGGTGTCATTTGTAGATGACTGTGACAATTCATCATGGCAAAATATAATACGTCTCCAGAACGTTTCAGTATTGTTCAAAAATTTTATGAAAATATATATGTAGGTACGTTCTTTTGTGAATAGTCAACGTGCACTTCGCGAAAACTATGGTCCGCATAATCGCCCCACTTCGCTTACTATTCGTCGAATCGTTGAAAAATTTGAAAGGGGTTCTACTCTTCATGATGTGAAAACACCAACAAGACATCGAAATGCAAGAAGTGTAGAGAACATTGCAGCTATAAGAGATGTTGCAGAAGTTCCAAATTTATCGATTCCTCGTCGTGGGCCTTACATGAACGACAACTTGGCGTATTTTGCGAAAAGACTTAGGTTTACATTTTTATAAGAACTGAAAGCAATCGACAGGAGATTCACGAGAAGCCTTTGCATCCGCAAAAGGTCACTGTATGGTATAGGATTAGGTACTGCAGGAAAAGTTCAGTGAAATGAGAATTTCAAGAAATGCCACTGTTAGTTAGCCTCCAAGAGGTTGCAATTTAACTCCCTTAGATTACCTACTTCTTGCGTGGAGTTATTTAAAATCAATGATCTATGTAAACCAACCACGAACCCTTATGATGCCTTGAGAGATTCCTGACATTAGGTCCAATTTATTGCACAAAGTCCTCGAAAATTGGGTTCATCGAATCCCGTCCTTTCCACGAAGCCGAGATGGGCACTAAAATGTTGTCTTATTCAAAACATAGGAATGAACTGTGCTTCAAAATAAAATAAAAAGTTTGGTTGTACCTAAAATATTATTTTTTTAATTTATTTTCAAAATCATATCGTCCATATCGAAAAACCTTTTTTACTTATGGACCTGAACTTTGTTCATAGCAATTTTAATAAATTCAAATCGTGTTGAATAAGTATTTTAAGTTGTAACGTATTTAAAAATTTCAAAACAGAGTATCTTCTTTTTCTAGTGAATAAACAAATGGCTATTTATTTAAAATCAATTATCTACAATTCTAGATTATTCTTACAATAATTATTGTACCATCCGATCCTTAGTAAATCCGTATCTGGAAAGAAAGAGAAAACAATAAAACAATACCTCCAAAATCTGCTATTTTGCCCTTGCTTACCATCTGTTGTATTCACAATATTCACTGGCGCGGTTTGGGGACGCTTTGCGCTGCATATCCAAATCATGTTTTAGTGTAGTTTGGGTTGCCTACTGTGCTTGTTTTCTATCGCTGCCTTGGAACCTCGTCGAACATCGGCCAACTTAAAAACAAATCATAATTTTATTAGAAAAATATATATATGATGAATATCTATATCAAGCTATTACTATCTAAATATATACGCAGTCTCCTTTTGTAATATCAACTTAACTTAAATTCACACAACATTCATACAAAAGCCATCTCCTGTGCATACCTAAGTAATTATAGAAAGGCAAAAGGATACCTCTGGGTGCTTACCTTGGCAAAGCATACTTCTTTTCTAAAATCATCACATATCTTTTGTGCAAGCATGCTATGGATCACGATTTTCTTGTAGAATTTCCCGGAACCGATGGAAAATATAAATAAATAAGCTGTAACTTATATGTCAATAACTTTGATTGACATATGACAGCCTTCACTGTCACTTTCAGAAGTCAAAACCATGTTCACGGTACCACTCATGGTTCCGGTTCCGCATTAAAAGTCCCTAAATCGTGATCCCGCGTTTTTGGCTTGAGGTGGTTTTTTTTATACATGGACTTGTTCCTGACTCTGTCACTCTTCGTTCTACGCTTGCTGGCTGAGGAGCCATTTTTAAGCTTATGGCATTTTTGCCGATTTTTAAAGAAACCCCTAGCAAACCCTTCAAATTCTGATTTTGTGATCCAGCGACGATTTTGTCGGTTCTTTTAGAAGGTAGTTTGCAAACAAACAAAGGGGGTTCGAGTTCCTAATCATCAACCATCAAAGGCCATCACCACCCACGGTAAGCGACCTTATTCATGTTATGCACTTAAAGATGTGTTTTTCCCAAGGGCCAAGGCGAGTATCTAATTCGGGTCCTTTTGGTTTTGTTTTAGGCTTTTTTTTTTTATTGTACAACAAAAACCAAACCACTTGTACAGTGTGTCCCAACCACCACGTGGTCGTACTTTTACCTTAAATAATTAGTACGTTGCGGAGTACTCCGTGGGAGTAACTCACCATCTGCGACGGCGATTTGCGAGAGTCATCACCTTACCCGCTACTCCTGGTAACTGGACAATTACGCAACACCTTCGGTGGAGCCTGATTCGCCTGGTGGAGAATCTATCAATTGGCAAGTCTATTCCAATTATTATTATCTCTTTAACGTTTTTTTTATGAGCCGCACTGTAACGATCTCAATTTAATTACGTAACTCTGGTTTTGATACCAAAAACCTGTAAGCGGAGTATAATATTATACCACGTACCTACCCCTTTTTCCATATATTAATATTTTTAACATTCGTATAAAGAGTTTTCCCATTTAATGCTTGATTTAAGATCAATAATAATTATTTCTATTTTTGAGAGGCTGTGATATTTACCCTTTTTTTATCATAATTTGTTGGCTGTGCAATTACTATTCCTGCTTGTTTAAATAAATTATTATTTCATATTGTTAAACTTATAGACCTTTTTTATTTTGTTGATAACTGCATTTCCCGTTTTGAATTGAACATCAAAAGTACTCTCCTGTTTCTAAGGCCATGTTAGAGAAAACGGGTGGCGCCATTTTATAAGTCCCTTATTTTGTTTGTAAGTTAACCCACGCCACTCTGCCGTGGAGTGAGTTAGCTGGGTAGGCCAAAATCGGGAAGTACCTCTTGAGTTTATTAACTTAAAAATAAATAAATAAACCCGTCTTTCGACCGTAAAAATTACGTGGCAAAGTTTTTTCGTATTTAATATACATCAATTAATTAACTTTTAAATATTGTAGGTTCATTAACAATAATTTCTACAATTTAAAAATAAAATTTATTTTTTTCTTATTGGGTTTTTAGTTATAAAATTGATTGCTCTGAAATGCAAATTTTATCAAGTCTTTTGAAGAAAAATGCTCCCGGTAGGATCCGTACCACATGTTCAGTCTAAGAGTCTACAGATTCTAAATACGGCCTTGCCGCGCACAGCTATCCTAATGAAAGAGTTAGGTCCTCAATATCAGATACCTGATTCGATTTGGATGTAAAGGTTTATTTAAAACTAAAAAGTTAAAAAATAAAACTAATAGATAAAAACTAAAATACACGCTTTCATTGTTGACTAAAAAGTAAAAAATAATTGATTTGATAGTATGCTTGATATTTCCTAATATGAAATTAATTAATGTAAAAGCGTATAGGGCGCTAGGTATATGTAGGTATCTAAATAAATTTGAAATCAAATTTACAGCGTTACTAAGTAGGTATTTATATATGTTACAGACCATATATGTAAAACAGGCCGTATATATACAAAAGGACTAGTCCATAATATGTAAATGACCTGAAGATATTATTCCATAGTGTAAAAAGTTTGTCCTTCAATAAACTGACTAGTCGGTTTGCAAAAGAACTTGTCCATTTATATACGATCTATCTGCAACTGGTCCATATTATTATATAACAGAGATTTAAACAGAAACAGAATGTATTTCAATGTTTTCCAGGCGTCCACCAGTTCTGAATTAACCTTTGTTGTTTATATAGGCCCATCAGAGAAGGATATTACTTCTTGTTAGTACGTAGGTTTTTGAAGAAAAAAAAGGTAATTATTTATATAGTACAGTGGATACTCTATACTTTTTTATTATTTTTTCTTCAAAATACTTCCTAAGGCATATCGTTCTTTAATGAGCCTGTATAAAAAAAAGGATAATTATTCACTGCCATTCAACATACAGTGTGAATGGCAATAGTCCGTATATGAAATACCATGTTATTTACATACGGTAAGTAGTAAGTATAGGTAATGGGCAACGGTATAGCATAAATAGAACACCCTGTATATCGTACAGATTTTTTTTCTTATATAAACATATTTTTGTGGAATTGTAGTCTCAAGAATCGAAGAAAAAAACGAAATAAAATGGGGTTGATATACCCTTTGACCCGAAACTTTTACTTGGGCCTGTAGTTTAAACGAATCATTCCTTAGAATCAGCGTATTTATTCAGTAAATTGTTTGCTCCTGTAAAATCTCCACTTGGGATTTGGTTTACGAGATATCGCAACATGTTTGCTTATTTATTGGGATTTTTTTTGCTATTTGTTGTATTGGTCCCGTTAAAAAATAGTGTTTTTTTTTTAATATCAAGCTTCAAACTTGGTATGATCTTTGTATAAACACAATCTCCTAATTTGCCTAACCTAAAATGAGAAAAAATATATGGGGGGTTTTGGAAACATTGTCAACAACTGTGAATTTTTCAAATTAGTTTAGTCAAATTACAAAATTACCTACATAATATTAGATGCAAAAACTTCGATATTTCAAAAAACAAAAATGGGGTTGTTCAAAGTGCACAACAACACCCGCCGTTCGCTATACGTTGGTTTGTCTAATGTGTGAGAACATTCTCACGAGCACAAGAGGACGAAAAAGGAAAATTTTAAGAATGTGTCAACGTCTCAATTTTCGACCCTTACTCTCACTCCTATTCATTATTGTCACCTGCGCTTCATTGAAAGATGGAGACACGAGACTACGCGATACAAGCGCACGCAAGCCAGCCAAAATCGCCATCATATTCGTGATATTATTATATCTACTTATATTTGAGTATTTTCAGCATTTTGAGCACTTTGCGAGTAATCTTGAGTATTTTAGGAACATGCTCAAGAATTTTCAAAAAATTAGAATTTTCAGAAAAAAAAAACATTTTATGTTGCTATAATAAGACATCTATCAATGCCGTTTATTCTTGTTCCTTCTTGTTGAAAATGCTTGAAGGAAACTAAACTAAAAAAGGGTTAATTAGCTTAGCTATTAAACTTAATGAATCTAGGTTAGGTATGTTAATAGAAACATTCCAGGATTTTTATTTTATTTTTCATTTGTAAAATTGAGTAGATATTACTTTCATACCTTTGGTAATATAGTGCCTTAGATAAGGACAAAAAAGGGATAAAGGATTTAAAGTTGTCGCAGATCCTAGGCATATTGTGGACTCTGATGCTATGATTTTGTAATCTATGCATTAAAATGCAATCGATTTTGTGAAAGGACATGGTACAATTTCATAGGAAATAACAATAAAAAACAATAACTTTAACCGCAGTTGTCTTTTCTATAAAAGTCACACCAGGTTGATTTGGGTATAGAATGTGCTCATAATTTGTTACTTAGAACTTAATATTTAATCATTTTTCACTTAAACTCTTTGACCTTACCCGACCCTTCCCTCATCGACAAAGTCTAACTACGCCCCTTCTAGATAGGTACGAAATTAATATGTAACTGATCTTCACCTAAGTTTCTTATGTTATTAAAGGCAGAAGATGGCTCTAAACTGAAAAATTAGTAGATTAGGTGACTACATTTTTGAAATCACTTTATATGTTGAACTACTGGCCTACTAACTCTGCAGTACTAGCAAGTTCTAAACTCACGTGTCGTCACTTCTCTTTATCGCGTCTTTTACTCCTGAGTTCGGGGCGGGGCATCCAGGCGCGGTCTTAGGGGGGGAGGGCATGGGGGCCATGGCCCCCTCCCTAATAAAATGAAAAAATAATCATAAATAAAAAATAGATACGAATATTATTACCAATATTATCTAACAAAATAGTGTAAATAACAAAAAATTTTCGAGTTGAAATTTGAGCTTCTGGAGATCAGCTGCTTGGGTTGAAACTAATTTGTGACATAATTTTACTTTCGAGAAATCACCTTGGATATCATGAAGAAACTCATTTTCCACATCAGTAAAGTGCTCTTTTCGTAGGTTTACGGCAAAATGTCATTAAGGAAATTTGTTCAGAATGAAAAACTGAGTAGGTTTGCGAAATTTCGAAAGTCTATTCCTATACTTTGATTTTTGGCATTTTTCCGACTTTTTTAGAAAAATGCATTTTGTGTAGTTTTCACATGAAAATATTATTAAGGAAACTTGTTATCAATGAAAAACTGGATAGGTGTGAAAAATTCCAACAGCCTAGGTCTACTTTGATTTTTGTGCGTTTTAATTTTTTAGCAGAAAAAATCAAAGTAAACTTAGGCTTTTGAAAATTTTCACACCTATCCAGTTTTTCATTGTCAACAAGTTTTCTTAATAACATTTTGATGTAAAAACTACACAAAATGCACTTTTAAAGAAAGTGTAAAAAATGCCAAAAAATCAAAGTATAGGCCTAGAATTTCGAAATTTGGCAAACCTACTCAGCTTTTCATTCTGAACAAGTTTCCATACTAACATTTTGCCTTAAAACCTACAAAAAAGGCACTTTACTGAGGTAGAAAATTAGTTTCTCCATAGTTTCCAAGGCATACGTGAAGTAAAATTATGTCACAAATTAGTTTAAAACCAAGCAGGGCTGATCCCCAGAAGCTCAAATTTCAAATCGAAGGTGTTATTTACACCTTATGTGAACTCAATCTGTGGATACACCGTATATAACCAACGCACATGCAAAAAATTTTGTTTACATAATTTTTATTTAAAATATATTTTTTTATTTTTATTATTTTTGTGAGGAATATATTTTTTTGTGACATCGCCTTATTGAAGTTTTATTGTTATAGTAGGTACTTAAAAACCGCCTAAAGGAGTACATATCCAGATACGCCCCCCTCCCCTTCGCAGACGCCAACGCCAACGATGCGATGATAGACAGAATGCGCTGAGCCGCAGTGAAAATCTGACTCTACCTATGGTTGGGCAACGGCGCGGCGTTGATCGGCGGCCGTAGCCGTAACGACGGCGGAAGCGCTGCCGCGTACCGGGACGGGCAGGCGCCCGCGGCACCGGCGGCGGCGGCGGCGTCAGCGCCTCTCATTCATGAAATTGCACGGCCGGGCCGCCGGCTTTGTCGGGCGGGATTTGCGCCCGCCGCCGCCGCCACTTCCATTCCCGATGCTTCGCGTCGAACAAAAAAGATCGAGCCTTCCCGTTCCGTGACGAGTTTCCGAGATACTGCGGCGGTTTTTGTTTCGCGCCCGTATTGCGGTCGGATACCGGGACATTTGCGCTACGTTGGAGCCTGGAGTCGGACAATCATTTCTTGCGTTCGCTTCTTGACATCATAACTTTTTTGCCTGGCGACAAGCTTAATAAATCCCATTGTAATAAATCAGAGTTCTCCCCACCAATATACTTAGGTAGATCTATCGTAGATATATATCATCGGTGGGTTCGGCTTATATTATATTTGACAAATTGATCCTATTCTGACCCGAATTTGAAGCATTCCATCTTGTGACCTTGGGTTTCACAAAATTAAATGCTTCAAATTCAAATCGGCCATTTTTTTCCCAATGGCGTACCGTGATATTTAAAACTGGGGATATAAGTTACGTGATAGATTTAGTAGTAATAAAATTGTGGAAAATTATAGCTATACCTATACCGTGCTATTCATAAAGTTTGCACCAAAAGAAAAAATTGTTTTAAACCATTTTTAAAATTTTTATTTTTATCCTTAATTTTGCATTGAAAATTATTTTTATTAGGGCCGCGGTGGCGAAGTTCGTAGCGCTGGATAAATGTGGATTCACGGTATTGCTCCTTAATAGCTTATCAGTGTGGCTTACTAATTGTCCTACACTCACTGGGATTATTACGGTTTTCTAGGGTTTTCCGTAGTACCTACTTGAGCGAATGCTATCCTAGTTCTATCGGGAAAAAGTCGGCCCCAGCCGCAATTGGCAACGAAGACAAAATAATAGTAATTGCCCCCGCACAAGCATTCATTTGCTTCTGGGGTACCTACTCCTAGTTTGGAATATTGTGAGGGTGAGCATTATTATTATTTTATTATTATTTATTAAGAGAGCAACCGGTAAATAAGTCTCTTAGATTTAAAATATAGGAAAAAATTTCGAGTACCGATTTGAAGAGAAATAATTAAGAAAAATCCAAATGTCCTGACATTTTTATGAAAATTGGCCTAGAGGCATAATAATACTTACTCGTAAAATGTGAACACATTTTCTTAACACCATTTCCAAGTAACCCCCTTTTTCCCAATTTTTAATTTTAAATCATACCTGTTTGAAATGTCATATTTGACGGGCATGGGCTGTGACGCCACGAACGTCTTTAGGCAAAATATAGTGTACCGAAAACATGCATCAACAGAGTCCGAAATCAGATTTTCAAACATTTTTCCCGTTATGAATAGCAAAGTTTTATGTACTTCAAAAATAAACTTTATTTAGATAGAATTGAAGTGACTAATTCAGGTTTTTAAACCCAAAAGTTCTCTCCACATATTTCGCAGCGCCCCCGACGCTACGCCAGTGTTTTTGTCCAATAATTGGCGTGGTATAAATTAATACCAAAGTCTAGAGAATTTAATACGTTTTTAAATCGATTTCATGGGTCTGGGAACTGGCCTACCAGGGTGGGCTAAAAAATGCTTTGTTTATCAACCGATTTTAAAAAACGAGACATCGTTGCTTGCAGAAAAGAACGGACTATTGACAGAAAGTTTCATAACGGCTGATTTGTTCAACATTACGGTGATGTTTAAATCTAGCCCTTTGTTTGAGCTAATTATTTTAGCTACAAAAATCGTCCGAATGATGCAACCAATACAAAAAGTAAATAAAATTGGCCATTGTTCACATTTAAGACCCCACTGTCTGGAAAATGGGTCCATCCGGGGCGGAGTTATACGCTATAATTAAAAAATAGTGTTTTTTTATCATTAACATTTACATTATGTTTGAAACTGCCTTCTTTCTTTTGCCCATAACTTTTTTATTTACTAACCGATTTCGACTAACATTACACAGTTGCTTGAAGAAAGGGCGGGTTATTGACAGAAATATCGGAATAATGCAACCGATACGAAAAATAATAAAACAGGCATTACTGTACATTTTAAGACCACCATGAGAAAAATTGGTTCAAAGGAGGTCGGACCTATACGCAATAATAAAAAAAAGTCTTTTACATTAACGTTCATCCAAATCGGTTAGTAAATAAAAAATTATGGGCAAAAGATCGAAGGCAAAACAATGATAAAAATGACTATTTCTATTATTGCGTATAGCTCTGTCCCCGACGAACCGATTTTCCTCGCAGTGGCCTTAGAATGTATAGAGCAATGCCGGTTTTATTGTTTTTTGTATCTGTTGCATTATTCCATTATTTAAAAAATTAGCCCAAAGAAAGGATAATTTTCAAGCATGTCCGCCATCTTGGAATTAGACAAATCGCCAATTTGAACTTTTCTGTCAGTAATCCGTGCTTTTTTCAAGCAACGGTGCAACGCTCATCGAAATCGGTTAGTAAATAAAAAAAATTATGGGCAAAAAGACGAAGGCAGGTTTAGAATTACAGCAAAACAATGATAAAAATGAACTTTATATATTACAGCGTATACCTAGCTCGGCCCCTTATGGACCGATTTTCCTCGCCCTTAAAATATAGAGAAAGACCCCTTTCATTTATTTTTTGTATTGGTTGCATCATTCCGACATTTTGTCTTCAAAAAGGATTAGACCAAACAAAGGGCTAAATTTAAACATCGCAGCCATGTTAAATTTCAAACAATCATCCATTTTGAAGTTTTTTGTCAATAGTCCGTTCTTTTCTGCAAGCAACTATGCTCCGTTTTTTAAAATCGGTAGACAAACAAAAAATTAGTCCAAAACAAAAAGTTTTTTGGTCCACCCGATATAATTTATATGCGGGAGTAAGTGCAAATAGGTAGGTATACCATTCGAGCACTGCAGAGTAGAGTGAAAAGAGCTCACTCCAAAAGTTTCATCTCTAGGAAGCGAAGTGTTCTGACTGTTGTGTTTCGGTGTTCTGTGATTGTATTAATAATTATTGACGGCCGACGCACTTGTAGCTGTTCTGTCGTCGACGCGAAATTACAGCAATTGAAAATAATTTATTTTACTGCCCTTTTACTGTTTTTGTAATTTTAAAAATAATGGAAATAGCGGTTAAAAAGACGCATATGCCACTGGAATATACCGAGGGCGATGTTATTGTTAATGGTAGTTCGTTGTCATTGGGCATCGCGTCCGGCTTCATGTTCATGCACCTTTTTTTGCTCTTCAGGAGCTTCGCTCCAACCCGAAGTTTCAAGCCTAAGCCACCTTCTATGTACTACTCTGTGGCTGGATATGGTCTACTATATCTATTTATGGTACGGAAACGATGAGTTTGCTGGATATGGTCTACTATATCTATTTATGGTACGGAAACGATGAGTTTGCAGACTCATGCATTGCCTCACGTCGTCTGTATACAGAGAAGAGAAGGAACTCTGTACCTGTCTGCTGAAGGCATTGGCGCTGTCCTATAAGGCGAATAAAATCTATACCGGTGAACGTAACTTTCAGCAGAATGCTGCATGGCAATTATTATCCCTTTGAGAAAATAATTGATTGAAAACAAACTCACTCAAAGAAGATGTTCTCGTAAAATTCTATTATGCTTGTGAAACGCGACTTAACTTACGGGATCGGAACAAGACCTTTTTAAAAAATGCAAAGTTTTTTATTGGCAACTAGTACAGAGTCTGATAGTCAAAAGTCGAAAAATGTGGAGCGCGATAGTTTATATAATTTAAGGAAAGCAGAATTCGCAAGATTTCAAGGTGTTCGAGAGTCCATCTAGACTCTGCTGAGTTTGTAGTTTCTACGGCGTAATTTCTATGATGAGGTAGCAACTTCTAGAACATAACTCCTCCCGCCTTAAGTGGAGACTTCCGGAGTAAACAGGATGGAAGGCGACGTTGTCTTCTCTTCTTTCTTCAAAATTTTGAATTTATTTTTCATTTTCCAAATAGTATAGGTGATCAGGATGATGACGATGCTTCCTACGGTGATCCATAATATCCAATCTATCGGAGTTGAAGTATCGATGTCGACTATGCTGATCGGGTTTGACGCTTGAATTTGTTTTTCCAATTGGTGAATATCTTGAAGGTTTACATTTTCGATTTTCAGGGGGCTTCTTCTTGTTTCGATCTTGATTATTGATGGATTTTGAATTTTAGGTATTAATAAAGGATTTCCAATGGTTTTTGTTTCTTTGTTACCAATTTCATAAGATTTGTATTGAAATGTACAGTTGTAGGGTATCTGAAGTAAGTTGTTGCCTTGTAGAGTATGAAACTTCTTTTCTGGACATGTAGAAGTGGCTTGAATTTCTTCTTCGCTGATTATTATGAAATATTTATTATTAATTTTATTGATGATAAATTTTGGTGGTACGATCGGAATTTGGTTGCATTGATTTGGATGACCATTTATTAAGGTGGTTATGCAGTCATTATTTTCTTGAATATTTTCTAGGTTACAGATGTATATTTCGTCAAGTTGCGGGCATGGTTCTTCCATGTATTGATGAGCCTTTTCTTCTAGGGCCAAGTAAGGTTTTGGGGGTACAATAATTAGGTTTTTATCCGTAGGGATTGGAAATAAATGAAAATATTGAAAGGTACTAGGATGTATTATAGGGAATTCCATGGCAAATATTATATTATTTTCCGAAAAATGGCAATTAGTCTTAATTATTGAATACCAAGATTCTAATTTTATATTAAGAATTTCTTGTTTTTTATATTGATTAGAAAGTTCGTTCAAAATATCCACAAGATTTCGCCTTGTCAAAATGTCGGGGTGTGCTACATGTAATTTTGAAAAGGTGACAGCATTCTCTAAATTATCTAGTAAAGTAATAATGATATTAGTATTTATAAAAATTTGTTCAACTATCGACATGTAGGTCGTATATCGGTAAAATTCATTGGTAATATTGGAGATATTGTTTTGGATTTCATTAACTAACTTTGCGATTTTCCTTTGATTGGAATTAATGTCTTCTATAATTTTAGATTGCTTTTGAATTAACTGTTTAGAAAGAGACATTTGTAAATTAACTTCTGAGACAATTTTTTGTTGATTAGATTTTAGTAATTTTAAAGCATTATCATAGCGTTGACCGTCATTAGCATCCAGGGTGCCAAAAAGCCATTTTTGTACAGTGCCTGCTAAATTTACAAGACCTCGTCGTTTCCGTTTGTGATTAAAATTTAAATTTTCATATTTTTCGTTAAGTTCGATAATTAAAGGATATAAGTGTTCTGAAATATTACGAGAATTTCTAAGTAGAAAATTCCAACTTCCAAAGTCGAGTGAGGAATTAATGTTTTGAAAAATGTTTGTTATCCCATCAATTTGAGTTTTTATGTCTAGTAAATTTATATCATATAAGAAAACATGTTTACTTTTTATAACGCGAGCTTGGCCTAATTCAAAGGGGAGAATTCCGGGAGAGTTGATTTTGGATATTTCTATTTTATTCTGAAATGTCACTATTATTTGCAGCAGAAGTAGAAGGATTCTCAGCTTCATTTTCCTGTAACAAAGGAGGTTGTTTTAGCTCCTTCATATGAATTATTTCTTCTTTATTATTATTTTTGTTTTTTATTTTGAATTTATTATGTTCTAAAATTTCGATAATTACGTATGGACCTATAAATTTGTTGCTCCTTTTATTTCTGTTAAGGGGATTTTTCTTAAATACAATTTGATTAATTTTAAAAGTAGAATTTGTATTGCCCTTTGCATTTTTCGTATTAACAATCTTTTCTTTTTCTTTTATTAACCTCGTTTGGACGTCACCATATACGTGTTTTAATTTTTCCGCGTGATTTTCGACATAGTTTGATGTCCGTATGACCGTATACTAATTCAAAAGGCGTGAATGTCGTCGAACTGTGTATTGAGCAATTATAACCTAAAACGGCGTAATTTATTAAGTCGGTTTCGTTAGGGAAAGATTCTTTTAAAATTCGCAGGTGTTCTATTATTGTGGAATGGAAACGTTCTACTATACTGTTTGACTCGTGGTGGCCTGGTGTAGTGAAATGAATATCTATTTTATGTAATTTTAATAATTCCTTAACCGTTTCATTATTGAATTCACGTCCATTGTCTAAAATGATCTGTTGAGGAGTACCAAAAGAACAAAAATATTTTACAAGAGCATCACATATGGTTGTAGCGGATTTTCCGGGAATTAATGTAGCTTGCGCGAATTTCGAGAAAGCGTCAACGAAAGTTAAATAGTTTCTGGTGTCATAATAGAACACATCGACATGAACTAACTGGAATGGTTTACAAGGAGTTTCAGTTAATACTTGAGGTACATATGGAGGGTTTCTACCGTATTTGGTTCTCTGACAAATTTCGCATGCATTTATATATGCAGTAATATCGGACTTCATATTTATCCAAAAATAGTTTCTCTTTAAATAATTTAGTGTTTCTTGTATTCCGCGATGATTCGTTTTTCCTAAATGGTGATTTTTTATTAGTAATAACTGTTCCTCTTTGTCTTTTATGGTATTAATTAATTTTGTACATATTATCAGTTTGGGACCTAATCGATTGAAATGCTCTGAGTAAATATTTGAAAATTGTGTTATAAATTGCGAATGATTAAAATAAATATGATACGTAGTGTTTGGTCTTAGATATTGTTTTAGAAAATCTAGGATTAATTGCTCATTTGAAATTAAAGGAATTTTGACTGTCATAATTTTTTGGTGCAAGTAGTTTTCTTGTTCTACTGAAAGTTTATCGACGTTATTTTTGAAAATATGTATTTGATTCGTTTTATTATTGATAATTTCGTCCAAAATAGGTAAACTTTCATTACATATTTCTTTTGAGAGGGAATGGGCAGTTTCGTCATCACTAATTTCAATAGGTGCGTTATTTAATATTGTCGGTCTAGGTTTATCAGGAGGTCGGATTTGTATGTCGGAGTGAATTATTATCTTAGGTTTCGTTCGCGGGACGGGGTCAGCTGTGTGAGTGTCTGGCGTTAATGAACTTGCTTGGGTATTGTTTACATTACTGTTAGAAATTTCTTGGCTTGTACTGGGTAGTTCAAAATTTTCTGGGTTTTCTACATAGTTCCTTAAAAATTCGAAAGTTTCTTGATTTATATCTCCTGGATTATTGATAACAGATTGGGTTTCATGAATATTCAAATTTATACGAGAGAGTGCGTCGGCATTGGAGTTTAACTTTCCCTTTTTATAAACAATTTTGTAATCATACTCTTCTAATTTGAGACGCCAACGAACCAATTTCGAATTGGGTTCTTTTAAATTAAAAAGCCACGTGAGGGGGCGATGATCGGTAACTATTGTAAATTTTCGACCATAGAGGTAGGGACGAAAGTACTTACAAGCCCAAACAATGCTCAATAACTCTTTCTCAATAGTACTGTAATTTTGTTCACTGTCATTTAGGGTGCGTGAGGCATAGGCAATAGGTTTGTCTTGTCCAATGGTGCCTTGGGATAATACTGCGCCGATAGCGATGTTGGAAGCATCAGTAGTTAGAATGAATTCTTTGGAAAAGTCAGGATACTGTAATATCGGATCATTACACAAAATTTTCTTACATGTGTTGAAAGCTTCTATGAATTTTTGACTATGAGTAACTTGAGCGTTCTTCTTTAAACAGAGAGTTAAAGGTTTAGTTATTTTTGCGAAATCTTTAATAAAGCGGCGGTAATATCCAAGTAATCCAAGGAATGATTTTATTTCTTTTTGAGTTTTAGGAATGGGGAATTTTTGAATACAGGAAATTTTTTCGGGATTGGGTTTCACTCCTTCTGATGTAATAATGTGTCCGAGGTAAGCAACAGTTTTTTGTAGAAAGTCGCATTTGTCAAGTTGTACTTTAAAATTCGCGTCACGTAGTCTGTCGAAAACTTTTTTGAGATTAATTATATGTTCTTGGAGAGATGTACTGAAAACTATTATGTCATCTAAATATACGAGACAAATTTCGTTTGTTAAACCACGTAAAATATTATCTATTAATCTCTGAAATGTACTGGGTGCATTTTTAAGACCGAATGGCATTCGTAAGAATTGATAATGTCCAGAATCAGTAGAAAATGCAGTTTTGGGTACATCATTTTCGTCAACTTCAATTTGATGATAACCGGAGGCCAAATCGAGTGTTGTAAAGTAATTCGCACGTCCTAGTCTGTCTAATATGTCCGTTATGTTTGGAAGGGGATATTTGTCACTAATAGTTTTGTCATTTAACTTACGATAGTCGATGACTACTCGCCATTTCCTTTTTTTACTAGCGTCGAGTTTCTTTGGAACGATCCAGATTGGACTGCTCCACGGGGATGTGGATGGTTCAATAATTTTTTGTTGTAACATTTTATCTATTTGGGATTTTACTTCTTGTCGATGGATTTCGGGAAACCTATACGATTTAGTAAAAATAGGTTTTTCGTCTGTGAGATTAATTTTATGTTTGACTTTATTTGTAAAGCTAAGAGGTATTTTTTCACAGTAAAAGATGTCCCTGTATGAATAACAAAGTTTACGTAAAGCGGACTTTTCTTCATAATTGCAATGATCAAGTCTAATATTTTTTAAATTTTGTTTTAGTACATTATCTTCAGTTTCTGAGAGTTCCGAATTATCTTCGATTTTGTCGATAAAGTTAATCTCATTAGGGTTTAAAATTTCAACGTCTAAAGGTTCAGTAATTATGACTTCAAAGGGTTCTAAATTTGGATTTATAATTGTTGTTGTCGCGAAATAATTTTGAATATCAACTACAGCACGAGGGGATTCTAAATTGTTATCAAAATTATTGTAATCTAAAATACCGAGGCCATTTTTATAGCATACTGGAACTTTAACTATTTTTTGAGTTCGAGGTGGTATAATTAAAGAGTGATAACATTTTTGGAAATTTTTCTGTTGTTTTGAATTGGAGTTTTCCGAAAGTAGAGGTATTTGAACTTTGGGAGTCTTTAGTAATTTATTGTCGAGATCTATATTTGATCGTAGTCTTTTCAATAAGTCCATGCCAATAAGACCGTGATATTTTGGGGAAAAATCATAGATATAAAATTTATAAAATCGATTTACGTTAAAAATGTCGAAAAGTGGAATTATGGCAATTTCATTGTGAAAAGTAATATCGTGAGAGGTCTGAATACTAAAATCTTCATGAAAAATGCAATTACTGTAAAACTTATAAGCTACATCGGGGTTAATTATACTACGGGAACTACCTGTATCTATAAGGAATCTGGCATTAATTTCTGGAATTTCTATATACGTTAAATCGCTCTTATGTAGATGATTTAAGTCAATTATTACGTTGGGTTCTGTGGATTCGAAGCCTGGGAAAAATTTTCAAAACTTTCATAAGTTTCGTTCGGTACGAAATTTTCATCGGAGTTTTCATGGTAAAAATCGGGAAAAATTTCATCGGGATTTTCCGGGTTTTCGAGATTTTCGTCGAAGCTAAAATCTGCCTCTTCAATATTGTGGAGTTGTGGAGTTTGGTAATTTTTTGGAAAATTATTTCTGAATTGAGTTTGTATAGTAGGAATTCGTGATGTAGTAGACATCGGTTCAGGTTTATGTTGCGGAGTTATACCGGTGGGTTTAAAAACATTTCTGGAAGTGTTAGGGGCTCCAAATACTTGTTTATTGGTAAAAAATTTAGGGGAAGGCATATTCTGTCGAGGTTGGATGTTTATAGGTTGAGATGGGAATTGAGCTCTTTCGGGAAAATTTTGATTTTGGGAATAATTTTGATTTTGCGAAAAATTGTTATTATTTGGCGGAAACATTGATTGTTGTCGTGGTGTTATAGCTTGTTGATTATTATAAGAATTCATTTTTGGAAAGTGTTGAGGATTTTTATTTGGTAATGTTGAATTTTGGAAATTACTTGTTTGAGACTTTTGAAATAAAATAAAGTTTTCTTCTTCAATAACATACGATATTGCGAGTTCTAGACTGTCAGGATTTCTTAAACGAACCATATCTTGGATACGTCCAGATAGACCTCTTATAAAGGTTTTTAGTGAAAGTTCATCATAATTTTTAATTTTAAAAGCACGTTCTTCGTTAGTCATTTCCATTGAAATTATTTTAGAAGCGATGGAACTACGGCACTTTTGTAATCTCTGCCCAAAATTACGAAAAGATTCATTTTTGAAGGGTCGCGAAACAAGCATTTCTTGCACTAAGCAATCAAGGTTTCTTTGGTCACCGAAACTTAGTCTTAATAATTCTTTTAAATTTGCCCAATTTCTTACGTCAGGTCTACTACCAGCAATAACTAAAGCGTGTCCTGTTAATTTTCCAATAACAGCACGTATTAGGAAGGTATTTATGGGATCAGCGGGGTTTGCATTGGAATATGTGGAAATAAGAAAATCACAATGTTCTATAAAAATTTCGAGTGTGTGGGTCTCCATTAAAATTTGGAATTGTATCGACATACAATCTAAGCAGACTATAATTGATTTGTGCAGGTTGAGGTTGATTATTCATGATTTCTTCTTCAATTGTACCAATACTATCACTATCACTATCACTTAAATCTAGAGAACGGAACGAGTTTGAAATATCTTCGAGTGAATCAATTTTGAAATTTAAAATTGAAACTTAAAATGAAATTGAACTTCTTAACCTAACTTAATTATATCTTTTGAAGTATTATATGCTCTAATATTTCGCAAGACGCAATCTTATGAATAGATTCAACTAGAAAAACATATACACTGGATTTCTAGGGACCTAAGACTGACCTGTTTGCCACAGAAAGGACAAGGGAAAGGAAACACGGATTGGCCCTTACCTTGGTCTCTTCCTGGCTCTGCAGCTTCAATCGGATCTTGAAGTTCTTGTTTGTTGGGAGTTCGATACTCCAGAAGCGCGAGACCGATGGCGCCACGCAACTCAAACAATCCGCACGACTGCGCCACTTAACTTACGGGATCGGAACAAGACCTTTTTAAAAAATGCAAAGTTTTTTATTGGCAACTAGTACAGAGTCTGATAGTCAAAAGTCGAAAAATGTGGAGCGCGATAGTTTATATAATTTAAGGAAAGCAGAATTCGCAAGATTTCAAGGTGTTCGAGAGTCCATCTAGACTCTGCTGAGTTTGTAGTTTCTACGGCGTAATTTCTATGATGAGGTAGCAACTTCTAGAACATAACTCGCGTGTTTAGATTTCAGTTACTTCCAATTATAAAAATATAGTTAGGTATATGCGTAAACAATATGCATCGCCATCGCGTCATTGTTCAAGCAAATAGTCTAAAGTCTATCCAAGTTACAGCGGCAGTAGATATAAACAAAGTCACATGAATGACCGCATTGCGATCGATTACCAGGGTCTGACTAATATGAGATTCCCAGTGGCTTGTAATTCTGAATTTATTCTTTTAGAAGTTCTAAAAATTGTGTTTTTACCTTTCGTGGATCTTTATAAATTTCTTTAAATTAAGTAGCAAAATAAATTTACAGAATCGCGATCCGATCTAAAATATGCAGGAAACTCGACTGAGGGAAGAGCCGGCCCTGCATTCTGCTCGCCGCGTAAACACTTGACATTTTATGACGGCCAGACCAATAAGAGAATAAGTCACGTGGTGGCCAATGTTTTGATCCACTGCCTCTGTAACTTGGATAGACTTTAGAAGCTTTTTCATAGTAGGTAATCGATGATGAAAGCCAGTTATCATTTTATAAGGTTGACAACCATGTTGATAGTGTCATGTGAGTTGCAGTTTAATCACCGGTTTCTGAAGAAATTGTGTGCCAATATAATGAACAGAAATTAATTAACTATTTTGAGAAGTGAACTACAAAAATAAGACCAATAATTATTATTCTGACCCTGACGACAGTGACAATTGACAATCCCTAAAAACCTGCAACATTTTAACTTTGAACTACATATGCCGCGGTGGCGTCGCTCGTACCGGCGCTGACTTTTTAGTCTGCATGTTTTTCTGCCTTCGATCGACCTTGGTTCAAGGCAGGCGCATGCTTATATCTTTAAAAAAAACACCGCTATGGCCAAGAGCGCTAGACAAATGTGGATTCACGGTATTGCTCCTAAATAGCTTTATCCGTGTGATTTACTAATAATTGTCCTACACTCACTGGGATTACTACGGTTTTCTAGGGTTTTCCGTAGTACTGAGCAAATGCTATCCTAGTTATATCTGGAAAAAAGTCGGCCCTAGCCGCAAATGGCAACGAAGACAAAATAATAGTAATTGCCCCCTCCCCCGCGCAAGCATTCATAGTTGCTTCTGGGATACTCCTAGTTTGGAGTATTGTGAGGGTGAGAATTATTATTATTATTATTATGTATTTCAGTTTGCTACATTGATATTTCAGGAAGTTACATTAAAATCAAATATACAGAGACAGGGTAAGATTATGAGAAGCTGCTTACCTATATGTCCAGAAATATTTTGAAATAAATGTTAACAACAGTTTTTAGGCATATTTTTGCCATAAATTATTTTTTTAAGTAAGCAATTTAGTCGCCATGGCAGCTAACTTCATTTTTGTAAATGGCATGATATGGTTTCTTTTCATTTTTGGAAAAGCCGCCTCTTTCTGGATACGTCAATACAAAATTAAGAAAAAAATTAGCTTTTCTAGAAATCGCCTCCTTCAGTTGGACTTCCTTCATTAATCCAGTTCCTATCTAGTTAGCCTTGCAAAACAAATGAAATGTCTAAAATGTTGTCTATAAAGATAGGCCACTAAGTTTGGAAAAACTGACAGCTAAAGTTACTGGAGAGGCAAGGAGGATATCGAGTTCCACTTTAATAAATGTGCTAAATTCTTTTGAAAGTAACTCCAATAATGATTGTGCACTGGCAATAATGGCTAGTATTTTTATCATTTTTATTAGTATAATCGTTTTGTATGCCTAAACATTGACATTTCATTTGATTTCCACATGGTTAACTTGATAAAAACTTGAGGTCATTTTTAGAAGATAATTTTTTTCTCAATTTTTTCTTATGGAATCCTGTTAAAATACAGATGGACTATACGATAGGTGTTAAAGACAAAAAAATTTCAAGTCGAAACTTGAGCTTTGGGGGATCAGCTTTGCTTGATTAGAAATTAATTTGCACCGTATTTTTTTATATTTTAAAAATCAAGCAGGCCTTGACAGGGGCAATTTATTCATTTTCAGTTCAGGTAAACTACCTTTTCCTTAAGAGATATCGAAAAATTTTATTAGAAAAAGTTGTTCAGAATGCAAATCCAAGTCCTCGTACCAAATTTTAAAACAATCGGCACACTTTGGTTTTTTTTTTAAATTTATCCATTTTTGTGGTTTTCGCGCAAATCAAGTACATTTATCGAAAAATTTTATCAGAAAAAAAATTTCAGAATGCAAATTTAAGACCCTGTACTAAATTTTAAAACAATCGGCATACTTTGATTTTCTTCCAAAAAATCAAGTTGTTGAAATTTGACATAAAAATCAAAGTCTGCCTATTGTTTTAAAATTTGGCACGGGGACTTAAATTTTCATTCTCGACAACTTTTTCCAATAAAATTTTTCGATATCTTTCAAGGAAAAGGTAGTTTACCTGAACTGAAAATGAATAAATTTTTAACATATAAAAATATGGTGCAAATTAGTTTCTAATCAAGCAAGGCTGATCCCGCAAAAGTCATGTTTCAACTAGAATTTTTTTGCCTTTTATACCTATCGTATAGTCGATCTGGGTCCACCCTGTATATTATACTGATGTATCCAGAAAGGAGACGGCCTTTCTAAAAATGCAAAGAAAATCATATCATGTCACTAAAGAAAAAAACAAAGTTAGTTGTCATAGCCGCGAATTTGCTAATGTCAAGAAAAGTATCGCGAATTTATGGAAAAAAATATGCCTAAAAACTTTTCTTAAAACATTTTTTAATAACGAATGTTCCAAGAAATATAAGCCTATCACCCTGTATATTATACGAGGCTTGAACAATAAAACTGAAGTTAAACCTTTGACTTATTGAAATATTAAAGTAATGGTTGACATGGTTGACTATACACCCAAATTGCTCCGAAGTGTTATTTAAAGAGAACATTACTTACTGGTGTTTGATTCATGCTTATGACAGATACTTACGCCGAAAGGGAGCCATAAAATACCAGCGAAATAAAACAATCCAAAGTTGGGTATTTGAAAAACATCGAAAAACCCATAACTCCCCGGATAAATAAATTCGTATGCATGGCCCGTCCCCGCCTCAAAGTTTTCCGCCTATTTTATGCTTGCGGGCGAGAAATGAGGGGACGCCGTATACCTCCGACAAATCCTCGTGATCCCGGCGGCACCGGAGGAGCGGGAAAGTTTTCGGGGCGCCTATATCTCCCGCAGGCGCAACCCTGCCAATGTAGGGCCCCATATCCGAAAAGCAAAGCGGCGAGAAGGGCAGGCTTAAGAGCGAAACGCGACATAATGCAGGGCCGGGTTTACGTAGGGTAGCGAAAAATGCCTCTAAAGTTGTTGTATCAGCTTTCGATGAACATGTTTTCTAACTACTTACAGTTTTATAACTTTTATGATTATTTTAGAGGCATTTTCCGTCGCATCTTTGTTGGTCTGAGGCCCCCAGGGCCCCATTTTCTTTTAGTTTTCATTGTTTGCCCTGTAGAGCTTTCATAAGTTTCTAGAATTTGACTAGAACTTTTTTATTTGTGCAACTGTCATTGGCCAGGAATATTCTAGAGTAGTCTCCAGGCTTCCATTTGAATATATAAGCCCTGTGAATTGGGCCCGAGTGAAAGTTAAAGGTTATAACGCAATTTTAGTGTAATTTTTGGAGCTGATAGAATATTCTTGGTCAGTGACAGTATCTGACAAGTTTATTTGTGAAGGCTAAACAATAAAGGTGGTAACCAAGGCAATGCAAGTTTGGACCATCGAATTGATAAGTACTATGGAAGTCCAACAGGTGTGACTTTCATTGTTGTTTGGGGCAACCAACTCTAGAGAGAGATAGGTTTCAAATGGCAATAAGTAAGACAAGGACGCGTAATGAACGTGTCAGCTGATTCAGGCAAAGGATGTAGAAAGGGGTGTTGCATATTAATGGGCGAATTTAATGGGCATGTTCCGTAATTCTCTTTACTGTAATTCTCGGTATTCCGTAATACTGGACTTGTTTGTAGGACTGAGAATTTTTTCCTAGTTCAATTCGATGTTTTCAACATCATTTTGAATATAACCACAACCACTTGTAAAAATTGCACAGAAAAAAGTAGTGAATTAATTTAAAAAAATGTACATGGAAATTTTATGTACCTGGAAGTAAATGGAGACAAATAAAATACAAATTCCAAAAGAAAAGTTTATTTTAAAACCAAGGCGACAAAATATACAGTGTGTCCCAAATTCGATGCTCACCATTGGGATCTCGGTAACTACAAGAGATAGCGAGTCGGTTAAATGGGGAAAGTTTTAGACAATTTTATGGTCAATCTGATGCCGTTGAGAAATCAAGGCTAACTGGGATCGTTTTCGAGTTATTACCAAAAAACCGAATTTTATCATTTTCGTTTTTCTTAAATATTTTACAAACCGATGGTTTCTCAAAGACAGGACTTTGACATTATTAAGGCACTTTTGTCCAGCCTTTTAAGCGGTAATGTCAGTTTCTTTAAGAAAGTTTTCATTTTCGAGATATGACTCACAACTTTTGATTTTCTTATGGACGCTATCTTGGATTTTTACAAATTCGAAATTTACATGAAATTCTCTTTCCAATGATGTGTCACACTAATGATTTTTTCGTTAGTTGTAACACTTAAAAGCGTTTTTTTGCCTAATACTAAGTAGGCCATGACAAGTCTGTTAGGCATCTAACAAAAAGAATTACAAATAAGTACCTTATTAAAGGGACCAGAAACTCAATTTCCATCTTTGACGACGAAGAGGTACGAGCTACCATTAGCATAATATTTTGCCAGTTTTTCCCTTGATAGAGTTTCTATCATAAGATGACTTGGAAAATAAAAAACTGTAGTAATTACATAATTTTTAAGTTTGCGCTGCCCAAAATTCTCTATAAGATCGCTCTCAATAAAATGTTGACTACAAATGCAAGTAAATACTTGTCGACGGTAATTTGTTTTCCTTTTTATTGCTGCAATCCACTTGTCTCTGATGTCACCATATCTCTTGGACCAAGAGATAAGGTGTTTTCCAAGAGTCTTGGAAAACTGCAAAGTTATTAGCAAAGATTTTTAAAACTTTATATAAGACATACGAATGAAAGAAACCCCGCACCATCCTTATTCTTGCCCGTATCGTTTGGTGCATCAAAATACACAACAGGAGTTGACCATCTTTTTTGTAATCTTCAACTACAACAACTAAATTAAATTTTCTCTGATCTAAAAATATTAAACCAAACACCAACTAAGAAAACTCAACGCCGTTTTACGTTCTATACGAAACTACCACTACGACACGAACTCAAATCAAATATAAATATAATAATTATTGGGACAGAAGGAAAATGACGTTTGACAACGGAACAAGAAATAGAAGTTAGGACAAACAGTTTGATGTTTTACCTATTTTGTGTTATGTGGTTTTTGCCGGAATCAGCTACACTCCTTCCATCTACTTGTCAATTCAATGGTTTGGACTGTGATTGTTGAGATACAGTACAGTATTCTTATACCTCAAAAACACAGATTATTACCTGAAAGTGGATTGATTGCCGAGGCTTTTAACGTAAAAAGGACATTATAGGATGTAGGTACATACCTATATAGGTATTATACATAAGGTGTCCCAGGATGGGTGTCACAAGAGATATATTTGGGATCTGAATTTGAATTTCATCTTTCGTAGATAATTACTGTACCGCTTCGTCTGAAAATAATTTTAGGCAGTTTTTTGTTTCAAGACGTCCGCGTCCGTCCTTGACAGTATTACCCGTTATAGGAACCAAAAGTGTGTAACTGCATTTTAATAGTTCAACTAAAATTCGTTACTAAAAGTAGACTTATTATTAGGTATTCCTTTGGTTCCAAATTCTCCGTATTTAAAATGTACACACATCTATGAGCGTCACTAATGAGCTTTTTGTCACCTATTCAAAAGTTCTCTTTTGCTAGGACGGTGCATGATGTGTGGTGTGTAGTTGTCTAAGCACTAAGCTTTCAGCTGACTAATGGTCCTAATGGGCTGAAATGATGGACCTGCAACGGGCTGGCATTTATAATGGGTTCATTTTTGACGAGATATATGTTGTAATAATGCACCGCCAATGTTTCGACCATCTGTCCTTCCGGACGAAGGCATCGATTTTCGTTCTACTGCAAGGGGTCTTCCATGTTTCGATCACGGCTATATTTCGTACACACACATAAACGCAGATAGGGACTCTGGCATGAGGAGAAAAATAGAGGCGAATAAAAAAATAGGGCAACAGGTATTTTATCCACACTGACATTCCCATATTTACAATAAATAATGAAATTCATTACTTCTAGTAGTTCCTGAGCATTAAAGAGGCCAAAGTGTTGAGAAATTAATACCCTAAATAACTTTTTTGCTTTATAGGCGCAATTTTAAATTTCTGATTGATATTTGCTATTTAGGCGTTTATAATCAATAAATTTCTCGAAATATACGCTGTGAATGGGGAGTCATCGTCTGTGATCTTGAATGTTCATAGCTTAGGTACCTACACTCTCACCTATCTGCGACCGGCGAGATTGTTGATGCTCAATCTACTATATTCTAAGAAATAGAGAAGCTTGAAAAAAATAATAAATTACCTTGAATACCCCGTTGGCACAAGAGGCACAATCCGTGAGGCCTCCGCGAGGTCCAGATATGAGCCTCTTATTAAATAGGTTTATAAGATTCTTTGATGCATTTTTTACTTCTTTTCAGGATTGTGCTTCAGACCAATAAAAAATAAATAAACATTTTAGAAGAATGAGAGGGCTACCTTTGCTCGAAAGCACGTGGTATTCGGAATGCCATAAATTCCTGGTATTACCTTCCGCTTAACAACACTGCGACACGGAAGACGGCCATGCGGGGAAGTGGGGGAAGTCGGACGAGGTGCTCACCCAATAAACATTTTTCGTTACCACAAGTGATACCTAGTTATATAAATGTCATATAAAGGTTGCGGAGTTTTATATGAAAGGAACCGGTTATCTCCTCCAGTAATTGGAGTTTATAAGGGTTATATAATATCAATATAGGTACTAGGGTTATAATTAAGTGGTGTAAATGTTTCCAACACCATTGTATAGCACTTGGAGTGACCGTTACTACAAGATATATAACATGTTTGTATAAGAGTTTCCAATACCTATATTATAAAACTATGATTTCCCAAGTTATATAACAGCATTCCTAATTACTTCTATAAAACCCTGGAGCTAATTGTGTCTTACTGAACACATTTTATACCTTTTGGTTGCCAATTTCGTACCAAAATAACCTTTATAGGCTTTTACAACTTTTAGTGATATAAATTATTCCTCTTATACAAATATGTTTTCATTTTAAAGATGGCTGATTAAGCACTTATTATTGTTGATACCTGCATGATGTAGAGCATTATATTAAAAAACGAATGAAAAACGTATAACAGGAGGAGAGTAAAAATAAGTGAAGTATGTGTTGTTAATGAGAAGAAATTCTTTGAAACTGTGTAAAAGTGAAACGGGTTAAAATAAATTGAAAATCATTGTCGATCTATCCACTGGTATAAATGAGCCCCATGCGCTCGTGACACATACCTATATTAAAAACAAAAACAAACACAAATTTAGTTCAGAACGTGTAAATTAGTGTTTAACCGGTTATCTACCGAAGGTTATGAAATTATTGCAGCCCTACATCTCCGAGAGGTCTTTAGAATAGCTTGGGTTTTATAGTAACACTACTGGTAGCATTATATTACCTTTGGTTTTATAGTAACACTACTGGTAGCATAGACGTAACTAGGTCGTATTTTTAGGGGGGGCTGATCAGGACCGGCTCAAGATTTTGCGGGGCCGGGTGCCGCATGAAAATGCGGGGCTCCGTCAAGGAATTATTTAATCCATTAAGAAGAAATTTCTGAAAGTCGGTACGCTACTTACAAAGGTATATTTTTTACATGTCATTCAGTAGGCCGGGGCTACGAGTTTGGATCACTTCTGTGACGTATATAGGAATTAATTTTGAGTGGTGGAGGGACAATTTTTGTGTCTTTTTTAAACAAGGGCATTTAAAATAATTCTAAAAAATGCGCCGCAGGCGAAATTTTTAAAAAATTTGAAGAAAAATTACATAAAATTAGTCTTGAGAAATCCCAATATCTTCAAATTGGGTTCGGTCCCGCCCTTCTAAATACCTTACTGATTGGATCACCCTGTACCACCCTTGAGGTGCTTTTAAGGCTTCAAAAAATAATGTATAGGTCTATCTACTGGTAATTTTGAATCATCTTTAATTCATTTAAGAAAAAACATTATGAAAAAGTAGAGGTTTCCGAGTAGAAACCGGAGAAAAAATGTTGGGAATGTCTGCTATTTTGTGATGCAAGATTATTTACATAGTACATATTATAACGAAACAACAATACACTGGATGAATAACAAAATAAAAGTCTGGAGTCTGGCACAGCAAAAGTACATTTTCCGACGCCCGTCTCGTCTCTCTTTCTCTCGGCAGCAGGCACAGTGTGCTCGCTCTCGCTTGCGCGTTTAAATTTCAGTCGGATTTTGTGGGGGCACAAGGCGCAAGATTCCACAAGACCAAGCGATTCGTCGAAACTGGTGAATTTAAAAAGGCGCGTGCGGTGTTCGCCGTGTTGCGTAACGTTGCGTTGTGAGAATATTAGATCTATTCTGTTTACGAGAAGCATATCTTGGCACATCCTTTACATTTTAGGGGGGGCTAATAGAAATGTAGGGGGGGCTAAGCCCCCCCTAGCCCCCCCCCCCTAGTTACGTCTATGACTGGTAGCGTTATATTACCTTTGGTTTTATAGTAACACTATTGGTAGCGTTATATTACCTAAGGATATATAGGAAACTTATAGTTTTATAAAAAAAATACTACAGAAGGTTTACAGCATTGTTTAATTTTATGTAACGTTACTCTAAGTGATATTATTGTCGCCAAAGCTTTTAAGGGTAATCTACTAAGAGACGCCATGATGCAAATATAGAACAGAATCGACACGACCCACAGTTATGAAATTTATAAGCATATTTTATTTTATTCCGCGGAAATTTTAACAAAATATACTTTTATGTGACACGGGCATATTTTTTTAAACTTTTTTCTCTTAATTTTTGCACATAAAAAAAATAAGTTTTTTTTTAATGCAAACAACCTTGCTTATTTAGGAGTATTTCGAAGGCTCGTGAATTTTTTGAAGGTATCTTGTTCATATTTGTGGAAAAATTTTCTTGCCACACACAATTTCAAGTATGCTTAGCGAAACATCTATTATTATACTTAGGAAAAATATTCACATGCCCTGTGACATGCCCAACCATAACATTTTGAAGTGAGTGGAAAGGATAGGCGCTCAACAATAGTTAAACAGAGATGGAAGTAGGCGTCCGATATCTAAATCCCATGAAATATTACCAACACCGTTAAGTATAGGCAAAGTTTATAAGGGTAACTGCAAACCTTATAGAACCAAATTTAACACTGAAAGTAGCCGCGGGTTGTATAAGTAGTTGCAACGGTATAGACAGGGCAATAATAATAAAATAAATAAAGTTTCCCTTAGCCTAAATTAATATAGCACCACTCTGTAAAAGCAGACCGATTAAAATAAAATCGACGCGCGCGAGAAAAAAACATAATATATGTACAAAAAATATATGGCTCACTAGGAGCATAAAGAAAGGCATTTGCGTCTTCAACACCAAACCGAAAACATTAAAAATAGTCAGGCTGCCATATTTCCTAGAAATTGTCTAACATATAGCAAATAAGCTGAACCAGATACTGTTCAGAGTAAGATGCAATCGGTCTATGAATGTTTTGATCAATGTATACTAAGAGTAGGGTTTTTCATTGTTATTTTAGAGATATGGTGTGGGTTATATAATATAATTTATAAACATTTCGTCGAGCGAGATTTTCCGGATTGTCCACCAACAGTATAGTACGAAGGGCCGCGAACGAGGCTGACACCGATGCCCTGGAAGATTGAGGTCGGAGAACTGATTGGTCAGAAGTCCGAGGGAAGCACGACATCCTTGACCTTCACACCGGGCGGCAACAGCCAGCGTCCCAAAATATCACGAGTGAGTTCGTTCCATGAGAGACTATTGTTGGGGTGTTGGAGACAAGTCAATGTTAATTTTACTGGAGCGTATTTTAATGTGTTAAGGTCCTAGTTATTCTTGTTTCTTTAGATGTACGTATTTTTAGTGGGCTGGCCAGTCAAAATAATTGCAGTAGGTTAGTGATTGTTCTTATTCTACAAAGGGAAAAATTATACATATACTTTACATTCTGGTTCGTTTATTACCTTTTATTTGCTCTTTATCATAGGTTCACCTAACGAATAATTAAGAGTACTAACCGGACCGTTACATAGTTTATATAAAGGTGATGGAAACGTTTACTCTGCTATTGGTTATATACTTTAAAGTCGTATAACGGTACTAAAATATATATAAAATAATATATAATAACTAACAGTGGTTTAAGTTAGGTAATCCAATAGTTGTGGTTACTCTAAAAAAAACAAAAATGTTTATTGGGCAGGGCACACCCCAATCGCAATGTAAAAATAGCCACGGTCATTCACGAGCTTCTAATTGGTTCAATAATTATTGGAAACAGCATATGCCATTCTGAATAAGGATACTTTAAGAAAGGGGTAAAGATCAAGTTTACTGTTTTATCTTTAATAAAACGGTATAATCTATGGTTGAAACACATAGGAATACAACAGACAATTGATATATACTCAGTTTCCGGGTGTACGTATTTTTTTATTGGCAGTCCTGTTCACTAGCATAACAGCTATAATAGCTATGGCACTATTTAAGGTATTATACAGGGTGATTCAGGAGGAAATGTCAATATTTTAGGTACGTATTCGGGGACCCAAAATAAACATAAAAGTTCCTATAAACATGGGTCCTATTCCCGGCCGTTACCGAAATACAGGGGTAAACAACATTCAATTTAAGGTTTTTATTACATTATTTATAACAGGTAGGCTAGGTTTTATAGTTTTCAAAAATGCCACCGTTTACTTCTAAACATAAGTCAGCTCTCTGGTGAATAGCTCGGGTCGCTCTATGAATGGATACGGGCCTGTTTCTTATAGTTGCTGCTGCATTTATTATTCGATCGAGTAATGCATCTCTAGTGTTTATTTTGCTTGAATATACCAATGATTTAAACCACCCCCAAAGACAATAATCCAGAGGATTAAGGTCTACTATTGCTAAGCAACAGGAATTTCCGCCTGAATCACCCAAAACCTAGCCTACCTGTTATAAATAATGTAATAAAAACCTTAAATTGAATGTTGTTTACCCCTGTATTTCGGTAACGGCCGGGAATAGGACCCATGTTTATAGGAACTTTTATGTTTATTTTGGGTCCCCGAATACGTACCTAAAATATTGACATTTCCTCCTGAATCACCCTGTATATAAAAAAACAACTTTGGATGTTGGCTTTGGTACGTTTAATGCTCAAACACATTCTATAACTAAGGTAAGTACAGTTTGTTCAGCGAATGTTCGGTCCTACGTCAAAACTCCCGTCCTTGTCTGACAACCGATATTCATCGTATATTCACGAGTAAGACAAGGACGGGAGTTGTGATGTAGGGCCGAACATTCGCTGAACATACTGTAGATATTTCCCATTTTTATATTAATCCTGCTAACTTTATCCTAATAAAGATACTAAGGAATTTCTTGTTGTCTAAATTATATCCTCTAAAGGGACTCATTAATAGTGGGCTTTCTATGATTTTTATGGCCCCATTATTTTTAACAATGTGGTCGGTTTCATCAAGGTTTCATCCTATGTGAGGGCACTTAATACGAAGCAACTACGACAAATATAGTCATCATGTGAGAAGAAAAGCAGGTGAAACTATGAAATTGCATCACAGGCATTGAAACTTGAAACTGGAGTAGTTTTGAATTCGTATTAAGCTATTTTTTCCCACCTGTGGTTAACATTTTTTACATCAGGACTGAATTACCCTGTATATCGGCTGTGCTAAAGCGAGAGCCAGAGCCAGTCTAGCAGGACTAGAAATATTAATTACAGAGCACAGCAACAATAGTCACAGCACCAAATCAATAGTTTTAGAGTGGAGTAATGTGTTGGTGCATAACATACTTGTGTCATTGATTCCCCTTTATGTATTCCAGTACATTTTGTTAGCGCTATTCTTTATAGATATGCGGCCCTTGGAATATGTTGGGTGCCGTTTAAGAGGAAATAATTGCATAGGGTAAACTAATGTGAACTTGTGCGGCCGTCACTTTTCCAATATCCAGATTTAAATGAACAAGTTGAAGACACATACATTCGAAATGGTTTATAGTCGCCAGAGATGAAACTAAAAATTATTGTTGGTTTTATTATCGCCGGTCCTGGAGGCCACCAGTCGGCTCAGTCCGACAGTCGTGATCCCATCGCTGCCGGGACCCAACCGGCGACGGCCGACGGGGCAGGAGATATATTGGTGCCCGTCCCTTATCCGCCCGCACGCTATGGGCGCGGGGACTTGGCGGAAGGCCCTAAACATGACAAAGAGCGCCCAGTACGGGACTTTACGGTCGATATTACAGCGGTTATGTTTTATTACCGGCGCTTAGCCATCTGCCCCCGTTTAAATAACCCATTCGATGACGAAATCCTAATTAATTGTCTGCATTTCTGTTCGCTTGGAGATTTATAAAACACACTCGATCGCATGATTTTTTTTGTGTCCAGTGCAGTCAAACTTTTTCCCTAAAATTTGTTTTTGTTCCCTGTTGTTCGAATAAACTAGTTCTGCCAAACTTCCATCGCCAACATTCAGCACAAATTACATAATTTGTTGTGTTTTTCAGTTAAGAAAAACAGAAAAGAAGAACGACGACTATTTGTCGTATAGTAAATAATGTATGGAATAGAAGACGCAATAAAATAAAGTCGTAACGTAACAAAATAGCACAACGCAAAAATATTTCAGAAATGCGATGGTTCAAATTACGATCAAAAGTTGAGAACTATCACTTTGATTTGTGCCTTACTCTTGGACGAGCGCATTGTTTCTCATTGCCCATTGTTCGCCCACTCGGTCGTGATCCCACTGCCACAGCCTGGCCCCGGCGATGGGGTGAAATATATTGGTATCCCATCCCTTGGGTCGTAAATTTGAGAAGGGAGCCCCACTGGAAGATTTTTAGTCGATATGGCCGCGGCGGTGTTCCACCTATATTTTTTTATTTGTCTATTTAAAAGTGTTTGTATAGACCAAGCTATTCCCTTTTTGTCTTATTTTTTGAGCGCGGAAAGTACTTTTTTAAAAATATTCAAATTTTGAAATGGCAGTCCTATGACGTCATAGACTACCAATTATTAATCAAGAAAAGTAAAGCGTGCCAGCGGTGTTGCTGCACGTTTACATACCAGGAAAAACAATACTAGAGAGGTGCGTGTAGGGCCATTATCATCTTGATCTTCATCACCTGCTAAAAACAGAGTAGATACATTTTACGTTTTGGTGGATGGCTTAGATCAGTGACTATAGAAGGAATTCTATAGTCACTGCTTAGATCTTATTATAAGGCTTAGGAAATGTATGATCAACAGTTTATTCACGGAAAAAGTAGTTAACCACGTGTCGATGTTGTTATAATCTCAGTGACAAAAAGATTCGAAAAGTCATGTGTACTGGTAATTAAAAAAAATATATTTCGCATCAGTAAAGTGGCCTATACATATGTAGTTTCAGGCAGGGTTGGCATGAATTAATTCATTTGATTTAGTTCATTGAATTAATTCACAAATTAATTAAAATTATTTAAAAAAAGTCATGAATTAATTCTTTTTTTTTAATAAAGTACCTATACACCTACATATTTCTTGACATGTCGCTACAATCAAACATGGGAATTGGGAGAGTACCTTACATAAAATTATATCATATTACAGTGAAGAAGAAGAGTATATAACCACAAAATATAAAAAAATCAATATCAAACAATAAACGACTGGCATTACTTCGGTAGAATCTTCAGCAGGGGTTGAGAGGGTTTTTTCTGGGCTGGGATTAGTGCATTCCGAATTGCGTAATCGTTTAGGAGTCGAAAAGGCAGCAAAAAAAAACATTTATAATGAAAATGTTAAACAAAGTAAGGAATAAGAGTTTTTTTTAATTGGCAGTGGTCGCTCAAAAATCGGCACTGAAGTAGCCCATTATTGTACGATTTTTTTCAATAAGTAGGCCTTGGCGAGATGTAAACATCAAACGTCAGACGGGGAGCCATCGTCCGTCAAAAGTGACCAAATATTGAAAACCCGGCCAATAAAGGCCCATTTAACTTTTCATACACATTGCGAAATTGTTACCTAAGTATAGCAGCGCAATCTTTCAGTATAAATACTTTGGTAGGTTTGAACATCAATCTATTTTTCATGGAGGCTGCATAACAGGTATCAGTTTGGAATTTCTGTTAGGAAGCGCCGTGCCTCGTCATACTTGACCCGGGTAGAGCGATCGTCAAAGTCAAGCAACACCGCGCGCAGACGGTTCATGGACGGGTAATCCATTATGGTTATTTTTTTGCTTATTAATTTTTTTTTCCGATTTCAAAAATATATAATGTAATATTATGTACCTCGGCACTGAAGTTCTTTTTAAGACTCATGTGGTTTATTTGCATCGGCCAGAGGCCTCGGCAACTAAATTTCACATGAGTCATAAAAAGTTGAACTTCAGTGCCTTGGTACATAAACAACTATTATTTTATTTTAATTTTTGACTGTATGTTTTTGTTTGTACGTTTTTTTTTTAATAAATAGAGATTTTACATTTTCCTTCCTTGTCTCATTTTGAAAATTAATAAATATTGAATTAATTCAAAAAGTCAGATTTTTTCCAACCCTATTTTTACGGCAAAATGTTATTAAGGAAAATTGTTCAGAATTACAAATCCAATAGGTGTGCAAAATGTCAAAAGCTTAGACATACTCTGATTTTCTTCTGCTAAAAAAATTAAAACGCGCAAAAGTGAATTATTCAAGATCGGTAAAATTAAGAATAGTTTTTCTTACACTTGATTTGGAAATTTATTAAAGTCAAAAAGATTACTTTTCCAGTGGCGTACCATTTTTTTTTTGTTAAAAAAATATGATGGTTGACCCTCGTCTCTCCGGCACTGGCACTGGTGGACTGAATTATTTCTAATTTATAGTATTTACTGTGTGTCCAAACTGTACCAAATATGTCTGCCTTAACTGTCTTCCCTTCAGAAAAAAATGAAAATTAAAAAAAAAAATTGTAATTTAATCAAAAACCGTTAGGATTTCGATACATGTTTATAAGAAAAAATCTACTTATTTTGACGATTTTTTTGGTTCCTAAAGTTTTTTCACTAAAAGTTGGACCACCCTGTATAGGGTACCTACTTGGAACAAAATGCCTTATTTATTTTAATAGAACTCTACAAATCGCTTATATCATATATATTTTTAAATATGTATTTAAGTGATTCTTACATATTTTCGAGCATAGCATATTTCCATTGTGAATATACAGTGATTTTATTCTTTGTAAAAGTTGGTGCAGCATTTCAAACTCAAAACGCACATATCAAAATTTAAATATCTCTTTTTGGATACGAGGTAGATTCAAAAATGCCAAAATAACTCAAGAGTAAAATACCCTTATTTTTTAAAATACGGTAAAAAGTTACTTACAAAAGTTGTTTGGAATCAAACGTGGATGTTAGATTTAAAGTCACAGCCACCTAGTCAAAAAAAGAAAGAAATTTAACTTTTTTCGTATTTTTTTTTGACCACCCTGTGTATTACAAAAAAAAAACAAAATACCGCACGCGCAACTTATCATCGGATAAACACATGAATTTGCTACTAAACTTTAATTTTGTCCGATTAGCAGCTAGAAATTTAAATTAATCGAAATTATAGTTTAAAAATATTAATTTTTTGTGTCCAACTTTCTGCCGATCACTGTACAGGGTGATCCATCCAAGAGGAACACCCCCCCTTAACTTCTTTATTTTTCAACTTAAAGAAAAAATTGTAGAGACAAAAGTTTCAAGGTTTTTGGCGAAATTTTCCATGGTCTTATTGAAATTGACACAGGGTGTCCCGTAAAAGCTGGACAAACCAAGTTTATGTTTTCTTTAGCAGAACACCCTTATTGCATTTTTGGAATCTACACTTCGTCCCGATTCCAACGACATATATATGTTATATGATTTCTCCAGCCGTTTTTACAATACAGGGCGTTCGAACTTCATATTTTCATGTTTTCACATCCTGTATCTCAGAGACGAAACGTTTGCTGATAAATTGAGTATAAGAAAAAATGATGAAAATGATGCCCCTAAAATGATAATAGTCATTTTGTAATCATCCACACAAAAAAGTTGAGGTTGATATTTTTCTAGTCCAGGGCAAAATATGGAAATATGAACCTTGATTCGGAGTGGGTTCAAAATGACTATATGAGCGTTTTAGAGGCACTATGCTCGGCACTATGTTCATCATTTTTTCTTATACTCAATTTCTCCGCAAACTTTTTGTTTCAGAGATACAGGATGTGAAAACATGAAATAAATGGAGTATTGTAAAAACGGCTGGAGAAATCATATAACATATATATGTCGTTGGAATCGGGACGAAGTGTAGATTCCAAAAATGCAATAATATACAGGGTGTTCTGCTAAAAAAACATAAACTTTGTTTGTCCAGCTTTTACGGAACACCCTGTGTCAATTTCAGTAAGTTCATGCAAAAGCTCACGAGAAACCTCAAAGCTTTTATCTCTACAATTTTTTCTTGAACTTGAAAAATAAAGAAGTTAAGGGGGTGTTCCTCTTGGATGGATCACCCTGTACATATATGTAGGTAAATGAGTTTGAAATGATAGTATCAATATTATTAAAGAGAAAATTACATAAATTCCAATTAAAAGTTGATATATTTTTTAATCCAATCAATACTTTCATCGAAGAAAAAATATTATTTTCTTGGAAGCTATACAAACATACTTCTCTCTCTGTGAAATTAAGATATTTTTTCTCATATAGGAAATTAGTTACCCTCATGTTGAAATGTGTTCCTTTCGAATATACTTACTTTTCTTTTCGTCTGATTGTTCATTTCCATGATTCATCACAAGTAGGTAATTGTTTGTTTCAATTTATCTGAAATCCAGTCCTGGTCGACATTACCGTTCCCTGGTCGGATATTCAAAAGCGGGCTGGTAATAAAACAACGCCGCAGTAATATCGACCGCCAAGCTCCGTGCGGGGCGCGCTTCTCATTTTTACGGGCGCTCGTCACGTCCCCGTGCCGAGCGGAGGGGCGGATAGGACCCCAATATAACTCGCCCCCTCGCCCGCCAGGACCCGGCCCGCGGTGCCGGCGACGGCGACGGGATCAGAACTAAGCGGGCGGACGGCTACACAGGACCGGCCTAGCTCGACCCACGACCGCAATCGGTCACCGACAAACAGTAACAGTAACAATAAACAGTATAGATATGTATATTTTCTTGCACTGCCAACGAATTTATATGGGGCTTTGCTCAAACCTAATGTAAAATCCTGTGAGAAATTATCGTACTCTTCGGCATTATAATATAATGCCTCCTACACGTTGTTGAACAGGGTGGGCCATCCAATAGGAAACTGTAAAATGAGTTTCAAAAAACTAAGGTAGTTTTTCTAAAAATTAACGCGGCACTAACGAAATTTTCAGAATTTGTCTAAGGGGTATGGTCAAAAAGTTATTAAAAAAACAATTATTATCAAAGAAAAATTGCGGAGATTATGTCTTTATGACTTTTTGCAAGAAGTAAATACCACTAGTCGATTCTTTCGATATATTCTGTATATTTTGTGTACTATAGGTTCCTTTAATTATCCCCAAATCCAACGATACCGTTTCTGGTTCACACTCAAAATATAAACGTTAGATTAGGTTTCACAACAGAACACAATAATATGAAAAAATTTCCTGTGTAACCTTAAGAACCTTCATGTGAAGCACCTAGTCTCCAACCATTTTAGAGTAATAATAATTATCACTTGCGAAGTTTATGAACGCAAACGCATTACGCATCTTGTGACTTTTAAAACGCAATATACAGGGTGAGTAAATGGGGTAAGAATTGCAGTTTTGAATGCTCAATCTAATGCCCCTACTGGATTTTTAAAATAGTTCATGGCTCACTAGGTATTTTGAAAAGAGTGATTTTTTGCTATTTCATCAGATCTCTCTAGCTCCGTTGTTTCTGATTATACAGAAAAACTGTAGAGACAAAAATTGTAGATAATTTTGGGCTTAATAAGATAGTCTTATCCATTTTTTTAAGTTGTTTGTGATTTTTGAGATATGACATAAACTTGTGTTTTTTTTTAAATGTAAATCATGTGGCTGTGGCATTATAAAGTCTGCCATTTTTTTAGCTTTCCAAAAATATAATACTCGGCATAGTTATTATAAAAAATAAAAGAGCTATGGCTAGTTTTCTGATTTTTTTTTTTAATTTTCACATAGTCAGCCATGGAATATTTTCATAATTACCTTCTATTTTATAATTAGACATACTTCAAACTTTCTAATATATTGTTTTTAGCTGGTAACAAAATGTAACAAAATAAAACAAAAATAAAAAACTCAAATTCAAATTATTATTATTTTAAAAAGTCACCTTTTGAAATAAAAAAAGGTGTTCAAAAAATCCACCATTATTATTTATCCAAATATTGCATCTTTTTAAAACTGAATTTGTCGCCTTTCTTAGAGAACCCCTGTCAATACTGGCAATTGCTTCTAAAACAGCTGTTCTTAATTCAACAATTGTCTCATACTTTATTTTGTACTGTTCCCCACAAAAAGAAATCCAAAACAGACAAATCTGGGAATCGGGGCTGCCAGGAAATAGGTATATTTCTCCCTATCCAACTATTTGGATAGAGATGATCTAGGTAATTTCTTACGGGCAAATAATTATGTGGTGGAGCTCCATCATGATAATTTTTGTTTTATTTTGTTACATTTTGTTACCAGCTAAAAATAAAATATTTCAAAGTTTGAAGTATGTCTTATTATAAAATAGAACGTAATTATGAAAATATTCCATGGCTGACTATGTGAAAATTTAAAAAAAAAATCAGAAAATTAGCCATAGCTATTTTATTTTTTAAAATAACTATGCCGAGTATTATATTTTTGGAAAGCTCAAAAAATGGCGAGCATTCAAAACTGCAATTCTTTCCCCAGCCCACTAGATAAATGTTTCATTTTTTCACAAAGAAAACAAATTTATAAAAAAACTGTCGCCAGCACTTCGGGCTATCTGTTTCCACCCAGAGACACACTGCCTCGTCGTAGTAATCTGGCGACGATAGCACTACCCGCACTACACAAATTAGTTGACAGGGAGTGACAGGCCACGCGGCGCAGACCCGCAAGCCATGTTGCCAGCTTTCTCAACTTCAGGGCTTTCCTAGAGCCGGCTGTGACTCTACGGTTCTGCATCCATGGGCTATCTATTATCTAGAATCCGAACAAAATTCGATAGACATATAATAGGTATACAATGTGTCCACGGCAAAGCGGTATTATAGGTGTATGTGACAATTTTTTTTTGCATTACAAACACAATTTTTTGTATTCTGCTCTTGCTTCACCCAAAAACTATTTTAAGTATCTTGGACTTTAAAAAATTCATAGAGGGCGCTGGTAGCAGCTTAAAAATAAAAATCGCATCAGGTAAAGTGTCTTTTCTGTGGTAAATATTGAAAAATTTTATTAGAAAAACTTTTTAATATTAACTAAATAAACTTTTTCTTGTAAAGTTGACACTTTTAATGCAAACAATAAATTATTCTGACACAAAGACGGATCACTTTTATTTTTGATTCTTCTTAAAACATTAAAATTATTACAAATGCTATAAATTCAATTAACCTTCAAGCCATTCAAAATAGCTACAAATAATTTAAGAACAGAGTTGACATGTGTTCTGAAAATGGGGGAACATAGTTAGAATAAATAAATTTGAATTATGATTACATTTATAATAATTTAAAAAAATATATAAATAAAAAACTTATTCAGTTCCATAATTTAATACAACGTAATATTTTTTAATTCCGAGCAAGTTTTTCTAATAAAATTTTTGAATATTTCGCACAGAAAAGGCACTTTACCTGATACGAATTTTTATTTTTAAACCGCTACCAGCGCCCTCTAAAAATTTTTTTAAAGTCCGAGACACTAAAAATAGTTTTTTTATAAAGCAAGAGCATAATACAAAAAATTGTGTTTTAATGCAAAAAAATTGTCATATCTATACACCTATAATACCGCTTTGCCGTGGACATATTGTATATATCTACTGTTGATCAGACTTCTCTGTTGTTGCTGTAGACTATACAGGGTGTTCCTCAACCTATACGCATAAACTTGGGAAATCGTAGCAGAGGACAAATAATGGCCAATTATCGAAAAAAATGTAATAAAATATTTTTTGTTTTGGAGATACAGTGAAAAAACTTTTATAGATAATAAAAAATTAAGAAGATAACAAGTCATGATAGCACGTACGGTATTTGGCAGTACATTGTTGTTAGCTGTCTTCAATGAGAGGCTATTCGTGTTTATTTTCACGCGATTAGAACCAAAGTATGGCACGTAGTTTCGTAAACGAAGAACTGATGGTACTTGCATATGGAGAACCACTTCAAAATTCAGTGACTGCATCTCATCTTTATGCCCAAAGATTTCCGCAAAGATTACATCCAGGAATTTAGGTTTTTTTGCGTGTGATTCAGCGAGGCAGAGAAACTGGCAAAACAAAAAAAAAACGGGTCAATCGTGTGGGGCGTCATGGATTCGCAGGGCTCAGCTGTGTATCAAAAATCAAGGAAATAACTTTGAACAGTTTTTATGATGAGCTAACATCATTTTTATTTTACTACAATAAATTAATTCGAGTTCTGTGTTTTTTAATTTGAAATAAATTGATATAATCTCCAAAACAAAAATTTTTTTATTATTTTTTTTACTGCAGATGTTCTGCGCATGTTCTGCTTTTTGTATACGCACTACGCTATGATATACAGGGTGGCCCAACGAAAAGTTTCCACCGGGGTCGAGTGACACATCAAATTAATCAATTTATTAAATGTTCAAAATGCCCCCCTCCCCCCCCGACTTCCATGCAGTAATAAAGCCTTTACTCAAAACTTCTTCGAACATTCCTTAGCATTTCAGGAATAATTTGACCACACTCTTCTACTATTCGTTGACGAAGTAGTGCCAAATCAGGTGCCTCTGTTTTATAAATGACGCTTTTTAAGTGTCCCCATAGAAAAAAATCTAATGGGGACAAATCTGGTGATCTGGCTGGCCATTCAATAGGCCCTCTCCTAACGATCCACCGATTTGTAAATGTGTTATCCAAGTACTGCCTCACTGGTGCCGAAAAGTGAGGAGGGGCACCATCTTGTTGAAAATACAATTCATCTTCTTGGTATTTCTGATTGTTTTCCAAAATGTGGGTTATCGCAGGATCAATGGAATTTCGCAATAAGTCCAAATACAATTCACCATTCAATGTCTAAGGGAGAAAGAATGGCCCAACAATGTTATCTCCATAAATTCCAGCCCACACGTTTAATTTTTGGGGGTACTGGCTATGAACTTCACGAAAAATTCTTGGGTTTTCATCAGACCAGAACCGACAGTTGTGACGATTAATAATGCCGTTTAAGAAAAATGAGCATTCATCGGAAAAACAGGTGTTAAAAATAAAATGTGGGTTTCTTGCTGTAATTTCAGACATAGTCTCACAAAACTCAAGCCTTCTATCAGTATCATCCTCATTTATTTCTTGAACCAAGCGCATTTTATAAGGATGATACTTGTTTGTTTTCAATATCCTCTGGATAGTGCTTCTAGAAATTCCAGATGTTTCAGCAAGTTGACGAGTACTTATCGTATTGTCCATTTCAATGTGACCCAAAACAGCAACCTCCATTGCTTCGTTCCTTTGAGGCTGTTCTGGTTCATGTTTTGTATTTGCCACTGAACCAGTGTCTCTAAATTTTTGCATTACTTTACAAACGTACGTATGCGACACATTTTTTTCGGGATGCAATTCGTTAAATATCCTAGAAGTTGGCCTTGCACAATCATTGTTTTTAAAATAAATTGATACCATTTCAACTCTATCACCAATAGTGTACACCATGTTTGCAAAATAAGTAACACTTTAGGTATTGTACCTATTTATTTGAAAGCAGAATAAAACAGAATACAAAAAAATATGTATTTTTTGTGTATCTGTTCAAGAAAGAAATCAAATATGAATGGTATGAAATAGCATGGAAGGCGGAGGGGGCATTTTGAACATTTAATAAATTAATTTAGTAATAAATTACGTATCTTCATTTTTGCATTTATTTTTACCTAAAATGGTCTCAAAATTAAAAATAAATACAGCATTGTAAAGATGACTAAATTCTCTTTAATTTGAGGTGTCACTCGACCCCTATTCCCATTTAAGAATTTTGAGGTGGTAGCTACCCCAGCCAGAGGGTTGCAGATACAGCACTGCTTTGCTCTGCAATGAAGGTCCCCCTTCCAAACTACATTGACATATTTTTGCGTTTTTTTTTAAACAATACTTTTTTAAATAATCCGGGTGGAAACTTTTCGTTGGGCCACCCTGTATAATATCTTCCACGAATACGTAAACACTTTTGGATCGCGAAGCGTGGGCCTGTGCTGGCAGAAACCCATCGGCAATTTCGGCTACCCAGCGCTCCGGCCCTGGCCGCATATCGCCGCAGGAAGGCTCAACAAGGCGTGTACGTGATCCGGGCCCACTTATCGCTTCCACCGCCGCCTGCTATCGCGGTGCGGCAGGGCCCGTCCGGGCCGTCGGGACCGAGGTCGGGCGGCCGTTTTGTGCCCGCGGCGGCCGGTCGTTAACACACGGCGGCGCCGCGGTTTTTTCGGGGGGGGGCCGCAGATGGTCGATACGTCGCCGGAATAATAACGACCGGGGATGCATGATGTATGGTTGTGTGCGGTCGCCGTATGCATGGCTACTCCGTATCGTTTGAACTTTGCATTTGCTTTTTTTAGAGATTAGGAGACGTATAACGAAATCGCACATGGGCTGAATTACAAGAGTTGGACCCTTTTTCCTGTATACAGTGTCAACAATAAAGGTATTAATTCTTTCAGGCGACTTTTGACTGCCAATATTTTCTGCTTGAATAATGATAAAAGGAAAAGTTGTTTATCTTTCAATTTCGCGTCCCGATACCAATTGTAAAACATCTACATTTTTTTACTTTATCCTATTTTTTTAATAAACCCAAGATCCATAAGGTAAGAAGGTTGCCTATTCTTGAGAGAGAGCGCTGCTGGGAATACTGACAATAATCGACAGCAAGGGTGACATGGTGACATGGGGATTTACACACCACCAACATTTATATAGGGTTTATCCGAAGTTTTACCGCCATTCTTAAGGCGTTTTTGTAAAATTTCCTTAATTTGAGCTTGTATTTTTCTTCATACTGGTCCAATTAATGGAAATGCTGATTCGTTTCGTCGAAGCGTATACGTAAGTAGGTACGTATAAATTCCACAGCGTTCCTGTGATGGCGGCATGACGTATCTCTAACGCTCATTGTCTACCATAGTTTTAATCGTAGGTACTTCACGAATCTTGGACTAAACCTAATTTTGTAAAGTATTTTTTTATAAAACCTACTTTGTGAAGTTGTCTGTTTTCGCTAAAAAGCATCGCCCACAAGTACTCCTTAAACTTGATGAAAAGTTGTCCTAGTTTCAACACCTACTGTATACTTAGATATTTTTTATTAAGTAAGTAGTTCTAGTTACGCAAGCTAAATCGCAAAATAAAATAAATTCCAATCATTATAGAAACATTTTTAAAGAGAAAGATTATCCCTTAACAGTTGTAGGAAGTAAACGAATTTTACTCTTGAAAACTAGCCGCAGAAATTACTGAATATGGCTGAAACTTCAACTAAAAGATAAGGTTTCTTTGATCACTAAATAATGATATGAATAGATATATTATGAAGAATATAATACTTACACAATATCAGCACTACAATTTTTAGAATTACGTGCTATCAAAATCACCGATTGTTCTGTGACACATAAGCTATGATTGCGACTGACCTGGCTCCACGAAGACATACTGACATCGCTATGTCACCAAGTCATCCCATTTGAATTGAATTTTCATTAGTTCCCTGTGTTGCTCCATTTTCTCAAATCGAAGAGTATATTCTCGGCGGTAATCAAGAAATCCCATTCAAAATGTAAGTCAGATTTCATACAAAAAAATCTTTATTTCGCCAAATAATAAGAGGCCCGAGAAATAATGTCTTGGTTCGCTGGAATTCCATAATGGGAAACACATGAGTTTATGATGCATATTCCCAATTTTCCTACTCAATGTTTCCTATACTCTTTCGGTATAGGTATCTCCGCCTTTGGCCACAGTGACGTAACTTTCTATTATGTGCCATCTCCGAAGCCCCGCATTTAGGTGCCGAGACTTCAAGAAATGACCATAAAATAACAAGAGCCAACCTTCTTACTTTACGTATCTGGCAGAGACTCTGAAGTGTTCAAATCTGCAAGAAAACATGTATAGGAACAAACATTCACCAGTCGTGTGTATGTCAACTCGCCAATTTGATAAGAAATTTCGTGTAATTCACTGACTCATTTTAAGCATATCTTCACTGTTGTATTCAGTTGTCCAAATGCATCTACAAAAACTTGATGTAAATTTGGCTGTTGCAGTTTCTAGAGTCGCTACTTTCAAACGTACGCAGAAATTTCGCACATTTCTTGAATATTAGCTTCCTTCTATGAGCAGGACTTTGCCAAGTATGCTTAAGTTGACATCCTTCAAACTTTGAAGAATCTCCTTTGAAGTTCAAAGGACATCAAAATATAGTTTCGCGTTTTCTTTTACTATCTACAGTCTCAAGATCCGACTACTTATTAACAAGAGGAAATAATGAAAAAGTTTGTTGTTTTCGTTGAATGATGAATGATATCTCGGCTCGGCAGAATGCTCCCGTCCTTTCCAACTTGATAGTCCCGCTCTTTGCTACATCTTTTTAAGACATTCTACGGGCCATTTCTTTAACCTATCTCAGGGCTTACAGGTACACCGTTCCCCTCCCATTCCCTGTCCCAACTTTCTTCGCAACTTTCCCTTCCCCACAGATCCATGATCCACGCCGTCCGTGGGTGGAGGTGCCGTAACGTTTTATTACATGCCGGTGGCACCCTCGCGGTCCCGCATGATGTTCGGTAATACGGCGTCGGCGGAAGCGGCGCAACGCGGTGATCCAATTTGGAACGAGCCGACGGCGACGCCGCGCATAACGAGTTTGTCGGGCGCGGAGCGCACCGTCGCGGAAAACTAATCTTCGGAAGGGGCAAGCCTGGAACAGGAACACGAACACGGAGATGGCAGAGTGGTGAATCTACTTCTTTCACCTCGTCTTTTTTGCGCATCCCGCCCGTTTTTAGTTGATTGCTGTAAATAGTAGACGGACTGCTCAATTGATTGTCCTCCCCTTCAGTAACTTGGTAGTCGGTCAGGTCTTCCATATACCTACAGCGATAGGGTGATTGGTAGAATTTAAAAACAGAAACATGTTAAACGTTGAGTCCACAGTTGGAATATTGCCCTAGTTATTTATTTAAATCAAGGCTAATAATTGGGCTCGACCGAGGGTTCAGAGTTAAATTAGCTAGTCGGGATTTTGGTTAGCGAGCTATGCGAACCTCTCACAACAACCACATTATGTTTCTGACAAATTCTTCCCTATTTGAATTTGAGCATTTAGGTACATAATTTGAAATCGTGAGATAGGTGTGCAGCAGGCTTCTCCAGTTTAGCATCCAGCAAAGAAACATTCGAATAGTATCTCTTGTTGTAGGCGACCCACATTAAATTTATTACTTGGTATACTGTTGGTGCATTTGAGATTATTCTATTGGCTAATATTTCACATCCTGCTGATAAGTGTGATGACAAAAGTCACAGGCACAGTGTAGGTACGTACCTACTTACTTGTTACATCCAAAATGTTTGATTTTATTCTGTGATTATTTTCAATCATTGCATAGAAAGTGGGTACCTATAGTTTCACAACAGGGTGCTCTTTAATGGCACCTGTTAAATGCTCTACAACTTACTTACTCTAATAGGTAGGTTAGGTAGGTACCTACATACCTGCCTTGGTACGTACATAGCAATATTTTATCATTATTTTTCTTGGAATAGTATTTTACCAAGTTGTAGAATATCGAATATCTGAGATGTACCTATAATATCAGACGACACATCATATTTCAATATATTCAAAAAATAACAATCGAGATAACAAGTTTTTAAAAATTTAAGTTCATCTGATAAATATGTCATTGAGGAGTTTTCTGCAATGGAACTGTATTTTGACTGATCTGGTAACGTGCCTTGAACGACACATGGGACACGTACAACGGTGGATACTCGCATTCGCGTTTCTTGCAAACGCTGAACCGTCCGAGGGTTTTGCGCCGTATCCCAGAGGTTTGCCGACGCAAAACCTCTTCAATTTTTATCAGAACTGAGACTTGTTGCATTCACGACGACTCATCTCACAGCGGACAGGGTGTTTCACTATATTTTGACCATGGGTTATCTCTCTTATCTTTGGAAATAGAAAAAAATGTTAAGTAGGTAGGAAAGAATCGAGAGAACCTTTTTTTACATAAAAATAATCAAGTCGCATTTTGACAATTGACACTAAGTTTTATTTTTCTAGCAAAAACCCTGAATATTTTTAAATACATACTTGAAAAGTACCTAGTATTTTGTATTATTACAACGGTGGTCGAGCCGGTCAATTTAGCATTCATCGGGGAATACCGCCCTCTGTATCAAGTCCACGATTCCGTCTCGTATCACGGAAGTCTAGAACCCTTTCGTTTTTAGTCTCACAACTTGTCACAGCGCGGCTCGTGCAAGACCTCTGATATTTTTTACGGTGACTGTATTTAGTCTTAGCCTCGGTCTCGGTCTTGGCCAGTCTGGATTACTCAGAGCTGGTAAGCGACGAGAACCTCTTCGGGTAAGCTGGCCACTCGATCGCTTCGCGTTCGTTGTTGTTCTTCTCTGTGCAAGGTTATATTTGCAAAGCTTTGTAGAATTTTCGGTATAGGTAACCTTAGTACAGCTAGCGAATATCCTCGAGTTTTTGCCTTCTGTCGTGGTTGCTAATGACATCGGCTGATTTTTAAGTTTCATAATAAAATAGTTTTCACAATTTCTCCTATTGCCTCAATTTCGACAATAGACAAAGAGACGGAAAATGTAACCAAAATCTTACCTTAAACGAAACGTTGGGCACGTACAACGGCGGATCTTTGGCAGAGCCGGTCAGTTTGGCGTCCATCGGGGGAATACCCCCGTCCGTGTCACAAACACTGAACCGTCCTACTATGGAGTCGGCCGGCTTCGCGTCGTATCCCGGAGGTCTGCCGACGTAGAACCCTTTCGCTTTCACCCAGAACCGAAACTTGCTGTTGTCCGCGCTGACAACTTCGTCGCCGCGCAGCGTGCGCAGGATCCTCGCGTACTTTTTCACGGTGATGGTCTTGGTCTTGGCCAAGTCCCCGTAGGTCTGGATGACCCAGGGCTGGTAGGTGGCCAGCATCTCCTCCTTGGCGCCGCGCGAGCGCTTCACGTTGTTGTTCGGCTCGGCGGCGGCGGGGCGGCCGCATTTGCGTTTGTGGGTGCGGCGCGACTTATCCGCGTCGAGGGACATGGTGGGCCGGCGGCGGGCGGGGGCACCTGTTGCGCGCGCGAAAGGTGCGTCCGGAGGGCTCACGTGCGCGTCGGGTCGGGAGAGGCAACGGCCACGGTGCGGCCCGCAATGTCCCGCGGCCCGAACTGTGGCGGCCGGCGGCGGAACGGGACCCTCGCCCCGGCCGGCCGGCCGGCGCTGCGGCGGCGGCGGCGGCGGGGCGGCGGGGAGGGGGAGGGGCCGCCCGGCCGGACGGCCCGTGCGAGGATCGGCCCGCCGCCGCCGCCGGCCGGCGCCCGACACGGTCGCGGTGGCGGGCGCGCCCGCTTGCACGACACGCTCGTATTATCGTTGATATTATTATGGGAAGAAATAGCACAGCGGTGGATAGTGTGGATACATATCAGAAAAAGAAGTATAGCGTACTTGACGAAATTTTACAAACTTGCTAAAACAATTCCTGGATACTTGCCTAAGACCCTACGATTATTTAAAAAATATATATTTACCTAATTAGCAAGTTATTAGACTTTCTTTGAAATTTGGCGGGAAGGCACTTATGACGTCACAAGTGTTTTATACAGGCAATTTGGCAACATGGCGATACCATTGAAGTGTTCTGAATCATAACCTAAATCTGCGGTGAAAGATGCAAGGAAAGTTGAAATTTCAAAATTCTATAACCTCAAACCCCCAGATTTAGGATACCCCGTGAAACCACATTTAGTCAAGAAGTTTTTTTTTTGTTAATATTCAGAGCGTTTTTCTGCAATTTTTTTGGCAAGTTTGGGCCTAGGTATCTACGGAAATTGGGCTCAATATTTCTAAGCACTAAAATGGCGCCTTTATAAACGCGCCTTCAAGATAGTCCCTAGCCCCAAGTTCTCCCTTTATTAATAACTCATAATACTTTACTATTACTACAACCACAGATAACGTGCTACAACATATAGGTACAAACCTTTGCAGTTTTATCCCATGAATTTCGGCAGACGCAAAAATCGGATTAATTAGAAAAAAATTGTGCTACCAAAAAAGCATCCAATTTCGGCAAATTACGGATTGCACTTTCCGAGTCCATGATACCTTACACTACGGACCTCCTCACTAAACCACTAACAACACGATAACTACGCAAACAATATATTATAATAATAAATATCAATAACAAACTATAGGTAATAAATCGCACAGATATTATCTACTAATGTTTTGATTTAGCGACATACGGAATGACAGTAGGGATGACGGGATGTCAACTGCCGATCAGAAAACCATACATGTGTTTGATGACATGTGGATAAATGTATATGGTTAGATGCCTAGGTGGGCGGGTGCCGTTGCCACATACGCGAAATTTTCCATATTATATTTCCTGAATATTTATTGTATGTTCCATATACAGATATTGTAATCAAAGTGTTACGTGAAAGAGATAAAGGATATAGTTTCCAGCGTGTGCGGCCTAAACAGACATCATTTTCCTATAGAGGAGTCAATATACCGAACATATTAGTAGTAAAAAGTCTTTATGTGCCAACATTTTTTTGTGCATTTGCGATAGTTAAAGCTGAAAGGTTGCAACACATTAAGTAACAGATATTCATAGGCAAGCTGGAGACATTTTAATAGAAAAGTAAAATTTGCGTTTGCTCCACGGATTATTGCAAACGGCCACAGAGTTGCCACGTTTGGCGTTCTGGACAATAGAACGACGAAACTGTAGATTTTAGCCCGAACAAAATTGTGCAACTTCATCTTTAATTATCATAAATAAATAAGGGTTAAAAGTCGTTGTTTCATTTATTACGTGTTATGTTGGTGCATCTACTGTAAACCGAGTACAATTTTAGAGCAATTGAAAATATTGTCATGTACCCTATTTGATAAGGATCTTCGATGATGATAGATTGTTGTGGTGGCTATTGGCGGTGGTCAAGCAACGTAGGTAATTCCTAGAAAATTAACTTTCTGCTTCAATAGAATTTCCACTTTTCCACCACAATGCGTGTAATGAAAGCGAAGTAGAATCTGCGGTAGAACTTGCAGTTATTCATTATTTGAAATAAAGTGACTTCCGGGGTTAGTGAATTCGCAAAAGAATATAAAAATCATTCCGTCACTTTATTCCTCCGCTTCGGGCCTTTTAATTATTTTAAGGAAAGGGTGCCAAATTGCCAAAGTAGAGGTCAGCCTAATTTGATCTAATGCTCATCCTTCCAATGGGTATCGAAAATATTGTCACGACGACTTAAAGTGTTGCCCAGAAGAGGAACCAAAAACACTTTAATTTTTACACAAATATATCTATTTTCATCCTTTTAACTCAAGAAATTAGTCCATCAGATCATTCCCAATGCCGCGTGTTCATTAAGTGACAGGATATTGCAAAACCCACAAAAAGTCACTGTACCTATCTACAGGGTGACCGTATTTCGAGTCTTTGCATCTGGATCTACGTTATCTTAAGAGATACGAGGTCGGTTAAATTGGGGCAAAGTTGCGAAATTTGACGCCGCGAGTAACATGGTAAACAAATTTGTGGCTGGCCCTTCTCGTTTTGAAAATAATGCGAAAAAACTGAAAATTGTCGTTTTCGTTTTTATTTTTTTAAACGAAAACGAATGGCGCTGGACATTTCTAAGTTAAACATAATTAATGAATCTAAATATGATCTCGCATTTTTTTTTCTCGCCTCCCTGGACAAAGATATGACGATCAACTTTTATTTTTCTTATGGGCGCCATATTGGATTTATGCATTTTTGAAAATAAGATTTTTTTCTGGTTAAAATGATGTGTCACACATTATGCTTTACTTTGTTTTTCTTGCCGTAATATCAAATTAATCGTTTTTGCATAGAATGCCTTGAAAACATAAGCCCCATAATGTTTGACATTTCTGCATAGAATGCCTTGTAAACATAAGCCCCATATCGTTTGATAGTTTAGTACAATTTTAAATGTCACGGATACTTTATTTTACTGAAAAAATTTCATTTTCACATGAAGAAAAGCGTGACATGATTCAAGTGTATTATTCCTCAAATATAAATGATGTCGAAGGGATATTGGACGAGCCATAAACAATTTAAAGAAACGTGCTGCATTGTGCCTTGAGGTACAAGGAGGACAAATTGAACATTTTTATTGTAAAATAGGATTGTCTACTCTATTTTCTATTTGAACTTCATTATAAAAAACATGGCAGCCTGTATAAAATCATATCAAAACGCATATTTTTCGAATAATTGAAAACTCAGTTTTTCACATGAAGAACCCAGGATGACTCTCTGATTCATACCTTATTATTGTGAGAATATGTGCCACATAATGCCCTTTGAAAGGCATACTGAGTAAAATCACGTCCAAAAATCTGTCACTATCTCCCGGTCCAACAGATAAAGCTATTATAGAGACTGAATCTAGTCTAGACCTATTTTACTAGCGCCATTGGCCTTCAGCGGTCTTCTATGTTAAATTATTCTGTTGCATAACCTCTAATCGGACGATAAGGCGCAGTGGTCAACCCAAAGCAATGCACGCCATCTAAACATGCCACAACTTTTCGATATGCCACGGTCACCCGGTCACCACCCTCAGTAGGTGGCCATTTGGTGGCCACGTTGGCGCACTGCACATCGCATCGCACTTCGCACCGCCCTTCGCCTGGTACGACGAAGCAAATAATATATATGTCGTAGGCATCGGGCGTAATACGTCATTTCGCGGAAAGCCTAGTCATTACAGGTATTGCCGGCAAAAGCTGTAATAAAATAACTATTACCTTGTTTGACTGAAATTATGCGTCATTTCAGGGATTGCCCTTCTTCATGTTAGTCAAACAGAGTAATCGGTCGAACCATTGAACGTTACAGCGTCTGACTGCCGTTTGTTCAGTCATTTGTTGAAAATTGTAGAATTTGACTGAACAAACGGCAGTCAGACGGTGTAACGGCCGATTACTCTGTTTGACTAACATAAAGAAGGGCAATCCCTGAAATGACGCAAAATTTGAGTCAAACAAGGTAATAGTTATTTTATTACAGCTTTTGCCGGCAATACGTGTAATGACTAGACATTCCGCGAAATGACGTATTACGCCCGATGCCTACGGCATATGTAGGTATTGGTTTAAACGCAGGTGGCCACATCGGCGCACCGCCCCGCGCCTATAGGACCATAGCATTGTACCCTCGCCTCGCACAGTGTATTCGAGCTTGGTATTTTCCGAGCCTCGCACATCGCACACACGCCGGCTATTCTCAATGTATCCATGAAAACGATCTTATTATATCTGCATAAAGATTATGACATTCACCAAATTTTCTATTTTGCTTATTTATACGATGTACTATAATTTTATAAAATTTTCGAAACACCCGCCACTTTTTCAAACATGAATTTAATAAAATGTCTTTTTCGTCCGATGATGAACTAAATTAACTCCATTGCATCCAGGAATGAACTAAATAAAACAAGGCAGTTTAAACACGAGAATTACTACGAAAAGGCGATGTGCGGAGCGCCGATATGGCCACCGCAGGCCAGACTGTGTGCGAGGCTATGGTCCAGGCGAGGTGCGGTGCGATCGGCGGTGCTCCGTTGTGGCAAAGTTTACAGAATATTTTATTCTGTAAACTTTGGTTGTGGTAGCCGCTTCAGCCTACCGGAATCGATAAGTATGGATAATACCTAAAAGATGGCACTTTTAGTTGGTTTGCAGTCAAGTTGGTATTTGTTAATTGCCAAGCTTTTTTTTCTTTTTTCTTTAAAGACCAACTTGACTGCAAACCCACTAAAAGTTCCATCTTTTATCATCGTAATATCACGAAATTTCATACCTAAATATATGTTTTTCTTTTATCAAGTTGCATTTTCCATACAATTGAAATACTTACTAACCAGTTTGCTCATCTACTAGACAAAAAGTAAAACTTATATAGTGGCCTTTTTATACATATTTATACAGGGTGGCCCACCACGAACTGCATCGATCTATATATGGAAAACTAAAAATAGGAAAATTCTGAAAATTTGGCACCTCACCAATGCCGATAGGCGCTGCTCAACTAAAATATTTTGGTGAATCTGGCACTTCCGGTTATACCGGAAGTCGATATCAACTTTCTTATCTCAAATGGAACACTCTGTATGTTATTGCATTTTTAGATTCTAGGCATCATTTTGGAACAAAAACATGCAACATGTCCCATGTCTAAATCCAACCGTTTTAGTGATATTTGCATTTTTGCGAAAAAAATTACAGGTGCAGACCTAAAGTCAATTAGCAATTTATACGAGGATACCGCGAAATTTCAAAACGAATTTTTGGCATCGTGTAACAGAAGCCCTGACCTAGTGATCTCTGTTGAGAAATAAATCCGTTCTTATACAGGGTGTTCACAAAATATGAATAAAAATTACATTCAAAATGTGCTTAAATCTCGAAATTTTCAAATGGAAACCCCCATTTTTAAATGCGATCTTATTCACCACTAAAAATGATGACAACTTTGTGTAAGGTTTCCTATAGGTACCTAAATGCAGTAATTTTCGATTAATTTACGAAAAACACACTTTTCGCCCATAAAATGCGGGGTTTGCTTAACGCTAGGAAAATCATATTAGCCGTGGATGTTGAAAAGACAATCGCGGCTGAGGAAATGTCACTTGGTTTATAAATTATCTACGGAGAATGCAACAAAGTAGTGTGATTTGCAAACCCCTCATTTTATGGGCGAAAAGTGTGTTTTTCGTAAATGAATCGAAAATTACTGCATTTAGGTACCTATAGAAAACCTTACACAAAGTTGTCATCATTTTTAGTGGTGAATAAGATCGCATTTAAAAAATGGGGGTTTCCATTTGAAAATTTCGAGATTTAAGCACATTTTGAATGTAATTTTTATTCATATTTTGTGAACACCCTGTATAAGAACGGATTTATTTCTCAACAGAGATCACTACGTCAGGGCTTCTGTTATACGATGCCAAACATTCGTTTTGAAATTTCGCGGGTTCCTCGTATAAATTGCTAATTGACTTTAGGTCTGCACCTGTAATTTTTTATATAATATCACAAAAACGGTTGGATTTAGACATGGGACATGTTGCATGTGTTTGTTCCAAAATGATGCCTAGAATCCAAAAATGCAATAACATACAGAGTGTTCCATTTGAGATAACAAAGTTGATATCGACTTCCGGTATAACCGGAAGTGCCAGATTCACCAAACTATTTTAGTTGAGCAGCGCCCATCGGCATTGGTGAGGTGCCAAATTTTCAGAATTTTCCTACTTTTAGTTTTCCATATATAGATCGATGCAGTTCGCGGGGGGGCCACCCGTATACCTAACGGCATAATTCCATACCGGTATTTTCGTTTATCCGTATTTAAAATGATACGACGTGTTGCATATTCTCTATGTGAATTCTATTATAATTATCGCTTATTCTCCCCTTCAACCGGATCGTAATCTCGTCCAGAATCCCTAGTATCTCAACGGGTCTGGACCGGCCCGATCTTGGCCGTTGCTGACCCTTGGTCAGTGTTCATCACATCACAAGAAACAAGTATTGCATTCATCTTAAAAGGGTGAAACAGTGGGAACCATCTCCCTGGAATATAAAGGCGCTTATCTTTATTTACCGCTAAATGGAGAGTATATTTTTCATATTTTTAATAGTAGTATCTACATCATTGAATTCGGTAATAAAAATAGAGGTGGTGTAACCGTTGAATGAAGGAATGAATATAAAAAGGCTCAAGGCAGGGCTGTCAAATCTCAACGAGAACAACCAAAAATAAGATTGTTGTTGGACCAACTCTGATTATTGGCGGCGAGATTCGATAGAGCTTGCGCCTCTTGCTACATTCTTGCACCCAACGCAATGGTCCAGCAACAATACCTATTGTTTGTATTGTTGATATTCCTTCACTCAACGACAAAACAGAAAATAGAAAATTGCACATAAATAAACGATATAGAAGAGTTGCCCCATAGATATTTTCTCAAAAAATCCCCATCAGATTTGCCAGTCCTCCACTCCGTGTCAATGTAATCTAAAAATCCAAATCCCAACCCAAAGGTTAAAATTTTTTGTATTAATTTAAACTCTTAATACATCACAAATTAAAAGGATATAGAGACGGTAATTATTAATTTACTATTGAAGTTCTTATACCTATAGACGAAACCCTACACCTAGGTAATCAGCATGGACTAAGTTACTATTATTATTATCGTTATATGGATTACGCAGCTGGTCGGGTGTTTGCCAGTGGCGTAGCTATCATATAGTGGGAGTAAGCAACGCTTACGGGCCCAAGGCCCGTAAGGGGCCCATACCAAGTTAAATAATAAAACTAAAACCAAAATCTGGCAAAGCCAAAGCAAGCTAAGCCCAAATGTTTGAAATAACTATATTCATGTTCTCATGTGCATGTCAACAACTGGCAAGTCTGTGGGCTGTCGGGCTTACTAAATAAGAGGGAGCGCTGGCGTCGTCACTGCGCATCATCAAGAACCGGTTCAACGGGTTCTATTATTTCAGTCCGTGGTTGTCAAAAAGCATTTTGATGATTTGGCGGTAGATCATCGTTTTGAAGCATGCGAAGATAGTTTTAGGGTCCCTGAAATTTTTTACACATTGGATGTTGTAAATGAGCAGCTGCTCAACAGATTTAAAACCTTTGATTCTATCCCAGAACGTTTTGGTTTTGTAATTCCCAAGGCTTTTCTGAACATGACTGAAAACGAGGCAATAGAACACTCACGAGAACTATCCAGCGAGTAGGTATCCAAAATTGCTATCGGAAAAATTTACTATGCAGTTTATCAACATGATCTCCATTGTGAAAGAAAGATACTAACGAAAACATGCCAGTTAATGCATTTGTGGAAAAAGTGTCAATAGAGAAATATGCAGTACAAAGTGACTTATCTGAAGTTTTGTTATGTTATCTTTTATTCTTAACATTACCAGTTTCAGTGGCTATAGCGGAGAGATCATTTAGTAAGCTTAAAATGATAAAAACATACCTCCGAAATGCAATGTCACAAACGCGTTTGCATGATCTATCGATTTTAGCCATTGAACACCAGGCGGCCTTAAAAATGAATGTGCAACATCTAGTCAATACTTTTGCAGAAACGAAAGCTCGTAAGCAAAATTTCTAAAGTTGATTCTGATTCATTTTTATTGCTTTAAAATATAATATATGGGTAAATAAGTAGTTACCCAAATATGACTATTTTTTAAACAAGCTATTCCTTACGTTAACTGAAGCTTATAATCTTTTGTTTCTGTAAGTAAAATTAGTTACTTTCAAATAAGCTGTGCTGTTGTTTATGGAATGGATTACCGATTACTTACATACGTTTTTTAATAAACAATTTTTTCCAAAATTTGAGATGTATTGTTTTTTCTCTTTAGAATTTTGTTTGGGGTTTGCCGTTTGTGGGGGGCCAATGGGATTATTTGCTTACGGGCCCGACAAAGTCTTGCTACGCCACTGGTGTTTGCCTAATTACAAGCCAACGCCAACGTCCAGTCCAAGTATGGAACGCGGCGATGTTGCCAGGGCGTACTCGATTTAAAGTATTTACCAAATAAATTTCTTAGGAAAGGCGGTATTGAGAATCCCGTAAACGTACCTATTTGTGGTCATTTTATCCGAATAGAGTTACCTCGGAGATACTTTTAAGGACGAAGGCGTTGCCTCTATAAAAAAAGTGCACTCGCACAGCTTGTAATATAAAGTAAGTATTTTGAAAGATCCTCCTAAAGATCCGTAAAGTAAGGGGAAGTGAAGTATTTGGTCAAGTTCAACTTTGTAGGGAAAATTCGTGTACGAGGCGTGGAGCAAGAAAATGCTTCGAAATTTTAAAAGAATTGCTGTAGGAGGAATCACTGCTCGCACATCCAGATTTTTCTCAAGCATGGCACAAGCAAACGGATGCTAACGACATAGGAGTCGGAGTTGTGCCTTTCAATAAGAAGTTGGACGGCAAAATGTAGTTGTTTATAAGTCCCAAAACTACTTTTGGGAAAAGAAACCAGAAATGGGACTGAGACTTCTGAACATAATAGTTACAGACCGATATCCATCGTATATTCATGAGTAAGACAAGGATGGGAGTTGTGACGTAGGGCCGAACATTCGCTGAACAAACTGTATTTACACTGCATGATGCGTAAATGCACTTTTTCTGGCTGAATAGGTTGTTTAAGGATCTCCGAGGCCAAAAATAACTTACGCATCGTGTAATTTCATATTATAGATAGGTACTTTGAATTATACTCTCAATACAGCGTGGAGTAGATTGTAAGTAATAATCTTCATAATAATCATCATTCAATTACTAAAACTGAGAATCAGTGATAAATATCAGAGGCAAAATGCAGCGATAATAAAAAAATATATATAAAAAGTTGGGTTTTGTGTGGGACTTGTACCTACCCAGGACCTACAATTTATTAGTCGGGTGCGCTAAATTGGTTCCTATAAATCTTGATCTATAATTGGCAACTCTAATTTTTTGACACTGCGATAATATTGATACTATTAATTTTTCTTTCCCATAATTCCTAATATTTCTGATAAAACCCAGTTTATAAAACGATCGTTGTCAAATATATTAAAATTAACGCAAGTTTCGCGTCACTATACATACCTACAGTGTGACCCACTTCAAACCGGAATACCTCTATAAAATTTGTATTTATCATCCGATTTTCATAGAGTTCTTTTAAACGATAGGGCATCAAAAACTAATACTTTAGGCCTGACCACTGACTACTCCAGTGGATTGGGTTGTACCAAATTTTGTTAAAAAATATTGAACGATAAAAATTCTATAAACCAATGGAAACCACGATTTAATTACGTATTTTACCTGCCTACTTGCTTGAATAAAGTTGCACGTGGATTAAAAACAATTGAAACTGTAACTTATTTTATTACAAATAATAGTAATGTCAATGGATATACCTAAATACAAAAATCCTAACGTAAAAATTATGAAGTGTCAAAAAAGTATCGAAATAAATGGTAGAAAAAAGTGAAATTTCATTATTTTACTTTAGGTTTTTGTATTTAGGTATACCTGTACCTATTTGTAATAAAGCAAGTTACAGTTTCAATTGTTTTCAATCCCCATGCAACTTGATTTAAGCGAGTAGGAAGGAAAAATAATTAGTTAAATCACGATTTCCATCGGTATCTAGAATTTTTATTGCTCCATATTTTTAACAAAATTTTATACAACCCGTTTTAAGGGATGCTCAATCCAGTGGTGTAATCAGAATTGTTATAAAAATATCATTAATACAAGAAAAAGTGATAATGGGAATAAGCACTCAAAGTTAGAAAACAAAAAAAAACTAGTAACCGCATACAGGTGTTTCATGCTATTTGGCAATCATCAGTACGGTGTAACATCAACCAAATCAAAAAGATAGGAATGATTTGGGAAGCAACAATATCATATCATTAATATGATTTCTCCAACTTTGACATCAAAAATATGTCGTATAGTAGAACTTAGTATTTTAAAATAAAATTTTCTGTTTTCTCCTAAAGTAAATTTTTTGATGCCCTATCGTTTAACAGCAACTCTATCAATATGGGACGGTAAATGCAAATAATTTTAAGAGGGTGTTCCGGTTTGAAGCGGCGACACACGGTATACTTTACTAATGGTTTTAAGGTCCTTGCAGCGCAAGTGCTAGGCAATACTTTTCGTATTTAGCAACCACTTTCGCAGCTAGCAACCAAACTAACAGGGCACCTCGAACATTTGACTTACGCTTTCGGGCGTGCTGGCGAATATGTAAAGTGTACTAAGGAGAAGGGAGCAGGACAAATACATTTTGACTGATGTTCATTTTGCGAGTTTTTCTTACATGACTTCTTAAGGGCTTTAAAATTTTGTTAAATAAAATTGGTAGTGAATTGCTGGAACATGATACATGATCAAACTTTCTTTGAACAAAAATATTTTGTATACAAACGGCAATATGGGCAGGTATAGTATTGCTAAAGTCACTTGAAACAACATAAAAAAAACTCTAGTAGGCGTCACAAAAAGAATATAGGACATAATAAGCGTCACGCAGCTATCAAAAATATACCTACTTATTCTATAAGCAACATAATATTTCACTTTTAAGGTTTTTTTAAGGTTGTCGTCAAACAGAACCGTAAAGCTATATAATATAAGGTACCTATATAATATTGTCAAAAGCCATATCGATTATAACTAGTTACGCAAGTATATTCTAAGATCTGTAAAATTATGGCACGGCTATCCACCGCATTTCGTTGCACAAGTGGCCAGTGTAACCCATACAAGTGTTGGTGATATATTATATTAGGTGAGCATGCAGTCACTTGTTTTTACTACAATATCTATCTTGTCTGTCTCCTTCATCCCTTTTTACTACTATTACCAGGTTCGGTTTAATATGTTAAAAAAAGTGTTTTGCCTCGTATTTTATTGCCGAGGCGCCTGTTCTCGAGCTACCCTAGTAAAATATAAATGATCTCACTTGGACCAGAATGATATACGGGGCGCGATCTATTTCATATCATTTACCTCGCTCTGCTAGTGGTAAAAGTACCAGACTTATCAGCAGAAATCACCGGTATAAAATTCAAAGGTTTTTATGTGGTCGACATCGACCTATAGTTAAGGAAGCAGACAATAAGAAAGCGAGCGTAGCGATTTGATTGGTCGGCGTTCCGGAGATCCACGGAGCAGGTGTCGACGTAGGCCAGTTAGGCCAGTATAATCAGTGCCGTGCGCGGAAATAAGGATTGCGCTTAATTTTACGGATTTTGGTTTTGTGTGTAGATTTTTATGTTGTGTTATTGGTTTGCTTTGGTTTGAATTATGTCTAAGTTTATTTTGTTCTTCTTGAGAGCATTTGAATAAAATTTTTATAATATTATTAAGGGCCGCGCGCATCCTATGATTAGGTCTTGTTTTACAAAGCAAACGCCGCCCAAGCGTTTTTATGCTGTTCCAATTCTCTATTGACTTCATTTATATCATACTCACGTTTGTGCATATACCTCGTCATTTAATACCCCACGTTATAAGACGTTGGTCGCGAAATTTTTAGCCACTTTATGGGGTATATCATATACAGTGCGTTCCGTAATGATGTGAAAAATTTGGATTTAAATGTAGGAATGTGTTGAATGTAGGAAAAATATTGCCTACTGTCCACGTAAACAGTGAAATACGAAAGTGGCAAAAATGACCCTCCTACTATTTTTTTTATTCAATCGTGAGCGTCAAAAACTGTATTTAAATACAGAACAAAAAAAATATTTTTATTTTATTCCAGAACTTATTCCAAATCTTGATTGGAAACTTCCACAAGAAAATATGATGAATCTGATTTACTTCTGACTTCCGGATGAATTCTTTACACTGAGATCGACGCGCCCTCATGCCTCCATAGTAAAAAGTTTTTAAATTCACTGCGCCACAGAATACGAATTTTTCGTTTTAAATAAACTAACATATCTACAAAAAAGTTCTGTGAAAAATACGAGTAGGTGATTCGGGTTTCTAGCCTTTAGGATGTGTAGAGTACAAAAGGTAAAATCTACCTTGTCCAACAAAATTGAGGTGTCTAGATTCAACCGTTTTTGAGAAAAAATCAAGATTTTTCTCCTCCTTAAAGCTGGAATACCTTAGCGGCGGAGACTTAAATCGAAAAATTTTACATGAAAAACTTCCCTTAAAACCACACCTGTACAACACTTTCTCCAAATAAGTATTTGCATATCATTACGGAGCACACATATAACACACGTGGGAGGCAATGGTAAAAATACTGCCGTGCGTGGAATAATATAATGCATTTTTAATGCATTGCAATGTTACGTTTGTGGCAAAAGGTTAACAGTATGTGTTTTTGTCGCATAGTGATAGGTGACCGGATATGCGCGTTGGATGCTTATTGGGTTGCCTACCCAGAGTTCAATGTGGTTCTTGAAATTGATTTGGTTGTTTTCCACGTTCTTTATGAATATAAAAAAACGGCGGTTTTTTGTAAGATTATTCTAGACAGAACTGCGTCCATTTTAGACCTTTTCTCTCCCAATTCTCACGTGTGCGATTGTGAGGCTAGCAGCCCTAGGGGATTGGCCAAAAGTCATTATTCTTATGAACCAAATCTGGTGCTAGGTAACACAAAGTAAGTAACTTTTATGAATAAGATTTAAACGTGTATTTTCTAGTCTTTTTCCACTGTTCAACGAGAACCAAGAAACCCTCTGTCTGCCTACATCGACTGAGTTTCAATTTCGCCTTGCATCGTGGTTGAAACCCCAAAACCCCCCCCGAGATAAACACTCCGTTACACGTTCTTAGGAAATTTTAAGAATTTCCTCTATACATAATACAAGCTCTTCCGGCTCCGCCACTGTAGTCCCGTATAGTATAGGCCGCTCCGGATATGATATAAGGGCATTAAAACGGTCCCTCAGAGGTTTGCCCAGCCAATGGGGCACCTAACTCGACAGGTGGGGCCAGGACCGGATCTAAAACCTTGGCGCGCGCGAGGGGGTATGTACGTGGTCCAAAGACAAACGGGCCATACGGAGGGACAGGGAATAACCAGTGAGTATAATTTTTATATAACAAACATAATAAATTTAAATATTAACAATTAAATAACTAAGGGAAAACTTTTGATTCTCCAGTGCCGTTAGTGTTTTTTTCAGAATGACCAGCAGTAACAGTAGATAAAGATTTTTTCTTGCTCCCTACATACTCGTAACAGGCTCGAAAGTAAAAGTAGAAAAATGTTCGAGGTGACCTGGTTGCTAGATACAAAAAGTATTGCTTAGCAGCCTTAAAGCAATTCGCTATTCGCGGCTGTATGAACTAGGCTTTACGCAGCAAGGACCTTAAAAACCATTAATAAAATATTGTAGCAACGCGAAACATGCCTCAATTTTAATAGGTTTTACAAACTGGCTTTAAACAGAAAATATTGTAGCAACGCGAAACATGCCTCAATTTTAAAAGGTTTTACAAACTGGCTTTAAACAGAAAGAACACGAATTATACCAAAGAAAAATTAATAATATCGATGTTTCCCTGGTATCAAGTAAGAGCCGCCTAACACACTAAATTTGACAGGCACCTCGCTATAGTCAAATTATTTTAAGAAGTCCTTACTGAGACTGTCAATTGGTAATTTCGCCATGCTAAGTTGGCATCAATGCAGCAAAAAAAATGCAACCGGGTCATAAGTCCAGGCCAGTAACGAGGCCATTTGCACAATGAATAACTACTAACAACACGAACAAGAACAACACAGATAACGGTAAAACTCACGAAACGTACAAATCCCGCGAATATTTTCACTGCCCAAAGTTTGAACCCTTTTGAACAATCCGGAAAACCTTTACTGTCACTTTCACAACACCGAAATAAAATTTGCCTGAGTACGCACCATAGATGCAACCGCAAGTAGCTGATTATACCAAAATACCAAAATGAAAGTGTTTTCATGACGTTTAAAATTATCATTAAAATGAGTTGTAGTCATAGTTATTTTTATTTGTAGCGGTATAATCGTGATTGCAATAGGGTTTTTATTTTATTATGTTTTTTTTTTTCGTATCACTTGGGTAACTTTTCACATCATACATCAATGAGTGACGTCATTAACTGGTTGAGACACAACATAATATACCTACCAATGTTATATCCATGGTTAACAGAAAATTCCTAGAGATTTTGTGGAGAATGTCATCTGACAAAATCGGGACTTCTTACAGTAATCAGGGTATAACCACAGGGTGAGACAACACCACTAGTAATTCGTAGGTCCCAGGTTCAAATCCCAGACACATGTCAACTTTTTATTTATTTTTATTATCGCTGCATTCTGCCTCTCATATTTTTTTATCATTCAGGTTATTACAAGATTACAACTCACAATCTACTCCATAGAGTATTTAGAGCTTAATTCAAAGTGTACCTATATAATCTGAAATTGTCGGCATCGAGAAAAATTTAGTACCTACATTGCACGATGCATAAACTCTTTTTTGGCCTCGGAGGTGCTTTTAACGACCGAGGCAACGCCCGCGTTGCCATAACATCCTCGGCCAAAAAAGTACACTTACGCACCTGACAATGTAAATAACTATTTTTGCGGAGTATTACTAAAGCCACAGATATAGCCTCGCTTATAGGTCTGTGCTAAAGCTCTGCTTTCACAAAATGTGACTTGCACAAATTACTCTGTACAAATACATTTTTACAGTAATTTGCTGTAACTGTCTCCGATTTCATTTTTAGAACTTAAATAATTTTCTTTCCTGCTTATCACTGCTATATCATAAAATAGTATATTATGCAAGATATTCAGATCCGAGTATGAGAATTAAAACATGAGCCGTAGGCGAGTGTTGTAATGAATATGATATATTTTAAACCTGTCGTGATCGTGTTATGGCAGTCTACGTAGATATTAACCGAATATTGCTGTGAGGCTGCATTTTTATTGGTTTCAAATTGCGATGTTACATTTCTATTGGTTATAAACTCTGTATCGTACTGAAAAATCTTTCTCTTAAATCTTAATGAACCACATAATAGTTACAGATAGTACAGAATGCCCAAGCTAAGCATCCCACTAGCCCTATAATTTTTTAAATTTTTGTGATAGAAAAACAAGTTTTGAATAAAAGTTTAAAAGAATTTTGTGCAGTTTTCTGCGATAGTAATAAATTGTATATAGAGTGTTTCGTAAATAAGTGGCAAATCAAACTTATGTTTTTTTAAAATGGAATATTCTATTTTTGCATTTTTGAAATCTGCTCAAGTCAATCAAAGTGATATAAAACTTTTTATAATTCCTTTTTCCATTTTTGAAATATTCAAATTTTACACTAAATTTATTTAACTTGAATTTGTGGGCCTCGTGATAAAGATAGACGACGATAAATGTAATAACAACATGTAAAAAAATCATTAGGGCCCATATAAGTTCGATTGGATTTAACTCGCAATAGTATACGGCAGTAATCGTAATACGACGAGATTCTTTTCTCAATAACGTATTTTTTAAACGCCCCTTTGTACCATCTAGCAATTACCAGCAGTTCAGCTATCACCATTTCATTGCCAAACGGGATATATTTTTCTGTGTTAAACAATCAGGTTGATTTTTAGGACTACCACAGCGATTTCCTCGCTTATTTTGCGCCCCACAAAAAAAGGCATCCATGGCCAATTTGTTGCCTTATATGTAAAAAACTCAAATTGAGCAAAACTATTAGCAGCAGTAGTATGTTTATATATATATACCTTTTCCTGATATATATATATATATATATATATATATATATATATATATATATATATATATATATATATATACGGGGTGAGTCACATCTAAAGTCAGAGCCAAAAACACAAGGTAGAACTCGCTAAAATAAGCACATATGCTTAATAAACATTAACTCAAAAACGCTTGGTTCTCCATATACAGCGTGTTAAAAGTTTTCCAAATATTTTTTAAATTTCTTTCGAGCCTGTTTAGGAATTCCAACAAAATTTGATACATATTATGGGTTGTCATTTTGTGCAATAATTTGGCCCTGTTCAGGTGAGCAGCGGCGTAGATACAAATAATTTTATTTTAAATGCCAGCATAATCACCTTGGCACTAGTTTAAAAAATCCGAAATTACGAAGAAACTGTATCATAAATAAAAAAATATCAAGAGGCGCTTTTTGTTCCAAATTGAATGGGCTATCCAAAAAAGGGAAAATTTTTTGTTTTGGCACAGGACCGTACTACTTTTTTATACAATTATTTACAGTAACTATTTGTATCTACGCCGCTGATCATCTGAACGGGGTCAAATTATTGCACAAAATGGAAACCGTCCAATGAATAATGTGTACCAAATTTGGTTGTAATTCCTAAATGGGCTCGAAAGAAATTAAAAAAATATATTATTTTTGGAAAAAAAAATTAACAGCTAATGTTTATTAAGAATATGTGCTTATTTTAGCGAGTTCTACCTTGTGTGTTTTTAAGATTAGCGAGTGTAAATGTAATAATTATTTATTATTTTATTATTTTATTTATTTTATTTTTTTTTTGCCCATTATCACCTTTTCTTATATATATATATAAGTCATCCTGTATAGTAGTAGACCTATATGTGTCTGCATTTACAAATAAATACCTTTGAACGAGTCCCGCAGTCTCCGCCACTGAAAAGGTTCGGTTTCGTATCTCAGCGGTCCGCTGCGGCAGCAGGAGGCAGGAAGGGCCGTTTTTGCTACTACCGGCGTCCGCTACAAAGCGGGGAACCGCGGGTCGACGACGACATCCGGATCCGGCACGAGTCCGCGTACAGAGCAAACAGCGGCGGAGGCCCTTGTCCTGTCACAACCATAGAAATACACGTTCGTTTTTAGGATGAGTCAGAGCTAGGCAGATCGTTTTAAAGATCTAAGATCGCGATCTTGGTCTTAGATCTAGATCGTTTTTGTTTCACTAAAGAACGATCTTTTTTAAAAAGATCGTTTCAAAAATATCTGATCTTTGATCTTAATTTGGCGATCTTAGATCATTTTAAAGATCTAAGATCGTTTTAAAGATCTAAGATCGTTTTAAAGATCTAAGATCGTTTTAAAGATCTAAGATCGTTTTAAAGATCTAAGATCTTTAAAAGGATCTAAGATCGTTATAACGATCTAAGAACTTTTCCTCATTTATTTTCGTTCATTTTTGAAACGTTTCTGTGATTTTTTTTATATAAAATAATGTTTTGTTTTTGAAGAATAAAAAATAGTGCTCTAGGTTGTTGTAGGAATAAGACTTTTCGTTTTTATATCTACATATTTGTAAAATATGTTCTCATTTTGACCTCAATTGTTGTAAGTATAGTTCGTTTTTGGAAACGTTTCTGTGATTTTTTTATACAACATAATGTAGGCAGAAAGGTAGGTAGTAGGTATATATTTTTTAGAAGACTGGGTAGTTTTGTACAAACAAGGATTTTTCTTTTTATACATATAATCTACATCTCCATGTGGGCTGCTTTGGACCGGCCTATTCACGACCGTTGCTGACCCTTTTTCATCACGACGGTATCCAAACAGGTATCGGGATCGGGTATATATTAAGGAGTACAACAGTGGCCAGAATCATCTGTGAGAAGATGCTATAGTGCTAGGGGTCTATGGTGAATGCATTACCATCTATAATATACCCACGGGAATAATGGTCTATTACACTTATAATAGTCAGTAAATTTAGGCATCACCTATTTTTGGGATTTAGTAAATTACCTAGTCAACATTGATTTAAATATTTCTATTTTACTGTGGGTACTTACTAAAATCCCAATTACCTCCAACCTACAATTATTATCATCGGTCATGTGTCTACGCAAATCCTGGTCTCTGTCCTTGGGCCTTTCTTTCTCAGATTTTTTTTAAAATATTCGGTATACAATAATTAAATACAAAACTTATTACAGCATTGGTTAACTGCTGCTTATTGGAGAATTAGATTTGATAACTTGTCCCAAGTTAACATTTTTATGATTTATTATATCAAAGTGTCAGTTTTTTTAAAGGTGCTTAAAAACATTGAAAGCTAAATATCTCTAATGGCATTATTGAGTTTTGACAGGATTACCCGAGGGAGTACCTTTTGATGGAAAAGGATTTGCTTAATCAAAATTTCCAACTTTCAACCCGATATTTTTAGTGACATAGAAGATTGGCAGATCTGATTCTGAGAAAAAAACCAGTTCTACGCCTATGGACTCTTAGTATAGGCTTTTGCGGCCATGTTATCATACAAAATTTTATCGTGCTAGGCGTTCAAAACATAACACATTTAAAGCATTTTAAAATTCAAATTTCAGTGCCGGGTTGCATCTGGGATATCCCGCCACGTAATTTGGACCACAACGCTTCCACACCAGCAGCTGTCCCGCGTTGGCGTTGTCGTATTTGTCGTGTCGTAATACGCTTGCGTGCTCCAGGAACTCGAGATAAAAAGGTTAACTCCTACCAGAGCTGGGAAAGATCGCGCCAAAAAAGATCTAGATCATAGATCAGATCGTTTTTCAAAAAAAGATCTAAGATCGTTTAAAAATAGATCTTTTCATGCAAAAATGATCTTACATCAAAGATCGTCTAAAAATGATCTGTTTAAAAAAGATCAATCGATCTAAGATCTTTTGAACGATTTAAGATCTTCTAAACGATCTAAGATCTTCTAAACAATCTAAGATCTTCTAAACGATCTAAGATCTTCTAAACGATCTAAGATCTTCTAAACGATCTAAGATCCTCTAAATGATCTAAGATCTTTGAGCAAAATTCCTGATATTATATAGTTAATAGATATAGATGTCTATAAATATTTTTCCTAATTTTGACATAGTATAAAGTAACATCTTTCAAAACCTGAGCAAGTGATGATACGTGCAGTTTCACGTAACTTGTTGTGTAAAGTAAAATTTTACGTAACTAGTTACGTAAAGTTACTACTCTAACTGAACTGGTTACGTAATCAGGTATTTATGCAATTTATAATTTTATAACTTAAGTTATAAAATTCGGAATTTTGAGAAATAGATAATTTAAAATAAAATACAAATTAATATAAAGCATTCATTTAAATTTGACCTCAAAATAGGTTGTTGTAGTTGTAGGTAAAATGTGGGTACGTCAGTTTTCAGTTGGTTTATATCATTTGTAATTTTTCTGCTTTAAATGAACGCTCGTTAGTAACGTAAGTAACTGAATTCGTAATACATATATTTTAGAAATAATTATTTTAATTATTATACATATATTTTAGAAATAATTATTTCTAAAATATATGTATTATTTCTAAAATATATGTATTATTTCTAAAATATATGTATTACGAATTCAGTTACTTACGTTACTAACGAGCGTTCGTTTAAAGCAGTTTACCTTAGGAGACATCTAGGTCTCAGCAAGTGCAAATTGTCAGAATTCGCGAAAAATTACAAATGATATAAACAAACTGAAAACTGACGTACATTTTACTTACAACTACGAGAACCTATTTTGAGGTCAAATTTAAATGAATGCTTTATGTTAATTTGTATTTTATTTTAAATTATCTATTGCATAAATAATCGGTGAACACGTTTTTTACAAGAAAAGTCTAATTCTCCATAGGTATATAATATAATAATAATAATAATAATTCTCACCCTCGCAATACTCTAAACTAGGAGTACCCCAGAAGCAACTGATATACGGTACGTAACCAGTTCAGTTAAGAGTATTAACTTTACGTAACTAGTTACGTAAAATTGTACTTTACGCAACTAGTTACGTAAAACTGGACGTATCATCACTTGCTCAGGTTTTGAAAGATATCACTTTATACTATGTCAAAATTAGGAAAAGTATTTATAGACATCTATATCTATTAATTATATAATATCATGAATTTTGCTCAAAGATCTTAGATTATTTATAGGATCTTAGATCGTTTAGTTTAGAAGATCTTAGATCATTTAGAAGACCTTAGATTGTTTAGAAGATCTTAGATCGTTTAGAAGATCTTAGATCGTTCAAAAGATATTAGGTTGATTGATCTTTTTTAAATAGTTCATTTTTAGACGATCTTTGATCTTTTTTTTTAAAACGATCTGATCTATGATCTAAATCTTTTTTGGCGCGATCTTTCCCAGCTCTGGTAGGAGTTATTAGCGTAATACGACACGACACGACAAATACGACAACGCCAACGCGGGACAGCTGCTGGTGTGGAAGCGCTGTGGTCCAAATTACGTGGCGGGATATCCTAGATGCAACCCGGCACGGAAATTTGAATTTTAAAATGCTTTAAATGTGTTATGTTTTGAACGCCTATAGCATGATAAAATTTTGTATGATAACATGGCCGCAAAAGCCTATACCTACTAAGAGTGTTGCGAATTGAATTGGTCCATAGCCGTATAACTGTTTTTTTTTTTCTGAGAATTAGATCTGCCAATTTTCTATGCCACTAAAAATATCGGGTTGAAAGTTGAAAATTTTGATTAAGCAAATCCTTTTCCATCAAAAAGGTACTCTCTCCGATACTCCTCTCAAAACTAAATAATGCCATTAGTTTTCGAGATATTTAGCTTTCCCATGTTTTTAAGCACCTTCAAAACACTTTGACATAATAAATCACAAAAGTGTTAACTTGGGACAAGTTGTCAAATTTAATTCTCCAATAAGAAGCAGTTAACCAATAATAATAATAAACAAATTTATTTAGCAACAAATTGCTATCCAACTACATCATTAATAAATAAAACCTACTATATTAATATCCTATTCTAGTTATTTAAATAATTACACTTTAATTTAAACTTAAACTGTTTTAATGAAGAATTTTATAATGATGGGGCTAAATTATTGTAACAAATTAATCCTTTGAAAAAAATCGAATTTTGAGCAAATTTAGAATTGTTTTGGTCCAGAACAAAATTTGTTTTGTTAACATGTTGCTAAAATACGGCGCTACTGAATTTAATTTAATTTTATGAATAAATATTAAAGTTTTATATTCTAAATAACTTTCTATGTTAAGCCATTCTAATTTATTTAACATATCTAAAATTTTTGCTATACTGTATGATAACATGGCCGCAAAAGCCTATACCTACTAAGAGTGTTGGGAATTGGTCCATAGCCGTATAACTGTTTTTTTTTTCTGAGAATTAGATCTGCCAATCTTCTATGCCACTAAAAATATCGGGTTAAAAGTTGGGAAAATCTTGATTAAGCATATCCTTTTCCATCAAAAAGGTACTCCCTCGCAGAGCTGGGCAGTAATGATTACATGTCGTAATCATTACAGTAATTAATTACTTTTTTCGAAAAGGAATTGTAATTGAATTACATTATTCAAAAATGTAATGGTAATGGGTAATTTAGTATTGCAACCCGAAGTAATTGGTGCATTACTTTCTAAAAGGAATCATTACAACAATTTCTTTACTTCATTCCTAATTACAGTAATCATTACAAAAAGGAATCACATTACTTTTAAAGTAATCATTACTTACTGTACTGATTCCTTTATGGTTTCTAAAATTCCTGTTGCGCGCGGATCATTAACAGATTACAGATTCGTATCTTCAGCTCCCGTAGAGAGGCTATTCTCTTATGCCACCTACATTAATAGCCCCCGGAGGAACTCCCTTAGTGAAAATCTTTTCTAAAAACTTGTTTACTTAAAAATTAATGTTTATGGGGATAAAAAAGTACTTTTTTAGTCACTTTGTATAATAACTGAACTACTATAGTGCATTCAAATCCCAGGCGAACTGAATGTAAACACAATCACGCGCTGTTCAGGTAATTGACAGAAAGCGCCGTGTCGAGAATACTTGCTTAAAATTTGTCACATGTCACAACCAAGTAAGAACCGTGCTTTTCATCTGTAAACGATTATCACGCTTCTGTCGGTTTTTGCTTTAGTTCGCCTTGGATTTGAACGCATTTTACTTATTATTAGTAATTATATTACTATTAGAAATATTTGTTTACTTCTTTACTGAGATTAGAGAGATTTTAAGTTGTTTTTGTGATAAGAATTATTATTTTGTTATTAGCTGTGTTTTTGTTTTGCACATTTAAATAAATATTTAAAAACACATATTGTGTTTAAGAGGGGGTTGCCTACAGCGAAAGTGACATTTGATTTCGTATTTTTTTTTTAAGTTGTATAGCATAAAATCTGATAACATTTTACCTGACAAAAATTTAGTACAAACATCTCTGTCTTCATTTTAATCATAAGATCTTACAAGCAGTGTTTTGTTTTATAGGTTATGAAAACCTTGGGAAAAATAATAATTCCAGTACATATGCTTTTAATATCTTATGATTAAAATGAAGACAGAGATGTTTGTACTAAATTTTTGCCAGGTAAAATGTTATTAGATTTTATGCTATACAACTTAAAAAAAAACGAAATCTAACGTCACTTTCGCTGTGGGCAACCCCCTCTTAAGTAGTTGTTTTATTTACCAATAATATAAAATGTAATTAAGAAAGTAATTAGAAATTCCTTTTTCTGCAAACAAAAGTAATGTGTAATCTAATTACATTTTTGTAAAAAGGAATTATTCCTTTTGTAATTTCATTACATTTTTCTCAAATGTAATGGGTAATGTAATGATTACTTTAAAAAGTAATTTGGCCCAGCTCTACTCCCTCGGATACTCCTCTCAAAACTCAATAATGCCATTAATTTTCGAGATATAATAAGTAATAAGTTTTGTATTTAATTATTGTATACCGAATATTTAAAAGGCCCAAGGACAGAGACCAGGATTTGCGTAGACAGATGATCGATTTTAGTAAGTACAGTTGACTAATTTACTAAATCCCAAAAATAGGTGATGACTAAATTTACTGACTATTATAAGTGTACTAGACCATTATTCCAGTGGGTATATCATAGATTGTAATGCATACATCATATACCCCTAGCACTATAATAGCATCGTCTCACAGATGATTCTGGATTCTGGCCACTGTTGTACTCCTTAATACATACCCGATCCCGATACCTGTTTGGATACCGTCCAGATGAAAAAGGGTCAGCAACGGTCGCGAATAGGCCGATCCAAAGCAGCCCACATGGAGATGTTGGATTAATATTATGAAATAATCGTCTAAAGCGTTTTAGTCAATGCTACAGGGTGATCAGCTGTTATTCTTCACGCCCTGTAGGTAGATTAATTTATTCTACGAGATAGAACAAATAGGCAGGAAATGCTCATATCAAAATTCTAAATACTTATTAATTGTCGGGTACAATTCTTTTCGGCAACTTTCATTTTCAGAATTTCACTATTTGCACAAAAACCTTATACAGTGAAATCTCTCATAACCGGACACTCACGGTTCCGTTGGATTTGTCCGCTTATTAGAGGTGTCCGCCTAATAGAGTGCATAGAAAAACAACAAAATGAAATCAAATACAAAAAACCACGATAAACTTACCCACGGTATGTCATTGCGCATCTTGTGACGCGTCAGTTGCGAGTCATAATTTAAATTGCTCCATATGTTTTGTCTGCGGCATGCAGCAATCGATTTTTTTGGCAAGATTATTGTCCTTGGGAAATCTATAGTATTTAATTTCCGTCCCTTACTGTTTCTGTTATTATTTGGACAAACGCTAACTGCACATCCCGGCATTTCTGGCCTATTTTAAAGCACTGTCGAGCTGGACTGGCAGTTGTTTACACTTTTTTCTTGACACATTAAACTGTAAACTATAAAAAAAATCGTAAAACACAACCGCATTTTGAATTCGTGACTCGCAACTGACGTAGATGCGCAGATTTGCCTTGTTTTCGGATTCGTTACTGACATACCGTGGGTAAGTCTATCGTGCAAAAAACATATCCGTTTAAAGGAGGTGTCCGCTTAATAGAGGTGTCCGCAAGGAGAGGTTTCACTGTAATAACAAATAATTTTCTGTTTATGGCTATCTATTTAGTCTTTAAACAAAGAGTCAACATTTTTTTTTCTCTATACATATATTAAAAGTCCTTGTCATTCTCAACAACTTTTGTAGGAAAAGATTTTCTGTATCTGTTATTGTTCAAAATCTACAGGGTCAAATATGTAAAAAAATATGGATCAGTGAATAAGGATTCGGAATTCCGGATGGATAGTTCGAAATTATTTAAGAGTATGATAGGATGCATTGTGCACCTTTAAATTTATTCTTTATTTTTTAAATTTTCTAAAAAATTTCTGTAACAAACAATAATAGCAAAAAAGTTAGTAACAAGAACTATTTTTGGGGAAATAGTTCATGACTATATTGAGGAAGATTCGTGACTTTAAACTTGTCAACTACATATTTTTTATGTATCAATATAAAATAATTTTGTGCGTTAAATCACACTCTATATTATCTTATATGATACTACCTTACTACTTCACTAGCTCCTGTCGAAGCCGGGTCCCATCAAATAGCTGGCAGTATAGGTACGCTTTTTAATTGCCTTAATTATCAAAGAAATGACAAAAAAAATCAGCTTTTAGTATTTGTATCAATTATTGATATATATATATATATATATATATATATATATATATATATATATATATTCACATAAATATGACTATGGCAGGAGTAGATCATTCTACGGGAGAAGTGGCAGGAGGTCGTTTTACATCTTAATTCGGAGTAAAACAGAAAAACATCCATATCTCTGATATTTTTCAAAATTAAAAATAGAGTGTAGGTCATATCACGAAAACGGCAGCTCACATGCAAAATAGGACTATACCGTCTTATACGATCATAATTCTCTACAACTTTTGTATATTTACACTTTTTCTGTAAAATCCAAAATAACGGAGGTGGTGGGATTTGAAGAAATACAATTTTTTGTTCTTTTTTTCGAAATATCGAAAAATCCAAAAGGCGCATTAAATTGGACCCCGAAACCGCAAATCATTCCACATTTAACCTTCCTTCTAACTTCTAGTTCTGAGGGTTTCCGAGATTCCAATATAAAAAAAAACACACATAGAGTGTTTTTGTCGATACTGAATATAGTGGACGTTGGTCGACCACGATAAAAAAAATCTTGTGTTATTCAACTCCATTAAAATGCACCCCCAATCTCCGACGTCCGGCGTCGGGCATCAGGGATAGTCGATCTGGACCAGCTCAGGGACATAGCCGTTACTGACCTTTGGTCTTTTGGCTCGTAGCTCTTTAAACACGCAACACGTAAGTACCTATGGGAAGAAAACATACGTCACGAGACTTGCTTCGCTTCCTTGCATTTTTAACCGATGAAATAAATAAAAAATACCACTTGGCCACACTTTTTTCCATGCTTACCAGTATATAGGATATTCAGGAGCCCACGGCCTTTATTCCTGGCATTTACATTTATATGATTGGCATGTATTTGAAAAACGTTTCATATGATTGGTCATGTACAAGTCTATTATAAAAAACATGAAAATATTTTGAATAACCTAACATTTTCACAACACTTTTACTTTTCTTAATTGAGAAATCCTTTACTTACTTACTATCTCGTGCTTCTAGAATATTTAATTTGAATGAAAGTGGGGTTACAACTGTCGAAAACACCCAAAAAATAATTGCGACTAAAGGCATTAAACAAGTGAGTCGTTATAGTGGGGCGAGTTTTTATAGTCGACACAAATATGCGATGGAATCCATCAAGCCAATCACAAGTGCAGAAATTTTTGAACGATCCAATCACATTGCTTTAATGGATTCCATCACATATTTGTGATGACTTTAACCCGCGGTGACCGAGGCGAACAAGTTACAATATATGCAATTATTTCGGCTTCGGGAACTTGCTTGCCACCTGCTTTAGTATTTTCCAGGAAACTTTTTAAACCTCACATGTTGCAAGGAGCTCCCTCTGATACACTCTGGCAACTCAAAGTACTTGACTACTTTATCAGATATACCTACAAATAGTTCTGTAGAAAACCCGTCCATTTTAATTTATGATAATTCAGAATGTCATATATCAACAAAAATTGTTGACAGGGCAAGGGAAGCAGGTGTGTTCTTATAGTCACTTTGCCACCGCATTATACTTAGTAACAAGATGCAGCTACTTGATCTGATATTGTTTGGCCCTTTCAAGTCTTATTATAACAGATAATGCGATAAATGGATGCTGGACGGATACATTCTGTGGTAGAATATACATATATATGATCAGATCATTAAATTAAGTAAAGGAAAATTTGTGTTAGATTTCGTGGCGGTGTACACTATGTGTTCGAAAAATTTAACTTTATCGTCGTTTTATACCCAAATTTATTACACATATATAGGTATCACCAAGCAAGATGAAGAATCACTACAGTCTCCTATACCTAAGAAAAAGTCATAGTTGATGGTAACTTTATATTTCCAAACATATAGCAGATAGGGCCTTTATATCATATTCAAAATCCGATGTCGTTTTTGTATTGCCGAATCCACTGCCAGCTATTACAAAGCGCCAGTCAAATATTTTTAAGTTTGGAGTTTTATTTCACAAACTGTCCGTTAAAATCATGTCTCACTATACAGGGTGATTCAGTTTTATACTGCGACACATCAACAGGTGATAGGAAACCAAAAAATAACTGCACTTTTTTATAAACTATATCATTTTAAGGCCTTAGAAAAAAGTTACAGGGTGTTAAAGTTGTAAGAAATATGTGGAATTTATTGAATATTTTCCAAACTAGTTGAGATATTTAAGTCATATTTGGTCTCGTATTTGGTACACGTTATAACGGCATGGGTTAGCATAAAACCTGTTAATATCAAACACCTTGAACAACCAGTGGCGTGGAAGTGGGTAATTACCTTGTATAGCAATAAAATGTATCCAATTTCTTATGTAAATTTTAATTGTAAACAAAAACGTTCTCTTAGCATTTTTTCATATGTGTCATGGTTTCATAGCAAATTTGATTTTTTCGTATTCTTTCGGGGCACTTCTGAAAAATTATCTTAAAACTTCGCTTCATAAGTAACACTCAATGTAAAAAAAATTGTTTTTTACTTTAAATACAGTAACTTTTCCCAATAAACTTACCCTATCAAGGTTTTACTTTTCAAGATACGGAGTGTAACATTAATTGTATCTTACTTAAATGTTTTAGACCCTGTATATTCAAAAGTATAGCCTTAAATAGGTAAGTTTATTGGAAAAAGTTACTTTATTTCAAGTAGAAAACACATTATTTCTACTTTAAGTGTACTTATGGAGCAAATTTTTTAGATAATTTTTCAGAAATACCCCGAAATAATACCTAAAATCAAATTTGCCACGAAACCATGACACATACGAAAAATTACCAAGATGGCATTTTTGTTTAAAATTAAAATTTACATAAGAAATTGAATACACTTTATTGCTATACGAGGTGGTTCTTTTTTTTTCTAAAAACAATTATACTAATCACCTACTTCTACGCCACTGGTGTTCAAGCTGTTTGATATTAACAGGTTTTATGCTAACCCATGTCGTTATAACGTGTACCAAATATGACTTAAATATCTCAACTAGTTTGGCAAATATTCAATAAAGTCCACATATTTCTCAAAATTTTAACACCCTGTAACTTTTTAATAAGGCCTTAAAATGATATAGTTTATAAAAGAAAGTGCGGTTATTTTTTTGTTTTCTATCACCTGTTGAAGTGTCGCAGAATAAAACTGAATCACCCATATTATCCACGTTGTCTCACTGGGCCCGCTCATCGAATTGATAAGTAGCTATCTACAATGAATTCAATGTGCCCGATACTTTGAATAAAGAACCCCAGGAAGGAAAGAAGCAAAAAATGTGGCCTTAACGCTTGACCTTGACAGCCTCTGCATATGGTGGAATGTTGTTTCCGTTTACAGTGGCGCGCACCTTTGAGTTGTTTCGACAAACTAACTGAGGCAGAAATCGTTATTTTTCGTGAAATCAGTACTTACCTACAATACAGTCAAAAAATATAAGGCACCTTTATGTCTTTAAGTTTAGGAATCCTTCATAATATACTATAGCAATTCTAATAAATTTAAATTTCCAATTATTATGAAGAAGTAGGTATATACTTACACAAACGCCTATACCACTTTGTTTTATGACCTCGAAAGTTAATTTAAATTACAAAATTACTTACCTATGGATTATTAGGTATCCTCAAATATTTTAGTTTTGGCGGTCATGGAAGTGCTACATAAGCCGCACAGCTAAGCTAACTCGAAAAAGTATCTATATTTATCTATATTTTATATAGCGGGCCTTTGAAGGGTTACCAGACGTCCTCTTTTAACCGGACAGCAGTGACGGCTTGTGCTAAGGGGCACAAGGGCACGTGCCCATCCATACAAAAAGGAAAATGCAAGATTCCATTAATCACGTAATCTTTTCTATTTCTATCAATTCCTTTGCCATCTAGCAGAAACTTTCTTCTGGTCGGGTATTCCATCCCACTAATAATCAAACCTTTCTTCCGGGGAACACAAAACACAATACGACAGCCCTGCCGACCTTCTCTTCGCCGTCGCTTCGGCGATCCTCGGCGAAAATCGGTCAGGAGATTTAATGTAGCGTCGGGGAACAGATTTACGTGACCCGGGGCAGCGCGGTTGCAGAGCCCCGCAGTCCGACTTTACAAGAGCGTCGCGTATGGCCCTCACAGTTTAATTCTGATTTGGTCACTGTCGCTATATACGCAGGGCCGCATTATTTGCATTATCACGAGTGTATTTTGTATTTGTGCTGCGTGTTTTTTTATCCGGTGTCCGGTGTACTGCATGTACATACCTAATAACTGTAGCCGTCTTTAACAGTATTAAAATGAGCACGAAAGTAAACTCCGTACTGTTTATGTTACAAAATAACCCTTTGACATTTGAACAAAAAATATTAATATAACAAAAAGGCAGACCTATTACAGATCTCCAAATAAATTTTGTGTCTTCAAGCAAAACCCGAACGTACAATAGAATGTTTAATAAAAACACTTACAACAAAAAATATGAGTGGTTGTGCGGCTGTCCCGTAAACAATAAACTGTTCTGTTTACCTTGCTTGATATTTCAAAAAGAGGTTGACAACAATCGTAAAAAAGTATTTAGTGAAATTACAAATTGTTGGACATTATTTGTACAACCCCCATGTCGACAAGTGAATGTGAACGCTGTTTTTCGACTTTAAAATGAATAAAAACATTTTTGAGAAGCACGATGTCAGAGGACAGGCTTAACGCACTTGCAGTATTATCAATTGAAAACAAATATCCAGTCGATTCCGGACTTTGACAATAGAGTTATAGAGGTATTCTGCGGCAAGAAAAATAGGAGAATAGATTTTCTGTACAAATAAAAAGGTAAGCCGTTGAGTGACTCACTCAACGGGTAAGCTTGAAATTCTGGTTTTAAATTTTATTTTTTGCTGTGCCCTCCCACCACAAAAACTCACGAGCCGCCACTGCGGACAAGTCCTCTTTTCGAGGGTTCAAAAAATGTCCGGTATATATTTTCTAAAAGATGAGGTGACAGCGTTCTATATATTATGAACGCATTCTGGTTTACCGTTTACCGTTCTTGGGTGAAGCCCTCAGAGAAATAACCAAGGATAGAGGGAGCAACAGCCTCGAAATACATACGTTTGTAGTCAACCAACATCTTATGCAAATTTACCGAAGTAAACAAACATTAGGCCCGTGTGTACAACGTTTACCTGAGATAGGTTATGTCCTGAGAAATATCAATTTAGCCACATACCACACACTTTCTGCGTCCCATTGTATACAAAATCAGTCACTATATCCTAAATACTAATAAATAGCCTTTAAATTAACAGAAAAACAATTAAAAACGGGAAAAATCCATACGTAAACAATCGGAAAACTTGACATGCTGGGCATACACAAAACAAATATCGCTGAGTTAACGGACGCGGCGCCCGCGGCAGCAAAAGCAGCGTTGCCATTCGGGCGGTTTGAGGTATCTGTGACGATTTTATTAAAGTGATAATTAGCTACTATAATTACAGCGCAATTTAAGTATAGTTTAAAACTGTTACATACAAGAAATTAATAACTACATTTGTTAATTTAGCGTTATGGGAGGTGTGCCTTTATTGAATCCCATTATTAAACGCTTCTATTTTGAAATGAAATGCTGTAAACAATGGAGTACGCGGCATCACTCAAAAAGATGTTGGCTTTGTTTACTTTTTGTTTTACTCCCTCTATCCTTGGTTATTTATCTGAGGTGAAGCCCGATGCGCGGTGGTGGCGCGGCGCGCGGCGGTAACTGTCAGTTGTCAGTCTCTTTTATGTTTTGTGAGTAGTCAAAGTCAAAACCACATCAAAACTAAGGTCTAAAATAATGGTGTGATCGTAAATGAAACGGCCGGCCATTGAGGTAGTATGGGGGGGAGGCGCCATAACATTACTTTGTCGCATATAGCAAACGGGTTCAGGGGGTGTGGCTAAGTCTGTGATCAATATGGCTGACCCGCCAGATTCCTAGTAAAATTATAAAAAACCTACGAAAGAAAATATGGGGTTATTTTGAATCGAAGGAAGAAACTCCCTGTAGGCAATCCTTGAAAAATACATACCTAGAGTAGTTATAAAGGTAATATTTTTCTTTTCATACAGTACCAAAGTGGATATTATAAATTATATTGATACGGTCTGTCTATTGTTTACTCCGATCAAATATGATTGATCGGAGATTGTTTACATTACCTGTGAAATGTAATTCCTGTGAATTTCTTTTTGTCCACTTTAGAATTGCTACTGCAACAACGTACAGCACACGATATTTATTTCCAGAGGTCAATAGCTCGCAATAACAAGGAAAACTGCACTTTTAGCCACTTTTAATGCACTTTTAGCACCGAGTCAACAAATTGACGTTGTTCTGGTAATCTATGACGTAGTGAACCCGTTTTGGGTCACGTGACAGCTTCTCCCCTCCAATACTACCTCAATGCGGCCGGCGGTTAACCGTCGTCAAAACGAAAAGCAATTTTAAAAATAATAAAATGTGATAAGCTAAACATGAAGTATTATTCCTAGTCAACTAGATGTACTATGTAAATAATGTTTCAGTGTTCCTAAAGTCTCCTAAAGACAAACATTCTTCTTGGGAAGAATTCTATAGATTATCTGAACATGAAAAAGGACCTTCTGAGTAAAATTTAGAGTTCGGAGAAATAACAATAAAAGACTTAGGATGTGATAGTCCGTTTTTTCATTAGTTTTTTTTTGTTTTTTGTTAATATTTTATTTTATTATAAATTGCAAAGGAGTTTGTAGTTTTCTTTATTTCTTTTGTTATATTTGTTCGTAATATAACATATCATTTACGAATAAAAAAATGCGTCCTCTTTTTCTTTTTACCCAATCTGGTAACCCTAATGGTGTTTCACTTCAAGTCGAGACAATTCATTATTTTTTACGAATTGACTGATTTTCAAAAACTTTTTTTAAAAATATAGTGCTCCGAAAGATCTACATTTGGACACTAATTTTTTTCAGATTCGTTTTTTCCATGACCTACTATACGATCAAAATTATACCCCCATTTTTAGGAAAAAAATTAATAGCACATGCAGTCGAATTGACCATACCCGAAAACCCACATACCAAGTTTCACGGTCATAACTTATTCACAAAATAGCTTCAAACATAGCAAAAATACGGTTTTCGGAGTACTCTGTACAAACACCGAGAGATATTTTTAAATTATTTCTTTGCAGTTTGATTAGGTCTCACATAAGCCATCATTTCCCACGATTTCATGGCCCTGCCTTAAATACAAAAATCGATTTTTACCTAGTGTTTTTTAAATTTTTTCTACAATTTTAACTTATGCCCTAAAAAACATAAACAAAAGTATTTTCAATAAAGAGCACCCTGGATACGTGAACACCAATCAATTTTAAAATTTTTTCAAATAAAAAAGGGTGCTTTTATTGAAAATACTTTCTAAAATTTAATATTGTTTATGTTTTTTAATAGGCATAAGTTAAAAATGTAAAAAAGACACCAAGAGAAAAAAACGATAATTTTCGATTTTTGTATTTTTATTGCGAACGCCCTGTGCAGGGCCAATAAATCGTGGGAATTAATGGCTTTTGTGAGCCCTAATCAAACTGCAAAGAAATAATTTTAAAATATATCTCGGTGTTTGTACAAGGTACTTCAAAAAACCGTATTTTTGCCATGTTTGAAGCTATTTTCTGAACGCTCTGTATAAGCTATGACCGTGAAACATATGGTATGTGTGGTTTGCGGGTTTGGCCAGTACGACTGTGCTATTCATTTAAAAAAAAAGCCTAATGTAGGTACTTTTGCAGTTTTGGGAGTATAATTTTGATCGTAGTAGGCCATGGAAAAAACGAATCTGAAAAAAAAAAATTAGTGTCAAAATGTAGATATTTCGGAGCACTATATTTTTAAAAAATGTTTTAGAAAATCGGTCAACCCGTATACAAATAATGAATTGTCTCGAGTTGAAGTGAAACACGCTGTATATAGTTAGTACACAGTGAGACATTTTGCGGGAAAAAATAACTATTTATTGTTATTTATTATTATTACATTTTAATACTAAAAACATGTTGTAAACCAGATCGATTTACAGAAATATTTTTTTTTTAATTGTGTTTTATTTAAAAAGATATAAATATCTCACTGTAGCCCACCTTCCCCTACTTACCTATAGGTACCTTTATACCTATGGATGGAATGTAATTTCACAATCTGAATCGAAAAGTCTCTTCGTACTTTTAATTTTTTGTTTTAGGAAGTCATTTTTGTTCTCGTAAATATGAAAACGAAAAGCTATAAAGAAAAAATCGAGATGAAAACTAAAAACGCAAATTTTCAGGTTAGAGAAAAATCGTGGAACTTACAAATGTGCACGCTCCGAACTAATGGCGCTGGCGCTGCTTCAAACTACGATACAGGTAGGTAAGTGTATCGTGCTTCAAACTACCAGCGGAAAAGCACACCATTTTTAACGCTTCCATTTGTTTCAAGCGGCTTGCTTTCAGCGCGGATGGTCTAGGATAAAGGCTGGTCTTCTAGGGTAAAGGCTCTTGCATGCGCCTCGATACGGTAAGTAAACGCAACCAGTTGGTACATTATAGAAGGAATCTACTGTAGACTAAAATAAAATAGGGTGGAAATATCTGACTGGACTTATGCAACCCGCAATACGTTAAAAAATAACTCGCACAGAAGCAGTACATGGACATCCATATTTTTTATTTTCTAAAGTCAGTGATTTTGACTTGTGTCTCTGGGTAATTCAGAGACATGGAGGTGGGGAGAATGAGAGTGGAGTAAGCGCTATCTGCCTAATTTTGTTTCGCGCCATTTTGAAGACACTTCGCCAAGTTTATATACGTATATTAATAAAAACCTTAAATTTAATCCACGTAATCTATCTATTAATAAATGTAATTGGTACAAAAAGGTACGGCACTGAGAACTGAAAAAAATAAACAAACCTATACGCGACTGAATTTAAGATGCCAACGCCCCGACGGGACTATGCGAACTAATATATGGGCCTTCGTCACCATGGGAACGGTGCTACCCTTGGGTCTACACTGGTGTGTTCTTTGTTCTTGTTCATTGTTGGCATGGCCCATAGACTAGTTTAGCATTGAGCCTATAGGGGGCTTATTTCTTATATTCAATGGAGTATAGGAAAATCCTTACCGGAAAAAAGATATTCACTCCCGTCCTTCTCTTGTAAAATTCTTACAGTCTTTCACAGAACCCGACATAACGCTAAAATCAATCGAAATCACTTCGAAAACTCCAAATAAAAACAGGTAAGCACTCCGCAAGAACGGTAGGTACGTCTACCGTTCTTGAGCACTCCGCACTGTAAAATGTCAAAAGTGTCTTCAAAATGGCCGACAGATTGTAGACGAAAATCATGATGCGCAGAATCGCATAACGGGTTCTCCTCTCCCAAGAACGGTAGACGCACCTTCTTGCTCCTCTCATTCATTTCTCTGGGGCTCTGAGGCGCATTCGGGTATGATGTGTCAAGCTCTGTGTGTTTGAAACTCCGTTTTACTTCTGTGCCGTTCATACCCGAACGCTACAGTTATTATTTTTGTTTTATGTCTATGAACTAACCTTAAATTTACGATGCAACTGCTATAATTCGCAAATAGAAATGGAAAAATGGTTGATAGTGAAGTTATAGTAAGTTATATTTTTCGTTAATTAGTATTGACTCAGCAAGAGAATCAGGCGAAGGTCAATAAAACATCAAACTGACAATCAGTGATTCTACTGCGCAACTCGGGGCGTCACATACCTAATAAACGGCTGGTGCTCGAGGGGGCAGGGGGAGGAAAAAAGAGCAACTCTGGAGCATCAAGCTCAAACATACCCGAAAGAATGAAATGGAAGTGGAGTACTCCTGAGTAGCTCTGGAGTGCTCTAAGTGTAATACCCGAAAGCGACTCTGGGGTAACTAGATTGGTGACTTCAGTCAACTAGAGATGGCTAATTCGTTCATTTTACTACGACCGAATCGATCAGTGACCGATTTCAAAAAAGATCGAATCATTTCAATCAATCGTTCATTTCAATCACTTCAGTCATAGTAGTCAGGAGCATGCCTGTAAACTCGTACGGTATTGGCTTAATTCAATCTTGAGGTTTTTCTGTTTTACAATTCACGAGACGAAACGTTCGTTCGGTCTTAGTTCGTTCAATCGTCGATCATTCGATGTGTGGACTGTGCAGTGTCGGTATTAACCATAGACTTATAAGTCTATGGTAATAACCGACTGCTTCATGATTGTATCGTTTCGATAAGTTGAGATTCGGTCAATCTAGGGTTGCTTCATTAGGAGAGTTGTTGCAATCAACTGTCATCATCAAATTTCAATTGCTTTTGCATAAAAGTAGTGACTCTGAGGTAAAGCAAAAACCATGTGGGATGTTGCCTCATAGGCTTGCAAGTAAATTTTTGAGAGAGTAATGAAAGCAGTATGAAACTTTGACACTAGAACGACATTGGCATTTTAACTACAAAATAATTCAAGAATATCTGTGCATTATACCTGTATCCGTTGCAGCTCACCAAAGAGTGCCTATTGCAAAACTAGTATGTGGTGCAGTGCGCATTTAGGAAAAAAGTAACTCTGAGAATGAGAAATGAAAATGATTCCAGTATCACAAAATGTTCCGCAAAATTAGTATTATAGAAAATGGCAATGAAATGGCCCTATAGAATAAATGGAGCCTAAATCAATAAAGTAACATTTGCGGAAATGATATACATATAAGGTAGGTACATAACCACTATAAAGTAACTACATACTTATATACTTATAGATAATATTATTTTTAGACTAAAAAATTAACTGGTGCACACCATCAGAGACTATTTTGGACGACATATAAAAAGCAAAACATTCCGTTACAGCAATTTACGCAGACCAGTTAACGGTGAAATTATTGGAATTGGACAGATTAAAACTAGAGTGGAGGTACATAGAAGACTTTGACTTTGCCATTGTTCGGATATATTTTGTAAATTAAAGAGCTCTTATAAATTATTGAAATAATTCGCTGCTGCTAAATACAATTTTTATGTATCCTGCTCCTGAAGGAATTTACCAAAGTTACTTACAAAATTATGAAATAAAACTTGTGATCACCTAAGAGGTTTATTTTAGCATTTATTTTATTTGTTACCTGCACAAGCAAGTAAATCATGGTTTAAAATAATAAGTGGTTGTTTAATTTGAAATGTTTTAATTGATATTTTAGACTTTTGGTGAAGGCGCGGGTATTAATTTTAATTTCTAAAACTTGAATACCCACCATTCCCTTCCCACACCTCCAGCCATGTTCAGTTTTTGAAGTATCATGTTGCCAGCTGATGACCTTGACTATCTTTATAACCTGAAATATGCTCTTGATTTACGTTGCTACAGAAATAATCCAAACATTTCTTCCCTAAAGGACAGAAATATATATCTTATTCGTAAGTTACATGAATGTAATTTGCGAATAAGATATATATCTTCCATCCTTTGGGGAAGAAATGTTTGGATTGTTTCTGTAGCAACGTAAATCAAAAGCATATTTTAGGTTTTAAAGATAATCAAAGTCATCAGCTAGCATCACGATATATAAAAAAATGAACATGGGTGGAGGTGTGGTAAAGAATGTAGGATATTTAAGTTTTACAGATTAAAATGAATACATCAAAAGTCTAATATACCGTTTTTTACTATTTTAAATCATGATTTTTGATTATGCCCATGCAAAATAAAATGGTAAAATAAACTAGGTAGGTCTACTTCTTTTGCTTAATCCACACACGAAAACTTTATTTTTGCAGGCGAGTTTCGCTAACCGTGCTAACATCATCAGGAGGTGATTAAGTCTAATCACTAGACTTCATCTTCATTAGACTTAATCATCTCCTGATGATGCTAACATGGTTAGCGAAACGCGCGTCGAGTGTAAAAACAAAGTTTTTGTGTGTGTAATTAAGCAAAAGAAGTATTTTCTAAGTGCCAAAGGCCAAAGGTTCCTGATTCCCAATTTAGGTAGGTTTCACAATTTTATTTCATAATTTGGTAAGTATCTTTGATAAAGTTATTTCAAGAGAATACATAGAAAATGCAATCATTCTTTCAGCTTGTTTTTAATTTGGACAATATATCCGAACAATGGCAAAAGCAAAATCTTCTATGTAGGCTCCGCTCTGCTTTTAATTTACATCTGTCCAATTCATCCAATAATTTTTTCACTATTAAGGGCTGCAACGACGGGATGTTCTGCTTTTTATATATCATCCAAAATAGTTATTGGTGGCTGTGCACCAGGAAATTTGAGTTTAATTTTTAATCTAAAATATAATATATCTTACTAATTATATAAAGGTATATATCATAGACTTATAAGCAAGGGGAGATATTACTATTTACATTTTATAGCAATCAGAGATCCTTTTGATCTACTATTCATTTGGTTCCCCTGTAAATTCTCAGAGCGTGTGGTTGCCAGATTTTCGGTTATGTCCCCCAACCCCCTTTTCGCAGATATAAATGGGTACAGCTTATCTATTAATAATAACAGAAGAGCATATAAGCATTGTTAACCGAAGAATAATTGTTGCAAACGCAAACGCCGTAGGCATAATATATTTTGTGGTAAACTTGTTAAATGCTGTTTATTAATTTATGTATAATATTTTATGGAGATTAAGCGACAACGCCCCTTAATTCCCACTAGACATATTTCATTGTGACGGGTACCAAACCTGACGCTGTCATAAGATTTGTTTGCGACGTTTTTAGTAGTTGGAATATTTCGATTTTCAAGCATTTTCAGGTTTTTACGTGTATTTTTTGCAAAAACGTGATATGAAAACTTTAAAAAATGGTGCGCCGGTGTCAGGTGTGCGGAAAGTTGAACTCTTTTAACTCGGAACCGCCTTTTCACTGGTATGTATTATTTTCGCTATTTTCACCATAATGTTTGGCCCTCTTCAGTAGCGTAGAGAAGTAGGTAGTGGTAGTAGGTACTAAGTACTGATAAATATCCAAAGTACTGCCTTTGCTTTATGTTGATTTGGTGCTTTTAGTTCGGCAGTTATTTGAAATAACAATTTGTTAACATTGGGAATATTTTGTAGGTTTCCCATGGATTCTGAAAGGAGAAAGGTGTGGTTTTCCGTTTTCCCTTGTCGGCTTAAATGAGAACCAGCATTTACCAAAACACCCGGAAAATTGTTCGGATCATTTTCATCCATGCGAAATAGTAGTTATAAAGGGAAATGGTCCCCGGTATGTTAAACCTGGAGCTGATCAAAAATTAACTGAGCGACCTACGGAATTCAGGTGAGATATAGTATGCATTTTTAAAGTAATAATAATAGTAACTATAATAGAACAATAACAGAGCAATTCTGCAGGTTGCAAAACATTTCATTTGAGGAGTTGCTTACTTCGTCTGGGAGCACATCTGCTTCTAAAGATAGGTAAGTAAGCCACTTAAACACTATATTCATAAATTAATGTAGTTTCATGAACGGAAAAACTATTATCTTCAAGCAAACAAAAACGTTGCTCTTAAAAAATCTACTAATTATTGAAAGGTAATTAAGAAATGAAAATTAATTAATATTTATTTGTACAGAGAAAATCAGTAAGTAATGTATTGAACCAGGGTCTTGTAAACTCAGTTTACAAGAAAAAAGCTGTGATGTCTGATAATATTTTTTTATTTAATGTTCAAAAATAGATTAATATAAGTATAAAAATGTTAAATAAAATATAATGCATTTCATTATTTCAACTTTCTTTAAACGCAGCAGGTCAAGCAACTACGTTGCTAAAAAATGCACATCAACAAATAATATAGCTCTTTGAGTGCAAGCGGAAAAAATAATTTTGAAAATCAGTTAATAAAGTAAAAAAACGGAATTGACTCGAAAAGAAACACACTGCATATGAAATAGTGTTTTTTATATATTTTTTCTCTGTGATATGTAGGTACTAAGTATATACAAATTTTATTTAATTATAGAGAGCTATTCAAAAAAATGGAAGCACAAGCTGAAGACGGAATACAATCCTCTTCGTCAGCTACTATTGCTGCTTCTTAAACAGAGAAAGAGATGCAGAAGCTATTGCAGATAAATTAGTTATTTATGCAACAAGGATGGAAACCACAACTATATTTTTGTACTAGAAATTGGCAATCAAGTAAAGATATATATTTGACTATATTAGGTTTAAATTTAAACTTTTTATTGCACATAGAACACTGGCAAGTAGCGATTTTTCCACTCCGGCGAGAAGAAGGAGAAATTTAGCAGTAGTACAAGAAACTGTTGGAAAGCAAAGAAAACGAAGTCACACCCTACAAATGACTGTTAGAAGATTGAAGCTCCGAATTACATCCCTGCAATCTCTTCAGAAAAAATGTCTCATATCGGGGTCATCAGAATCCACAATAAAGGTAAAGTGTTTTTGCCCTAGCGTGTTGTCATGTAACTATAATTCAAATGTAGGTATCTCTCAACCAATTACACTGTACAGGGTAGCCGAAATTGGAAGCTTTTGGGTTTTTTTTCCTCCTATTTGCCGAAAATATAAATATTTTCATTTCATTACAGGTATCAGTTTCGGGACCTGCCGTAGACGTCTTTGAAAGATTATTAAAAGGACCTTCCACGCAAAGTATAATAATTCAAGATTCAAGTTTAAGGTCATTTGCACTGACATTGGCATATAGAAACCTTGTCTAAATGGTACAGATCAATCGATGGCAGTCCAGGATTCACCAACGAAGCTCTTACAGCTTTAACTTTAAAACAAAAAGAGTCATTCAAGTCTTTGCTATGTAATCTTGCCGGATGAGATGTCAGTAAGGCGGCAGGTTGACTGCACAGGACAGAAATTTATCGGATACGTATATATTGGTACCAATATCGATGAAAATAGGTACTCTTCCCGAGGCCAGGGAAGCATTAGTGTTTATGATCGTGGCTTTAAATGGCTTTATTATCAATTTAATAATAATAATAATAATTCTCACCCTCACAGTGCCTGTACCCCAAAAGCACATTAATGCTAGTGCAGAGGAGGAAGCAATTACTAGGTATTATTTCGTCTTCATTGCCTTTTGCAAAAACCATAGCAGTTCTAGGGCACTGTAGGCCAATAAGTAAATCTGACAAATATGAATATAATAATTAAAAATCACAAAAAAGATATAAAATCAGAAACATATTAAATTTTATGTTGAAATAATAAATTATTTTTTAGTTAAGTAAATAATATTGATAATTATAATTAATTACATGATATATTTTCACAACAGATATTTCCTGAGAATAAAATGGCAAAAAGAGACTTGCATCTAAACAATTTTTTTTAGATATTATTGGATATTAGATTGATACAGGAATTTGTTTTATTTCCATATCGTAAAATAATTGCTAACTAATTTCCAGTATTTTGCACAATAACATTATAAAACATTGTTATTATGATGCCAGTTAAAAAATCCTTCGTAATATATTGCTTACCTTCGTCACAGAAAAACAGCAAGCGCTTGCTGTTTTTCTGTGCCTTTGTGGAACCAATGATCTGTATAATATGTTATATTATATTATATTCGCTGTATTTTATATCCGCAATAGATTTTCTAAATAAACGATTGTAAAGTAACAGTAAGTGTTTCTTATTTCCTATTTTTACTGAAAAAATTGTAAATGTTGTAATATTAAAGTCAAAATATTATCTAAACATTTTTTAATGATAATTCGTTTATTTTGCGTATATCATAGGTTAATGCCTAGACATACTCCAACCAGTATAACAAAAATCATAAAAATATAATGTTTGTTCCCAACTAATTTTATTATTTTTTAAAAATCTTTCGCCACTTGCGTATTACATATCTGGTCGGAATTGTGTCAACCACTAAATATTAGGTTAGATGTCAACCTGGGCCGCGATGTTCGGAGTCGGAATTATGAAGTTCTCTCTCTCTTTTTTCTCTCTCGCACTAATAGCAATGTTTGATTCACAACAAAAGCCTATTCAACAATGAATGGTTGAGTCTCCCTTGTTCATAAGTCTATGGTATATATAGTTACTTGGAGTGACTATAGTATAATTATTTTAAGAAGTCCTTACTGGGACTGTCAATTGGTAATTTCACCATCCTAAGTTGGCATCAATGCAGCAAAAATTGCAACCGGGTCATAAGTACAGGTCAGTAACGAGCCCATTTGCACAATGAATTACTACTAATACCACGAACAAGAACAACACAGATAACGGTAAAACTCACGAAACGTACAAAACCCGCGAATATTTTCACTGCCCAAAGTTTGAACCCTTTTGAACGATCCTGAAAACCTTCACTGTAACCTTCACAACACCGAAACAAAATTTGCCTGAGTACGCACCATAGACGCTGTCGCAAGTAGGTGATTATACCAAAATACCAAAATGAAAGTGTTTTCATGACGTTTGAAATTATTATTAAAATGAGTTGTAGTCGTAGTTATTTTTATTTGTAGAGGCATAAACCTGATTGCAATAGGGTTATTATTTTATTATGTTCTTTTTTTTCGTATCACTTGGGTAACTTTTCACATCATAAATCAATGAGAGACGTCATTAGCTGGTTGAGACACATATACCCATGGTTAACAGAAAATTCCTAGGGATTTTGTGGAGAATGTCATCTGACAAAATCGGGACTTCTTACAGTAATCGGGGTATATTTAGGTATCTACCTTATTTTATGTGTTATATCATCTCGCAGTTGTTACTTTATGGAGTTTAGTCTTCATTTATTCTATAAGACCTCTGGATTACCATCTCTTATAATTTATAATAATAACTTTGTGAAACATTTTGTGATACTGGAATCATTTTAAATAATAATCCTCAGAGTTACTTTTGCTTTTGCTCAAATGCCCACTGAACCTTGAACCATATATTAGTTTTGCAAAAGGCACTGTTTGGTGAGTTGCAACGGATGATTACAAGTTTATGTGCATATTTTATAATCTTGAATTATTTTGTAATTAAAATGACAATGTCGTTCTAGTGTCAAATTTTCATACTGCTTTGATTACTGTCTCAAAAATGTACTAGCAAGCCTATGAGGCAACATCCCACATGGTTTTTGCTTTACCTCAGAGTCACTACTTTTATGCAAAACCAATTGAAATTTGATGATGACAGTTGATTGCAACAACCTTCCTAATAAAGGAACCCTAGGTCAATCCAGGGACTCTAGAGTCCCTGGGTCAATCAATACTTTCAAGTGACCGAATCGCAGTGACCGAATCATTCACGATTGACACATCTCTACAGTCAACAATTATTGTGGTGATTAGTTTTTCAGGTTAATTCTCGCATTTGAAGAATTCCAAGTGGCTTTGTTCTTTTCACTTACCTATTAGGTATTTTCTATCTAGAAGATCAATGTCTGATTATGTGGATATTGACGGGTCACTTCTCGAAGGGGTAAATAATATATAATACAAGATACAAGGAAATTCAATTGTTCAATTTCTTTTGGCTTGACGCATAATATAAAATTTGGTTATTTGTAAAAATGATTGAAATGGTTTTGTTTTTGTAGGGGGGTCAAATCTTAAGAGTTGCACTAACCCTCAGTGCTATAAAGAGAATTCCCATTCATGTGTCCAATATCCGTGCTGGGAGAAGTAAACCAGGCCTGATGGAACAACATTTAAAAGGTTGGTGTAAGCAGAAACAAGTCACTATTTTACATTTAAATATAGAAAGTGGCTATTTATACGTCCAACGTATATGAAAGTCAGTATACGTCTTGCGCTCTCATTGACGAGTTGAGTTGGCGTGCACCGAATGTCGGGCGAAAATAGGGGGTAGCCAAAATATTATGAAAACCGGGGGTGGGCTACAGCGCCGAACGTCGGGCGAAAATAGGGGGTACCTAGCCAAAATTTCAAGAAAATCGGGGGTGGGTTACACCATTGGAAATAATTACCACTTCTTTTTTCATACGGCAGCGCATTACTGCCGACTGCCACAATATGGTGCGAATGTCCCCTTCTTTCTTATTTGGCAGCGCCTATCCCCCAAAAATGAGAGCATACGCTCTTTATTGCAAAGATGCTTGAGAAAAATGCACTTCCGACATACCTAAATAAGTTTACTTTGGACGTGTATGGAGTTAAATGTACGTCCAAAGAAGTCACGTGACTCAACTCGCCAATGAGAGCATAAGAAGTATACCGACTTATATACGTCGGACGTATACCTAAATAGCCACTGCCTTAAATATGTGGAATTAGGTACATACTTCCTACTTACTTTAAGGTGTTGAACTTATTAAAGATATATGCAATGCAAAAGTTGATGGAGCTTCTCTGGGATCCACAGAAATCAAATTTTGGCCTAAAGATATCACAGGTGGTACATACACAGCTTTTGTGAAAACTGCTGGCAGTATCAGTTTGTTGCTGCAAGTAGCGCTCCCATGCACACTTTTTGCCAAATCAGACACTACGTTGAAACTCCATGGCGGAACAAATGCCGAGATGGCACCACAGATTGACTATACAACGGAAGTATTTCGGCCCATATTAGGTTAGTATTTTTTATATCCTTCCTTAGGGGGTTAAAACCTCTGTTAGATTAGAACAAAAGGGGTGCCTATAGCATCACCAAAATCCGTAAAGTAAGAACGTTGTTTTCCTGGGAGCGAGAGGACATTCTGATGACATCATGGGAATGCTAAAGGTGACATGTGGGCGGGCGCGAACAAAATGTGAAATTAAAGCAAAAGTAATCATGAAAATGCTGTGAATATAATAAGATTTATACCGTTTTATATTGGAATTACACAATATTACCGGTGTTAAGGAAGTTTGTACAAACATCCTTATTTCTAGTTCAATGAGAAGAATCCAATGTTGTCAACCTAACTGAAAGTATGTTTTAGAGATGTTTCAAAAGAAAAAGTATTAGATCGCCTTCTTTATCCTTTTTAAATATAAGATAAAGTGTCAAAGTTAAAAAATGCCATAAAAAATTGCAGTGGCTATTTAAAAGTCTGACATACCTACACTGTGGCCCGTTTGGAATGGAGACATTCCTGTAAAATTTTTATTTTTTATATTATTTGAGCCGGGTTTTTTCTGAAGATAGGTCGCAAAAAATGTTACCTTTTACTTCAGTGCAAAATTTCAGGTCTTAATCTCAATTTTCAAGGCCTACTAAGATCTAGTAAAAAAAGACGAAAATCATTTAGCGATTTTTTTATTTGAAATCTGACACCACAGCGTTAATGAGGACACCCCAAAACCCCCATAATATACTAAATTTGAATAAAAAATAAATAGGGAGTTCCATTCTGTAGGTTGTCAAAGTTGAGCAAAATGGGAATTTCAAAGTCATCTGGCATGGCAAGTGTGCCATGGAATCCCCTCAAAATAGTTGAATGGTCAACAGGACGGCTTAAAGTGTTGGTGTGCAAAGATCCAACACAAAAATATACAGGGTGTTTTTCTCTGGGCCATTTCCAAAAATTTCAATATTTTTGAATGAAGACACTTCTGTAAAATTGTTATTTTTGTTCCGATTTAAATGAACTTTTTTTAGATTGTAGGTATCAAAAAACTGTTCTGTGACAAGTCGATAGATTTCCACTACAAAAATCAAGACCTATACTTTGACCATTTTTTAGGCAAAATTTCGAGAATTTGTTTAACGTCAAACCTTGATTTTTGTAGTAGAAATCAATCGACTTGTCACAGAACACGGTTTTTTGAGACCTACAATCTAAAAAAAATTCATCACAATCAGAGCAAAAATAACAATTTTACAGAGGTGTCTCCATTCAAAAATATTGAAATTTTTGGAAATGGCCCAGAGAAAAACACCCTGTATATTTTTGTGTTGGATCTTTGCACACCAACACTTTCAGCCGTCCTGTTGATTATTCAACTATTTTGAGGGGTTCCATGGCACACTTGACTTGCCAGATGCCTTTGAAATTCCCATTTTGCTCAACTTTGACAACCTGCAGAATGGAACTCCCTGTATATTTTTTATTCAAATTTAGTATATTATGGGGGTTTTGGGCTGTCTTGTTTACTAGAAAAAAATTCGTAGTAGGCCTTGAAAATTGAGATCAAGATCTGAAACTTCGCACCAAAATAGAGTTTTTTGTGACCTACCCTTAGAAAAAAGAACGGCTAAACTGGGATAAAAAATAAAAATTTTATAGAGGCGTTTCCATTCCAACCGAGGCACATGACTTCTTCAGACATACATTTAACACCATAACTACATCTCCGAAATAAACTTATTTGAAAATACTTCACCCACATAGAAAAATCACATTGGGGGAATATTCTGATAATATTTTTTTAGAGAACATACATATTTGTTTTAAAGGTATGGGCGAGATATTGAAAAAAAAAAAGAGGTGAATGATATGGAACACATAAAAAGGCAATTGTCCCAATGTTTTGCTTAGGCTTTAGCATTTGCAAGGCATTGATCTATCATTCGCATGTAATCCTTCAACAAATCCTTATACACTGTGTCCCGGATAAGAATGAACAGCATGGGAATATTGCAAACGGTGAGAGATAGAGCAACGGTTAAATGGGGAAAAAGTTGCGTAATTTCGAGGTCAATAAAATGGCACAAACAGATTTCTAATATCTTTTTTCGTTTTTGAGTTATTTTGAAAAAAGTAAAATTTTGCGTTTTCGATTTTATTTTTTTCTGAAGTTGTTATGACAGATAGAAAAAAAAAGAAAAACACTTTCTTATGACACTTTTTAACGGGCTTTAAGATGGCGTTTTTAGATTTGTTCTACAACGTTTCGTTTTTAAGAAACCATCTTCAACTTTTTTTGCAGATTTTGAAAGCGCTTTTCATTGCAAATACCATGATGTATGACACGAAATATTTTTAAAATGTTTTGAGACAATTATACTGATTATTCCTTTTTTTCCATTAATTTTTTTCTATTGCGGCCCTGTATTTAATAATAAGAAGTCTAATTATTAATCAGTATTGACAACAATTTATTTACAGTTTATTTTTACTTCGAAAACTTAATATTTTTAAATACGGCCCTGTCTGGTAAGTGTTTTCCTCTGTTGTTGTACAGCAAACAGTGTCGCATTGTGTTTTGGAGTAAATTCTTAGCTTTTTCTAATTGTCAGAAGAAAGCTTTAAGCCAACGAAATCAATAACTTTTGCTATTTATTAATTGCAACAATACATTCGTTCGGCCTCTACACTATTTCTGTGACGCAAGATATAAGATGCTGACATGTTAAATTTGTCCCCATTTGAAAAAGCACCCTCCATTTCTAATGATACAAATTGTTAACTAAATGATACAGTGGGAGTTATGACAAATGACAAGGGGTTGGTTTCGTTGTTTCAAACCCTTCTAGGTGGGGTTTTTTATTTATTTTTTATTATCGCATGTGACTGTTATTAGTCTTTGCCGTCCTTTTTTTTGGTTCTCTAATAATCGAAAGATAAGTTGTAAGTTAAATTGTTGACAATACTGATTAATATTTAGACTTCTTATTATTAAATACAGGGCCGCATTAGAGAAAAATGAATGGAAAAAAGGGAATTTTCAGAATAATTGTCTCAAAACAATTTAAAAATATTTCGTGTCATACATCATGGTATTTGCAATGAAAAGTGCTTTCAAAATCTGCAAAAAAAATCCAGGTCCGTATTTAAAAAAATAAAGTTGAAGATGGTTTCTCAAAAACGAAATGTTGTAGAACAAATCTAAAAACGCCATCTTAAAGCCCGTTAAAAAGTGCCATAAGAAAGTGTTTTTCTTTTTTTTCTATCTGTGATAACAACTTCAGAAAAAAATAAAATCGAAAACGCAAAATTTTACTTTTTTCAAAATAACTCAAAAACGAAAAAAGATATTAGAAATCTGTTTGTGCCATTTTATTGACCTCGAAATTGCGCAACTTTTTCCCCATTTAACCGTTGCTCTATTTCTCACCGTTTGCAATATCCCCATGCTGTTCATTCTTATCCGGGACACAGTGTATATTATTATGTACAGGGTGTTTACTTTATCTTGTATACTATAGAGATCTTTGAAACCGCTACTACCTGTAACTCAAAATCTATTAGTCCTAGAAAATTTTTGATGCAATCAGTGGAAAGGACATGTCCAAAAAACATAAGAGTACCTACAAATTTAGTAATGTTTCGTTGCTTAAAATATTTTCGAAATCGTCACTTTTCAGGATATTTCAGAAACGGAGTGAGCTATCTCAAATTTCTTTTCAGATCCTTGAAGTCCATAAAAAAGCGCAGCTTTTTCCTAATTTAACCAACTCTGTAGCTCTAACGGTTTCAAAGATTCCTATAGTCTACAAGATAAAAGTAAACACCCTGTATATTACATATATTATATATAAAATGTATATATTTAGATATAAGTGAGATTTAGGTGTGTATATAAGTGTATATAAGTAATAGGAATAAGTATTTTTTATAATAAGTATTTTTTAGTTGAACAACCTACCCACCCCCAAAACCCTATGACAGCATGATGCCAACTGACAACCCCATATGAGAGTATGACGCCAAACTTGTTGAGACAGGTTTGGCGTCATACTCTTATAGTCTTACTACTTACGCAACTGGAAAACTTTAATCAAGAATGACTTTTTTAGTCCGTATAGTATGGCAGTCGAGTTATCAGTTTTCATTGCTTTGCCTTTGAACTTCGTGAATCTTAAGTTGTTTAATTAAAAATTATGTTTATTCTTACTGCCAACTCGTAACTTGTGTTTCATATAATGGTGTTATCATTTCCAATGTCTCCGATGGTTGCAAGGATTGCGGAATCGGTCGCTACTCACTTTAGAAATACGAAAAACAAAATTATATATTTTGAAGAAATGGCTACCTTCAGATTTCTAATTGGGCATTTTTTAAAGAAAAAAAAAAAGAATTGTCCTAATCGATTTAGCCATGCTTTGAAACCTCCAATACCAAGTTTCAAAGGCAAATCTTATACAGAGTGTTTATAATTTAGGTGTAAATTTCGAAAAATACCAATGTTTGTGAGCTCCCAACAAGATAAAATATTTTAGTGATATTTTTTCCTTCGATAGAGGTATACTACAGCTTTGAAATTGCACTATTTTTATTGGTCTAGTTAATACAGAGCGTTCGTAATAAATGTTCAAATTTAAGGAAATATCTTTTTTTTTTTTCGTTTATTTTTAAGAGAAGAAATAAAACTGAACATAACAACTAACAACAAAATAACCAAATATCTCTAAATTTTCGTGTTTTCTATTATCCCTTCTTCAAGTTAAATACATTTTTCTAATGTTCTTTAGCAATGGCTCTTAGCGAATTCCTGTTGCGAAATTAACTCGCATTCTTCTGATATTCTCTGCTTAAGTTGTTCCACATTATTTGGTCCTGTACGGTAGATAACGGAAGACAACTCACATAATGGAACTCGCTGTATATTTTTTGTTCAAATTTCGTATGTGGGGGTTTTAAGGTGTCCTGATTTATGTCAGATTTTAAATAAAAAAATCGCTAAATGATTTTCGTCATTTTTTAGTAGAAAAAATTCGTAGTAGGCCTTGAAACTTGAAAGCAAGATCTGCAATTTTGCACCAAAGTAGCGTTTTTGTGGCCTATCTTTAGAAAAAACCAGCTGAAATCGGATGAAAAATAAAAATGTTACAGAGGTTTAAAATGTCAAAAACAATTATTCTCAGAAGTTGAGGAGGGATAGTTTTGCCAGGTAATTTTTTCAATCACGATTTTCTCTAAATGGTTCTGGTGAAGGCACTTTCGAGAAACAGCAAGAATCAGACCAAAAATAATTCTCTCTAAAATTGGAGAGGGGTACTTTTCGGTCGACAAATTTTTTAGCCACGAATTCGTGCATCTAGGATATTTTTGTACTGCTAAAAGAGGTGTGAATTGGACCAAGTACAATGGAATTAATGGAAAAGAACATGTTCCTTAAAGGAATGCATGGGAGGGTAGTTTTTGCTCGTAAAATTTTTTCAGCAGCGGATTTGTGTAATAAAGGACTTAACGAATGTGGCTTTAAAATAATGGTGAGAATGTGGCCAAAAAAATCTTGCTGGAGTGGGAAGGGGTAGTTTTTTAGTGACAAATTTTTTCAACCACGGTCCACGAATTCTTGAATCTGGGATCACTTTTAATGGCCCTTCTAAAAACGGCAAATTTTTTCAGCCACAGATTTGTGGAATAAGAGTTATTGTGAAAATACTTTCAAGAAACGGTGAAAACCGGACAAAAACGGTTCTCTCTGGGGGTGAATAGGGGTAGTTTTGGCCGTCAATTTTTTCAACCACGTATATTCCTGCATCTGGGATAATTCTAAACGTTCTTACTGAAACTCTGCTGAAACCGGACCATGAACAATGGAAAAGTATATTTTCGTTTTATATAAGGGTTGAAGGAAAGGCACACAGACAGAAACCATATTTTTTTGTTCGAAGTTTTTGATGTGTCAGTTCATTTTAAAGCTAATAAACTAAATATATGACAAATTGTTCGCCGAAAGAAATAATACTCCCACTCACGTGGAGATGTGGAAGTAAAACAGTTTATCGGCACTTTTTACTTATCCTTTATAAGTGACTATTTGTACAAACTAATGCTAAAATTCAATTTCCGTTAACCCAAAAACATAAAAGACGTAGGTCCCTACTTTCTTGCCGGGTCTGAGGCAGCGGGCAGCTCTATTCCTATCTCATCAGCACAGATTATTCAAGACGAATTTCTGAAGGCCAAACATATAATTAAATGCAAATAAAAATACCACCGGCTGCCAGTGTATGACTCACACAAGTCCTCCCTCCTTCCCCGCTCTTTACCAGGTTCTTATCTGCGCTAACGAAAATTGTCATGGTCTACGTATACAATCAACCAAGAGATGTTGCTGTGAGAATAAGACACTAAGATAGAAATCTATTCACTAAGATAGAAGACTATTTATATGAGGCGAAGGACTACGTTAAACTGGAAAACCACATTTATTTATTGATAGTAAACTCTGTAGTCATCGCCTCATACAGCTCTGTAGCGTAGATTGGCGTATTAATAAAGATTGCTCACGGCTGTCACGCCTGACACTTTTTCAACTCAACATGCGCTTTCCGGAGGCAAAATACAATGCAAAAGACATTGTTAGCTATCAGAGCAATCTGTTTTCCAGGACATGAAGCTATAGCCGTGAGAAGTTTTTATAAATACGTCACTCAACGTCTGTAGGCTACGTGGCTGGTCTTATTCACTCTTCAGTCAACACTTTAGCTCTTCCTATCTTTCTAATGGAGACACAATGTTCTATGGTGAATCCGTTTTTTGCAAAAACAAGTAAAAACACTTACTATTTACACATTTCCTGTACCTAAAATACATGAGGTGGAGAGTCACTAAGCCAAAAGCAGGTAGCCATGGCGTCACTCAGGTAAGACAGGTATAAATATCCAACCAACTTCAAAAGTATTTTTCCAAAGCTGCCGTTCAGATATTTTAAAAGTAATTAATTATTACTATAAAATAATGCAATAGCAGACGATTTGGCCGCTTGTAACCTTATGACAGACGTTTTTGAAAATTTGAAAAAACAAAAATTTCAAAGTATTTTACCAAAGCTGTTATATATATATATATATTATTTATCATAGTATTACAAGCTTAGTTTTAACACGGCAGACGTTTCCTCCGGTTGTAACATCCCGGCAGACGGCAAACAAAGTCATACAGTATTCACTCGTACATCTAAAATATTTGGATACAAACGCATATATTATAAGAAAAAAAGAAAGGAAGGATATTATTGACTGTTGTAAGTGTTTTATGGGGAAGATGGTCCGGTAATAAAAAAATAATTATAAAAATTAAGATAATAAAAATATAATTGAAGGTTTATATTATTTCATATTTTTACGGATTATTTTCTTTTATTCGTCAGTCTCATCTTCGGATGATTTACACCGGATCAATTACAGGAGCTGTTTAACGTTATTCAAAAATTTACTTGCCACATGTATAACACTAAAAATTGTAAGGATGTGGATGATTGCAAGTTCCAACTTTTTGTCAGTAGCTACAAAGCTACAGATATTAATTAGAACTTTAATAAAAAAAAAGTGCGCAATTTTGACGCGAGCTTGATACCACGATGCAAAAGTGAACTTTACCAGCAATTTGTAACTACCAAACCACTGGAATGTGGTTGGGTGGAGCAAGACGACTCATATTTTTTCAAGTGGTTTGAGGGAGATCTACTTCCGTGTTTTGTCAGTGATTTCATCATGGATATTCCAGGTAATTTTATTATGATATATTCTATGTTAAATGTGCTTCGTTCACCAACAAATTAACTTCATTTTTACAGAGGTTGATTCGATGGATGATGGGTCATGTGAAGCTGTAAATGATTTGGAAGATGAGACTGACGAATAAAAGAAAATAATCCGTCAAAAACATGAAATAATATAGATTTGAATTGAGTAAAAAATTATTATCCATTACTGAATTTATATTTTGACTAAAACGAATAAAAACTATCAATAAAACATTCAATTATATTTTTAATATCTTAATTTTTATAACTAATTTTTTTTATTACCGGACCATCTTCCCCATAAAACACTTTTGAAACAGTCAATAATATCCTTCCTTTCTTTTTTATAATATAATACTTTTGAAATTTTTATTTTTCCAAATTTTCAAAAACGTCTGCCATAAGGTTACAAGTTACAACCGGCCAAATTGTCTGCCATTGCATTATTTTATAGTAATAATTAAATACTTTAAAATATCAAAACGGCAGCTTTGGTAAAATACTTTTGAAGTTGGTCGCATTTTTATACCTGTCTTACCTGAGTGACGCTATGGCTACCTGCTTTCAGCTTAGTGACTCTCCATCTCATGTATGGTAGGTATAGGAGGGTCACCGAGGAAATTTTCATCTTTGGCAAAATACATAGTCTGCCTTTCACTGGCTCTTAGACTATTGGTAACTGATGTGAATATGATTTTATAATAGTGGGCCACTAGTTGTCATCTGACAGTATTGCTGTGATGTCAGCATGACATATCTTTAGCCTTCTTTTCCTAGAATACCTTCTTGAATGGTACCTATATTATCGGTATCTATAGATGAGTCACTATGAATCACTATACTCATTTTTCATAAATTTAGAAAGCTCTTGATTTACCATTATAAATTTGTTATGAATTGTTTCCATTCTTATTTGTGCTTATTTATAATTCAAATAATAAATCTTGCCTCTTGTTTTTAGAGAAATTTGGAGCCACATTTGATTTTGAGTTGATAAAGAGGGGATACTTTCCAAGAGGTGGAGGTGAAGTAATATGTAGAATTAAGCCAATTGCAAAATTAACCCCAATAAATTTAACAAGTATTGGAAAAGTAACTAGTATTTATGGTTGGAGTTTTGTTGCTGGGGCTTTACCTATAAAAGTTGCAAATATAATGGCCGACTCTGCGGTTGATCATTTAAAGAAGATATCTCGTGAAGTTAAAGTTGAGAGGTACAAGGAAGATAGAAATCTGGCACCAGATAATGGATCTGGAATAATGTAAGCAATCTGTGGGCCCTTTTCAATATGTTAAAATTAGGTAATTTGTATGAATAAAAAGGGAGAATATATTCAGTAATTTCATGTAGTAGATCCCTATTTTCAATGAAGGTTCCACAGAATTTCTTATTGGTATTGGTATTTAAATATCCCACCACATTTTGGATCAATGAGGGTATGCCCTGATTTGCTCTGTTGTCATAATTTTTATCAATATTTCCAGTATTTATAGTCACCTGTTTATCATCCATTCAAAATTTGAAATATGAAATTTTTTGACAGCTCAAAAACCTGACAATCAAAAATATAGTTGCAAGACGTTGACAGCAACCCTAAAATTGAAGTAATTCAGCATTTTGGAGGCATGATGTCACTTCCCTGGAAAATTTGTCCTTAATATTTAATTCTAGCTCCTTTCCCTGTCACAAACAAATCTGAAACAAATATTTTTGGGATTTATTTTCAACATACCTCAAGATGTACTTACAAAAAAATAGTGTGAAAAATGCCCATAAGTCCGACATTATACTGAGTGGCATATCTACCTTCAATATTAGTTGTCCTCCTTTTAACGTTTTGCAAAAGTGAATTTGAAGTGAAATGAAAATGAAGTAATCTGATAGTGAAATGATTTTTTATTGGTAAATGTAAGAGTGTTCGACCACAGATCAAACACTAAATCATTGTATTATCATTTATGGAGAAAGCTGAGGACTCAGTCGAAGGTTATCACATCACCTGGTCATCACATTTTTCTTAAAAAGCTTTGGCTCTGATAAAAACAATGCTATAACTATTATTGTGTACAAACCAATGAATAAATGGTACAAACTCAAACAAATATCTCTCCTCGGTTATCACCTCATAACTGCCACATTATTATTGAGCGAAAGCTTTACCTTCAATGTATTTTTTTAGTACTTCAATCTTTTGGGATTCCATTATTATTTTTTTAGCATCTATTAGCATCTTCACTAACATATTATAATTCAAATGTCTTCCCTGTCTCACCATCAGTGAGAACAATTTTCATTGTTTTATATTTAAATCCATAAAGAAATATTTAAAGCATCAAAATATCCAGATTTTACGGGTTTACCGCAAATTCATGAATTTTTTTTTCAATATTTTTCACCAACCAAAAACACTCAAAACCAACACAAATCACATAAAAATCGATTTGCTACCTAAACTGATCCTCTATCCTAAGTAGGTGCACGAGGGGAAGGGGGGAACGTTAAAAATTACTTCATAATCAACTGAACATTTGTAAAAGGAACATTCGATATCAGCTGATGTGATTTCAAAGTGATTCAGAATCGATTTGAGATCACTTAAGATTGTAAAAGGAGGACGGCTATTATAATAATGCGGCGTGGACAAGGAGGATACAGTGTGCTTATTTTTGAATGGCCATATGTAATGTGTTGTTGGGGTGATTCAGAACCCTTTGAGATACTTTTGTCAGAAATCTTTTACCACCAATTTGTATTTCATTTACAACTTTACTTCTAGATTGGTGGCAGAAACTGACACTGGCTGCATCTTAGGATCGGGAGCATTGGGTAACAGAAATGAAAGGGCAGAAGAAACGGGACGGCGAGCTGCCGAAAGCCTTGCCAAAGATATCCAAGATGAGGCTTGTGTTGACCAACATTGCCAAGACCAAATTATAATTTTGATGGCATTGGCTGGGGGAAAGACCACTGTGAGAGTAGGGGAAATTACCATGCACACAAAGACTGCAATGTTTGTTGTTGAGAAGTTAATGAAGGTAATGAAGATTCTCATTTTCTAGGAATAGTTTTTAACATATTACGAGGTGCGGTCCAAAAATTTCTGGCCTGACCAATTTCTAATTAATTAAACCGGTTCCGCCACTGCTAGTTATGTGACTGAACATCTGATATTATTGTGCCTACAAAAACAAATGCATATTCCAGCTATTATCTTGTAAGCCTTGGTTCGAAGCAGACGTGTTCGCGATTTTTAAAAATGTTTAAAATTGAATACAGAGCTGTAATTAAATTGTTGACGAAGGAAGGGCACTCGCCAACAGAAATTAAAGGACGTTTGGATGGAGTGTACGGAGAGTCTTCCCCGTCTTATTCGACCGTAAAAGAATGGGCAAAATTGTTTAAATTGGGACGGGAAACGCTTAAAGATGATCCCCGTTCCGACCGTCCTGCAGAGGTCATTAACCCGGATATTATCGCCAGTGTGGAGACTGAGGTCCTTAGTAATCGACGTCTGAAGACAAAAACAAAACAAACAAACATCTTTGATTCGAATTCTCCATGGGTATTTGCACATGAACAAGGTTAGTGCAAGATGGGTTCCACAGTTCCTTTCCATTGTTCAAAAACAAGAATGTGTGCGGTGTTGTCAGGAGTTTATGGATGACTACAACCTCAACCCAAAAGCGGTATTGGAGTCTATTGTGACGGGGTGAGACTATGTTTTTTTGTTTTTGATTTATGTATTATTTGTCTCGTTGGTTCATTAAAAATATGAAAATAAACGAGTACCTAATTGTTTTCTTTTCCCATTTTTGTTTCAGTTCAACTAAAATTGCGATAAAAAAATATTGAAATGTTGTTCATTGTCTTGAGAAAAAAAAATTAAGGTGCCCCCCCTGCTTCCGAAGTCACGCGACGCCACTGAGCTACCCCATGCACCCCCTGAAAAATTGGTAATTCCATTGTTCTTAGTTCGATGTTCACCGTTTTAGCAAGGACGTTCCAAATGATTCCAGATGCACAAATTAGTGGTTGAAAAAATTTGTCAGGAAAAAACTACCCCCTCCACCAGAGATATTGTTTTTGAGACGATTATTTAGTCATTTTTTGAAAAGGCATTACTATATACCTACCTTATTTCACGAATCGGTGGTTGAAAACATTTACGGGGCAAAAACTACCCCTTCCCACCCCCCAAAGTTTATTTTTAATTAGATTATTGTCGTTCCTTGAAAAGACATTCACTATTTCCCTTATTTCACGTATCCGTGGTTGAAAACATTTACGGGGCAAAAACTACCCCTTCCCCCCCGAAAGCGTATTTTTAATTTGATTATTGTCGTTTTTGAAAAGACATTCACTATATCCCTTATTTCACGAATCCGTGGTTGGAAATATTTACGGGGCAAAAACTACCCCTCCCCCCCCCCCCGAAAGTTTATTTTTAATTTGATTATTGTCGTTTTTTGAAAAGACATTCAGTAATATTCACTGTATCCTTTATTTCACGAATCCTTGGTTGAAAACATTTACGGGGCAAAAACTACCCCTTCCCACCCCAGAAAGTTTGTTTTAAGAGGGGGTTGCCGACAGCGAAAGTGACCTTATATTTCGTATTTTTTTAAGTTGTATAGCATAAAATCTAATAACATTTTACCTGGCAAAAATTTAGTACAAACATCTCTGTCTTCATTTTAATCATAAGATCTTAAAAGCATATGCACTGGAATTATTATTTTTCCCAAGGTTTTCATAACCTATAAAACAAAACACTGCTTGTAAGATCTTATGATTAAAATGAAGACACAGATGTTTGTACTAAATTTTTGCCAGGTAAAATGTTATTAGATTTTATGCTATACAATTTAAAAAAAATACTAAATCTAACATCACTTTCACAGTCGGCAACCCCCTCTTAAATTTGATTATTGTCGTTTTTTGAAAATGCAATCACTATATTCCTTATTTCACGAATGTGTGGTTGAAAACATTTGCGGGGCAAAAACTACCCCTTCCCACCCCAGAAAGTTGGTTTTTAATTTGATTATCGTTTTTTAAAAGACATTCACTATATCCCTTATTTCACGAATCCGTGGTTGAAAACCTTTACGGGGCAAAAACTACCCCTTCCCACCCCCGGACCGGAAGTTTGTTTTTAACTTGATTATTGTCGTTTTTTGAAAATGCAATCACTATATTCCTTATTTCACGAATCCGTGTTGAAAACATTTGCGGGGCAAAAACTACCCCTTTCCACCCCGAATTGATTTTTTTAATTTGATTATTGCCGTTTTTTGAAAGGTATGCTGGGGGTATTATTCGCCCAACAATTTTTTTAACCACGAATTTGTGCATCTGGAATCTTTGCGAACGTCCTTGCTAAAATTGGCGAGGATCCGACAATATAAGTTATCATTTTTGTTCTTAAAGTTGTGCTGGGGGTAGTTTTCGCACAAGAATTTTTTTCTACCGTGAATTCGTGAAACTAGAGTCATTATATAAGGACGTAGTTGCTAAAATCGGCCAGGATCAGACAATGAAGTTATAATTTTTTTAAAAGGGTACTGGGGTAGTTTTCGCCCAACAATTTTTTTAAAGTACAAATTTGTGCATCGGGAATCATTAGGAACGTCCTTGCTAAAAACGGTGGGAATCGTACCATGAAATTTTCCTTTTTTTCCTTAAAGGGTAGTGGGGGGTAGTTTTTGCCCAACAAATTTTTACAACCACGAATTCGCGCATCTAGATTCAACCGCGAATTCGTGAATCTAGAATCATTTAGAACGTACTTGCTAAAATCGGCCAAGATCCGACAATAATAAAGTTATCATTTTTGTTTTTAAAGGGGTCCTGAGGGTATACTTAGTTTTCGCACAAGAAATTTTTTCAACGGCGAATTCGTGACTCTAGTCATTAAAAACGTACTTGCTAAAATCGGCCAGGATCCGATAATGAAGTTATATTTTTTTAAAAGGGGTGCTGGGGGTAGTTTCCGACCAACAACTTTTTTAAAGTAGGTACAGATTTGTGCATTATCTGGCATCATTAGGAACGTCCTTGCTAAAAACGGTGGGAATCGTACCATGAAAGTTATCTTTTTTCTTTAAGGGGTAGTGGGGGTAGTTTTCGCACAACAAATTTTTTCAACCACGAATTCGCGCATCTGGAATCATTAGGAACGTTCCTTGCTAAAATTGGCGAGGATCCGACAATGAAGTTATCATTTTTGTTCTTAAAGGGGTGCTGGAGGGTAGTTTTCGCACAAGAAATTTTTTTCAACCACGATTTAGTGCATCTGGAATCATTACGAACGTCCTTTCTAAAATCGGCGAGGATCCGACAATAAAGTGATCATTTTTTTTCCTAAAAGGGCGGTGCTGGGGATAGTTTTGCCCAACAATTTTTTTAAAGCACGAATTTGAACATCTGGAATCATTAGCTAAAAATCGTACCATGAAAGTTGTCATTTTTTTTTCTTTAAGGGGTAGTGGAGGTAGTTTTCGCCCAACAATTTTCTTCAACCACGAATTCGTGCATTTGGAATGATTAGGAACGTCCTTGCGGGGATCATGATATCAAATGAATATTTCAATTTCAACAAGTATTCAGTTAAGTCCCAAAATTAAATAGTAAAACCGATAAATTTGGCATCATTGACATCCTGTACATATTTTCTACATTGTAGAACAAATATTTACCGTATACTAAGTGTATAGGTAATTAGTAAATAAAATAGGCAGGAATAAAATATATTATTTGTAACATCTTGGTATATTTTAATTAGATAATGATTAGCTCTGAAGCACTCTGTATAACTTAGTATACGTCATACGACTTCTGCAAAGACGAAGCAAATAATAAATCCCACTATTATTTCCTATAGTTCAAGGCCTCTGACCATCTGCCGGGAAATAGATTTTGATGACCGAAAGCGGTCGCCAGCATAGACAGCGTTTATGAAACCTTTATTCCTAAACCACCGGCAACACGGTTAGGCTCTTCAGCTGACTGCTGGCGCCTCTAGCGGTGACTTTTAGCGGAGGGCATTTTACGGTTTTAAAAATCGAACGATTCTGCATCCGAGCGCTATCTGTTAGGCCAAGGCAAAACCAAGTTTCGGTGTGCTATACATATTTTACGAGCCCGATGCTACTGGCACTTCTGTCCGCGTAGCGTATATTTTCTGTGATTCCATGATTTTGGTCAATACATTAAGTTTTATTTGATTTTTGAATAATGTGAAATGTAAAGGGTGTTCCAATAAAACGGATCGATGTTAACAGCAAATAACACAATGTTATTTAAAAAAAGATTTATTTATTGATCATGTTATTTGGTACATGGCAATTATGTGTGAAAAATCAAATCGGCTAAATGGTCTCCAAGGCTTTGGCGGCATACCTCCACTCTGCATATTTGATCTTCGATTTCTTAAATAATATGCCTTATTACCCTGTTCTTTAGTTCTTGAATTATATATTATTATTGTTGATATTATATTTCACACATGATTGCCATGTACCAAATAATGATTCAATAAAGAAATATATATTTTTTAATGTGTTAATTACCATTATCCATCTTAGTGGAACACCCTTTTTATAATACATATACTAATGATTGTTAATGTCTTTTTCATCATTCTAGGTGAAATTTAATGTCACACCTGCAGGATCTGGGCACATTATAGAATGTTCAGGAGATATTTGAGTGAACCGAGTTGAAATTGCTGTGACATGCTATTATCCAGTACCGGTGATAACTGTAAATATGCTCATAATTCAAGCACTTGCCCCAAAAGGGAGCTTACAGTGCGGAGGCATGATAAAATAATGTGAAACGAGATCCACAAGTGGGTCTGCAATGGGGTTACAAATGGGAAAAACTTTATTTTTGAGTTAAAAAAATGTTACTCTTGATATAAAGTTCTGTTTTACGAAAAAATAAGGTTGTGACCTAGAAACGTCGTTTCAGATATACAGAATACGTTTAAAATCCGGATAATATGAAACATTCAGATTAATTAGTTTAGAACAAAATTTAATGTAAATGTTTACAGTAAAGTGATGACCGCTTTCAGTCACAATAAAAATTGAAATGCCTAACTATAAAAAACTACAGCTGTGGTCAAATACAAAAACTGTAAAAAAAGTGCCATTCGGTCGGTCATAATTTTCTCATCAAAATGGTATAATATAATATTATAAATATAATTGCAGGAATGGTTTTGTCATATAAATTGTAAATAATTGAAAATTCAATTTGGAACTTTCATACATACCGTTTTACTCGTTTCAGTATAGTGTTTTTTGATTTTGAACCTACATTTTGCATGTTTTTTGCCAGGAATGTTTTTTTTTTGTGGAAAAAGCCCTAAATGATACTTTCTTTTTGGGATTTTAGCATTCCTATTCCTTATTATTTATCTTACTAATTGCAATCACACTTGCAAAGAGCCACAAAATACAAAATATATAACACACAGATGAAACATGTAGACGATATATAAGTTGATGATAATTGATACATAATAAGTATGGTAAGGTATGAAATGTGAAGGTTCCTAAAACATTGGTGGGAAATTTAAAATTTGGTTAAACTGGTCAACTTGACCGGTCAAGACTCAAAATAGCTTTTTTCTTTAATAATAGGTAGTTAACAAAATTATGTGCTAAATTTTGTCTTAATTTTGTATCCATTTAATATAGAATGTCTTTTTTCTTCTCAACTAGGCCAAATATTAGAATCGAAATTTGAAATCAGGTACTTACATTAGCAAGAAACTGTACCACTTTGCCCGGGCTACCTAATTAGATTATTAATTTAACTTAAAGATGTTTGAGAATTATATAAGAAAAAAGAGCACATACTGTAATCATCTAAATTCATCTATTTTAGGACTAAAGGCATTTATTGGTAAAAAAATGTATGCCTGTGTTTAAAAAATGTTAAATATGCACCTCAAATGCTATTTATATTTGGAGCTGGCCATTTCTCGGTGTTGCCAGATCTTACAAAATGTGCCAAGTTTAATTTAATGATTTTCCGTAGAGGTTTTTTAGACAATCCGAGCTTCAAAAAATGTGTGGGAAAACACAGATTTATTTTACCCAAAGCTATCATAGGCTGAAATGTCAAAAATTCATAAGAGGGTAAGGGGGCAGTAAAACATTGTACTTAGGGTACCAGCACTCAGCAGGCCTAAATGCGGTCCTGTCCATACCCTTCTTATTTAATAAAATAATGTCAAACCTTATAAAATAGTTATTTATGTACCAAGGCACTGAAGTTCAACTTTTTATGACTCGTGTGGAATTTAGTTGCCGAGGCCTCTGGCCGAGGCAAATAAACCACATGAGTCATAAAAAGAACTTCAGTGCCGAGGTACATATTATATATATTTTTTTTAAATCGGAAAAAATACGTTTTATAGGGCAAGAAAATAATCATATGGGATCACCCGTCCATGAACCAACTACGCACGGCGTTGCTTGACTTTGACGATCGCTCTACCTAGATCAAGTATAATGACGTACGGCGCCTTCGAAGAAAAAAACCAAACTGCTGCTTGTTGTGCAGTCTCCACAACAAATCTATTGATATTTAAACCTACTAAAATATGTATACTGAAGGATTGCGCTGCTATAGGTAACAATTTCGCAACATGTACGAAAAGTTAAATGGGCCTTTTGTGGCCGGGTTTTGAATATTTGGTCACTTTTGACGGGCGATGGCTCCGCGTCTGATGTTTACATCTTGCCAAGGCCTACTTATTGAAAAAATCGTACAATAATGGGCTACTTCAGTGCCGATTTCTGAGCTTTTATTGACGATTTTCTGAGCTTTTAATGCCGATTTCAAGAAACCAATATTTTAACTCGCGGTGTATATTATAAGTTTCTAAATCACATGTATATTTTTTCAAAATTTTGAGAACATTTTGTTAAGAGTAAATTTTTGTCAAAAACACAAAAAAAAATCTATTTGTAACCCTATCTGCGGACATAGTGTATGTACTGAATTTTCCCATTTCGTGGTGATGGATATTTTCTTCATTTGATCTCCTATCTACCTTTTACACTTTAATTATTATCTAGGAACTGTTCAATTGAATACAAAATAAATAAATGACAAGATATATTTCGATACTAGGTAATTATTTTTAAATTAAAATATTTATGATTCAACTCGTTGTTATAAATCAATATTATATTTATTTGATGTTTTCTGGAACTCTCAAAATAACTACTTACTTGAATAAAATATTTGAAGTAACTGAAAACATTTAAATTTTCTTTAACCCAACTACAATGTTACATTATATAAAATATATATTTTACAAATTATATAGTTATTTCAAAATTACAAAAGTTGCTAGCAACTAAGAAAGGTAATGCTTTGGAAACCTCAGTTCCTGCCTGAGAACTCCATCAAATATTGCTTCAGATTCAATCACCTTTAAACCGGGATGCTGCTTTATAAGTTTCATGTATTTGGCCTTGTTTTCGGGGGATGATATTACAAAGAACTTGTCCGTTGATCCCTTTCCTGGGTGTCTGGAGACAAGTTTGCCACCAGAAGATTCGATTGCACCTTAAGAAAAAAGAAAATTAAAGCACCGGTCAGTGTATAAATCATACAGGCATAAGTAGCTAACAAAATAATTTGCCAAGAATGTTCTTACTACAATGGCATATATTGAAGAATGTTGGTGTAAGACTCTTTCCGTTGATTGACATATTAATAAAGATTGCTCATGGCTGTCACGCCTGACACTTTTTCAACTCACCATGCGCTTTCCGAAGACAAAATACAATGCAAAACACATTGTCAGCCATCAGAGCAATCTGTATTCCAGGACATGAAGCTATAGCCGTGAGAAGTCTTTATAAATACATCAGTCAACGCTCTTTCGATAATTATAAACTAACTAAACAGTACAGTACAGAGTTTTTATTACTGTATTGCTTTTCTTTTTATACAGGGTGTACCAGGTTTTATCTGTCAATCTTCTCAGATGAGAAGTAGATGTGATTCTGTGAAAAAAGTTCCTATTAACATACCCTCTATAATAATATCTTATACTTTAGGAGATATTAATCTAAATATTCTACGTTTTCAAAGTAGCACTTTACTTATATATATTTTTTTGTAAATTCTTTATTTTTATAGAATTGACCCTTACATTCTTGGTTTCTTCAAGTTCTTCAGATCGCTGCTGGTTTAGAAAATATTGAGCCTTTTTCTCAGAAGTTCACAGCAAGGCAAATGAATGTTAAACCAAACTAAAATCATTTTATTATTAAGTATATTCAAAATTAGAAGGCTCAACAAACATAATTGGATAACATAATAAAAAGTCCTTAATAAGAGTTTGTTTATATACCCCGATTACTGTAAGAAGTCCCGATTTTGGGTATAACATTGGTATATGTGTTAATGACGTCACTCTTTGATTTATGATGTGAAAAGTCACCCAAGTGATACGAAAAAAAAAAGAACATAATAAAATAAAAACCCTATTGCAATCACGATTATACCCCTACAAATAAAAATAACTATGACTACAACCATTGAGTAAAGGATATATATTCTATATAGGGTAAGAGAGTCAATCCTTAAGCTTAATTTAAAACAAGTACTCGTGCCGAAACCGTGTGTCGCCACCTAGTGAGTCGGCACGAGAACTAAATTTCCGGTTGTGGCGGACTCGTCAGACGGATTTCTTCATACATTGTAGACGAGACATCCACCCATGTGGATCGTCTCGCGGTCGACGTTGCTAAATCCAAATCTGCAGTTCAATGAAATTATAGATTGTGTTGAAGGTCAAAGAAAGGAATAAATTGGAATGCCTCGGTTTCGTTTGGAGTTTCAGAGCGGCATCGACATACCAATATGTGGTATTTTTTTCGTCTGTGGGTATTTCAAACAATCTAAATTCACACGGGATGGGATGTAATACCAATATATTAAAAAGGGAAAATGGGCTTGTGGTTTGTTTTCAATTTTCCGTTTGCATTTAAAAGAATTTGTAACTAACTACTAATCTGCGGGCATGTAATTTTTTTTTAATGAACATGTGAATAAAAAAATAAGATGAGGTTTGTAATACCTATGAGAAAAACACGTTGTAGAAAAAGTAATGGAAGTGTAATACAAATGGAAATGTGGAAGTACCTAATACAAAAAGGAAATTGTTACGCAAGATGAATGCAATCCCTAGTTTCAAAAACTCCACTATTTATTATTGGACATTGAATTAAATTTTAGAAATTTTTCATTACAACATTATAAATAATCCGTTTACTTGAAGAGGGAGGGGAGGTACAGAAATTGTACCTTTGAAAAAAGTTCTAGAATTTCAAAAAACTCGTAAAACGTGAGAGAATTTCACGTTTTAAGGGCTCTATTTTCAGAAAATAGTGCCTACTGTTAAAAGTATACCTAGTTTCTAATTTCTGATACTATGAGCTCAATTATCATATTTCTAGAAATTACGCTGAACTTTATAGAATGCCCATTTCAGAAATATTTGAATAGAAAGAAAATTGAAGATTTATTATAGTCTCTGCATTCATTTATTTTTCCCAGGCGGGCCACCCAAAGAAACCTTAATTTTCTCTTAACTCATAAATTTCTGAAATATACAGGGTGTTACAAAAAATAGGTAAATCCATTCATCACAGATTTTTAAGATATAGACAGGTTTTTGCTTTTATAGAAAAACAAATATATAGTCAAAAAATCTAAAAACAAACGCAACAAATTGGGAGATGATGTATCTTGTGGGACGTGGGACTCCTTACTTTTGTCGGTGTCTATGGTTTAAATGAATCATTTTAAGATCAAGAGTTTATTTCTATGTTTTTACTCTTGTAGGTAAATTTTCATATTCAAATTTGATTAAAATATATTGCGCAATTTTCATTTAAAATTTGATTAAAATATATTGCGACTTAGTTGTTATTTGGTTTTATTGGAATTCTGGGTACTTCATAAACACTCCCCATAAAATATGTCAAAGATTACTGTTTCATTTTTAGACCTGTTTCCGGAATTATTATACAGTGCTATTGCTATTCATAAAGTTTGCAGCAAATGGGAATTTTTTTTATTATTAGATTTTTTGAAAATCTAATTTCGGGCTATGTTGGTGCATGTTTTGGGTACACTATTGCAACTGCAGATGATTGTGACGTCACAGCCCATGCCTGTCAAATTTTACATTTAAAATTAAAACCTGTGAAAAATCAGGTTTTCCTTGGATATATCGGAAAAAGTTGTCAAGAAAATACAGGGTGGTTCAAAACTTCGTTCACAAATTTTAATGACGTATTTTTGAGGCCAAAATATAGTATATTTCCTAACGGAAAGTGCCACTTTTCCGCACGTGATTTCAGTTGAAAGAAATCGAGTGTGGAAAAGACATTTTCCGCAAGAGTTAGGAACACTATTTTTCTACAAGCGTGCGGAAAAGTAAGACACTTTTCCGCACGCGTTTACTTTTCCGCACGCTTGTAGAAAAAGACTTTTTCCTATAAACTGTGTCCTAAAATGCACCCCCTCAGACCTAAAAAAAGTGTGGACCCCCTAATCCCCATCAAAAATTCAGTTTGCGTCATTTCCGACACAAAAATTTAATAAAGCGCACCAAAAAACAACTGCATGCAGTTGTCGTACTTCAAAATTATCGATTTTTTTCGTGGTCGGAGTAGAGGGGGGTGCATATTTTAGGACACATGTTTATGTTTAGAGGAAAAAAAGTCTCGAATACATCATTAAAATTTGTGCACGGAGTTTTTAATCACCTTGTATGTTCGTATTGTGTTATTCTCTCTTCAGATCGGTACTTGCTATTTTTTCCCGCAAATAACCTAAGACATTTATTGGTTGCTCTACTAAATCATAACAACAAAAATTTAAACGCAAAATTAAAAAATAATATTTTTAAAAATAGCCTTTGCCTAACAATGCAATATTGGTGACTCTTTAATTTTTTTTTGTGTCTAGGAAGTATCCTTGTGCACTCATGGGACATATCTTCATGGCTACAGCACTCTTGCACGTCCCTTTATGATTTTTTCGAATGCGGTTTTTTGGAAAATGATATTAGCTATTTTTTATCGAAAATCTGGCTACGTACCTTTATTATTAAGTACCAAGTGTTATTAATTATTTACATCGCCGATTAACATTTCTACAGGGCCTTAAAGTTGGGAAATTGTTTTTTTTTTAATTTTCAAATAAAAATCAGGAATGCTTTGGAAATATTTGAAAATGGGGTAAACTTAATCGAAGCAACCCGAAAATGTCCCAGTAATAAAGAAAACGGAAAGAGAACACCACCCTACATCCTACCGCTTTAAAACAATAACTTAAATATGGCATATTTTCTGTGAACAACTTTAAAACTGTACAATTTCCTAAAATCTTCATTTTTGGAGATAATCGTATAAACTTTTTTTGTTTGAAAGGCCTTCAAAAATCGCTTCTTTCGACCTTCTTACCATTTTTAAAATCGAAATGCAGGGCCAGCTACGATTTTTTCATTTAAAATCTGACACCACAGCGTTAATCGGGACACTCAAAAAGCCCCCATTCAAAAATTTGAACAAAAAATATACAGGAAGTTCCATTCTGCAGGATGTAAAATTTGAGCAAAATAGGAATTTTAAAGGCATCTGGCGAGTTGAGTGTGTCATGACACCTCCCCAAAATAGTTGAATCATAGCCGAAGTATCGTTCGGCTATGGTTGTATGGTCAACAGAACCACTCAGTGTTGGTGTGCAGAGATGGAATAAAAAAATATACAGTATGTTTTTGTCTGTGCCATCTCAAAGTACTTACAAGTATTTTTTGGAACTTTATACGGATCAAAAATCGAGTAAAATCTATACGGAAGCGTAGAAGGGGCCACTCAGTAATTTAATTTTTAAATTCAGACTTTTTTCTCCGAGTTTTAAAATTCAGACTTTTTCTAAAAATTTTAACTTTATTCTCAAAATTTTAACTTTATTCTCAAACCTCGAACTAGGGTTTGTGTTCTTGTTAACGAGTGCATCCTTTCAAAGGTAGATGGCACCCACATGTAAGCAGATAGCCTGGCGGACGCCTTCCGAATTGTAATAGCCGATTAAATTTTTGGCGAGAGCGCAGGGATATGACCTGTTTTCAGAGTTGCCAATTGATTGACTCTCTTACCCTATATAGAATATATATTATCCCTTACTCAATGCTACAACTCATTTTAATAATAATTTCAAACGTCATGGAAACACTTTCATTTTGGTATTTTGGTATAGTCAGCTACTTGCGGCTGAGTCTATGGTGCGTACTCAGGCAAATTGTATTTCGGTGTTGTGAAGTGACCGTGAAGGTTTTGTACGTTTCGTGAGTTTTACCGTTATCTGTGTTCTTGTTTGTGTTATTAGTAGTTATTCATTGTGCAAATGGGCTCGTTACTGACCTGGACTTATGACCCCGTTGCATTTTTTGCTGCAATGATGCCAACTTAGGATGGCGAAATTACCAATTGACAGTCCCAGTAAGGACTTCTTAAAATAATTTGACTATAGGAGCCCTTATTCTCACAGAATCACATGCCCACCTACATTTTTGAACTTTTTCACAATACTCTGTAGTGTAGTAGTAGAATAAAAACGCAATATACCCTCACTAACCTTTTAGAACATCTACAGCTGTGGTGACTAAAATTTGAAATGCATATCCATCGAACAGTTTCTTTCTACTACTCCTCTCCAACGATTCTTTTAAGGAAAAGCTCCATTTAGTCTCAGCTTCTTTGTCTATCAAGATGTTGTCCCATGGATCTGAAATCAATGTCAGCCTTATAAGAACACTGTCAAAAATATCAGCTTTGTATTTTAATTTGCCAATTATTTGGAACCTAGCTACCTAGGAACTCGTGATTTTTCTTCGAATGCAAGATCCACAGTGGAGAACATATCGGTTTTCCTTGACCAACAGCAGAGAGTAATTTTTGGGATCTCTTTACGTGTTCTGTAACAAGCACTGTCGATTTTTCAACACTATCCACAATACTGCCACCTGGAAATACAGGTCAATGAAAATCCTATATTTATTAAATAATCATTTATTTGAGAACATATTAGAAGCAGAAGCAGAGTAGTCCCCTATTTATCTTTATAACCTTATTTTCGGATCGAGTTATCTTTTTATGTTTCTGAAGGTAGAAGACCTGTACAGGGTGGCCCATCCAAGCGGAAAAAGTGTGCTACGTGGAGACACGTTAACATAAAATCGTCATTCAAAAAATGAGATTATAGTAAAAATTAAGGGGAATTCGAGGGTGTACCCTAATTTTGTATATGGGGGTCGGTAAAAAAGTTATCGCGAAAAAACATTTTTTTGCAAAATAAAAAAATATATTTTTTTTTACCTACACATCCATTAGAGAACCTTTAAGTAGTATTCCCGAATATTCAGTTTTTTAATATAACTTCCGGTTATGGCGGAAATGAAAGTGGTTTTCTCTATTTTACAACTTACACATTTCTCTTAACCATCACAGGATTCCTTTTTTAATTCTGAATCCAACGATATATAATTTGACCTATTTATCTCCAACCGTTTCCGAGATATTTATCAGAGAAGCTCCATCAAACTAGATACATGGTCTCATGGTCGGTGTCTGATGTTCGATCTGAGTAGGCCAAACAATAAAACCAAATTTATGACAAAAGTCAGCCATGATAATAAAACTGACAATCGAGTAGGCTGTCAATTCAATATTTCTATTTACGTGTCAGATTAGTCTAAAATTTGGTTGCTGAAACTGTTAGTAGTTGCAGTTTAAAAAATGTTTTTGAAAGAAGAATGCTGTGATATTTTAGAGATCTTCATCAAAAATGATAAAAGATATGTAGAAACTTTGAGGGAGTATTCTCGTAAATATCCAAATAGAAATGTTCCGAGTGCTTCATTTATATGTAAGCTGTATCGAAGATTCAGATCGACAGGAAGTGTGATTAGCAAGAGAAAAAAAGGGTTTATAATTAGTGAGGACGAGAGAAAACGAATTTTAAATTATTTCAGAAGAAATAACGAAAAATCTCAGAGAGATGCAGCGAGAGACTTACAAATTCCCCGGTCTACAATACAAAGGGTAATGAAATTAAGCAAATTTAAATCCTTCAAAATATTACCTGATCAAAGGCTATTCCCTGGAGATGCTGCAAGAAGATTGGAATATTGTCAAACAATGTTAAACTTTTATTTTGCAAGAGGTGGAGCTGGATTTTTTAACCAAATTAGTTGGTCCGATGAAGCTACATTTACAAGGGCGGGAATATACAACCGGAAAAATAGTATATTTTGGTCTGTTGACAATCCACGGGCATTTCGTGAAGTTGTGAAATCCGGCAGAAATTCCATGGGTGTTTGGTGTGGAATTGTGGGAAATTTTATAATGGGCCCTCTATTTTATTCAGGAAGTATGACAGGTAGGAAATACCTACATTTAATCCAGAACGAATTTGAACAATATTTTGACCAGTTGCCATTAATTTTTCTTAACCCACTCCAAGAAAAACAATTAATATGGCAGCAAGATGGCGCTTCCTTCCATAACTGTGGGCCCATAACGGAATTTTTGAACAATTCGTTTGAAAATTGGATTGGTAAACATAGAACGATAAGGTGGCCGCCACGTAGTCCAGATTTAACCCCCTTGGATTTTTTCTTGTGGGGGCATTTAAAAAATAAAGTTTATAAGAACTGCCCCGAAAATGTTGAGGAGATTAAAAGACGAGTAAAATTAGAAATTGATAGTTTAAACAATCGTCCCTTAATCTTTGAAAATGTCCGAAAAAATTTCTTAAAAAGACTTAGGTCATGTGTAAATAATAATGGAAACCATTTTGAACTTTTAATGTAAATGAACTAACTAATTTTTAATAACTAATCATATTGTTGTTGGTATACTAAATATGACAGTAGTAAAAATAATAAATGTTTCATAATTTCCACGAGATTTTTAATTAAGTTGAATGCAGTTGAATGGCTATAGCCACTTTAACATTCAGCCTACTCGCTTGTCAGTTTTATTATCATGGCTGACTTGATTTGTCATAAATTTGGTTTTATTGTTTGGCCTACTCAGATCGAACATCAGACACCGACCATGAGACCATGTATCTAGTTTGATGGAGCTTCTCTGATAAATATCTCGGAAACGGTTGGAGATAAATAGGTCAAATTATATATCGTTGGATTCAGAATTAAAAAAGGAATCCTGTGATGGTTAAGAGAAATGTGTAAGTTGTAAAATAGAGAAAACCACTTTCATTTCCGCTATAACCGGAAATTATATTAAAAAACTGAATATTCGGGAATACTACTTAAAGGTTCTCTAATGGATGTGTAGGTAAAAAAATATATTTTTTTTATTTTGCAAAAAATGTTTTTTTGCGATAACTTTTTTACCGACCCCCGTATACAAAATTAGGGTACACCCTCGAATTCCCCTTAATTTTTACTACAACCTCATTTTTTGAATGACGATTTTATGTTAACCTGTCTCCACGTAGCACACTTTTTCCGCTTGGATGGGCCACCCTGTACCTCCAAATACAACAAAATCCACCTGTTGGAAGACTCCAGAATATCACTTATTATTGTCTAATTAATTTAAAAACATACTTCAAATGAGCAAAAATTTACTCAAATTAACATTGAGATATGCATCACTTTCCAATGTTCTTAGAATCGAAAAGTTGTTTGCATTTCAGTACCTTGTAACCGATCACATTGAAAATTTCCATTTCAATGAACGATATCCAGATTCTTACCCATTGATCTTATCGATGTTTCAAGGGATGGATTGTCCAACATAGTAAAAACAACTTTAGGCTTCAGCTTCCTTTTGGCTCTCTAAAATATCATTAACAATTCAAATAACAGTGAAATATATTGGGAATTGCCTTACCTCTGCAGAATTCAGAAGTAGTGATTCGTTTGGCAACAATCTTTGCTTCCTAGGAGTTGATGGCTCTGTTGATGCTACACTACTTCTGTCATCTTCGCTATCCTCATCTGTTTGTTTTCTTCTCGCACTGGGTTTCGATTTTGGCCCAAGATTTTTTCTTTTGGATCTTGATGGGGCATCTTCAGCACTACTTGTTGAAGCCACACATAATTCTTCGTTTGAATTCTTCACTTGTCGAACATAATTTGATCTTTTTCTTGACAGTCGCGTAATTTCCACAGTTTCTTCAACAGTAGCTTCTTCTTTGGCATTCCTATTGGATACCCTCCGTGTTTTCGCAGGTAACATCACCAACGGCTTAATATCAGATACCATTCTACTCTCGCTTAGAGTTGAAACAGATACACTTCTTCTGTTTTTAGGCACTTTAAGCGTAATTTCCTGAGCGACAACATTATCGTTCAATGTTTTTCGAGTTTTACGATTTTTTGCTTCCAGCAAAGCTAATGATTGGTTGATTTCACTTCTACTGCTCTCCACAGTGCTGTCTAACGTACTAGCTCCAACATCAGCATTTATTTCTTCAGGTAAACCTTCTTTTGCCATACTGGTGGACTCATCACTAGAAGATAATAATTTACGCGATTTTGTTACCCTTCTTTTGGGTTTGACCACTTCACGTTTATCACTTCCATCTCCACTGTTACTTTCAGAAACTGGAACACATGATATTTTGTTGTTCCTTTTTCCCCTGCCATATTCTATTCTTGATTCTTCTGAAACAGATGGCAAAATAAATAAGGGATTTGCTTTTTTGGCAGCATCAGAAACAAAGGAATTATTCTGTAATCTTTGTATTATACTAGTATTTTTATCTTTTTCGTTTTGGACAAGTCCTGTAGAATATACTGATTTATTATTAGCGGTTTTCCTTCCACCTCTTGATGGTTTTTCTGGTACTGGATTTTCCTTTTCTTTCTCTATTTGATTCTTCCTTGGTCTTCCTTTCTGTTTTTTTCCTGATGTAGTCTCTTCCTGGTCTACCCATTTGTCGGTAGACTTTATAAAAGCATCAATTTGACTTAATGTTTCATGATCAACATGTTTGTCATCAGATTCTTTATTAATTTTGCTTTCAGTATCACTAGAATGTATAAACCTGTTAATTTGGCTGATTGTTTCGGGTATGTCGTCAGAAGTTTCTTCCAACTTTGAGCCTACTTGGTGTGTGTTTACATTTATTTCTATTTTTTCTTTTTTCTGTCTCTTTGGAGATGGCTCTGATGGTTTCAAGAACTCAACAGGAGATTTTATATCATCACCCAAACAAAGGTTGTCATAGTCAAATAACTTTGTGATGGATTCATTTTGTTCCTCGCCCGATTTACTAGTGCCGGCTTGTATAAAGGCATCAATCTGACTAATCGTTTCAGAGTCATGCACAGGTGAAACCGGCACTAATTTCCCTGTACTAGGTATTTCGGGTTTTTCAACTTCAATGTCAAGGTTCTCTGCTGTCTTGTTAAGACTATCTTCCAATTCGTCAAAAGTAATAGGTTTATTACTTTTCCGTACAATTTTTCTTGGACTTCTATATTGTCTTCTCAATGTTGGACTGTCTGTTGGTTTAACAAAGGTATCTGAAGATTTAACAAAGGCATCGATTTGACTCAAAGTTTCACAGGCAACATCACCATTATCTTTGGAAGTGCATGGTTCAATATTTGAATGTACAAAAGCATTAATTTGGCTCACTGATTCAGATTTTTTTTCATCTAAAATAACAGCTAGAGGATTTGAAGGTCTTCCTTTATGTTCAGGGTGATGTTTGACTTCATCACTATCAAAATTTATATCTATACTGCCTGATTCTATAATTTGTTCATGTTCTTTGGGGTTTTTGCTGCTTTCTTCTCTGTTAGAAAGAATGGTAGACAGTGATCCATCTAAATTAAGACTATACTTTTTGAATGTGTATTTCTTTGAGTTTTCCTTTAGTGGCACTTTACTTTCCTTGGTTACATTGTCATCAGTGACTTTTTCAGTTGGTAGAACAAATACAACAGTTTTTGATCCAGGTGACTTTTTAGAAGACCCTTGCTTAAAATCTACTTCATCCAGATTTGCCTCATATTCAAGCCTTTGTGTCGCTTGAACATAAATGTTATCTTCGTTTCGTTTACTTGTATCTGCATCATTATCACTTAATTTTTGTGTAGGCAAATCACAAATGTCATCATCTTCTGGTCGATCAGAAGTATCATTAATATTATCTGATATTTTTTGGGTAGGCTGCAAATAAATATCATCATCGGTAACTTCATCATTTTCTTTTTTCTTTTCGCTACTATCAAGCTTGTGATTACTACTGCCTCTGGCAGGCTTTACAATTTTTTGAGTTGGCTGCAGATATATGTCACCATTTTCTTTTGTATTATTGAATTCATCAGATTCGTTAAATAAAACATGTTTTTTCCGTTTTAGTTCAATGTCACTTTCTTCATTTACCTCAATCCTCTCCCCAATTGGCTGAGTTGGAAGAAGATGAAATTCTGTATCTTCCAAATCTGTACCACTTTCACTGGGGCTTGATATTGGAACAGATTTCTTTTTTGGAGGTTCTATTGCAGATTCAATCAATTGACTGTCTTCAACTGTGTTAAATTCTATGCTAGTTCCAGAGAGCATCAAATGTATTTCGCTAGATTTCATTTCATCTTCATTATCTTCTATATCGGTAACATCATCATCAGACTCGTCTATTCTGATTTTGCCATGATTTTTGTTAGATTTCGACTTAGAATCATTCTTAGTACTTAATGACCTCACTATGCCCTGAATATTTTCTTCTACTATATTATTTTCACTTGGGTTTGTCAATTTCTCTGTACTTGGTGTATTGTCATTCATCATTTCAGTCAGTCCCAGCTTAAAGCTCTCTTCAGATGATGATTTTTGTGTGGATTTTTGTGATGCTGGTAGTCTTTTTGAAGTCAATAAAGAAACATCTTGAGTAGCAGGTATACAGTCAGTGTCGTTTAAATCTTCAGGTAAGTCTTGCTCTTGAGTGCCTTCTATAATGAATTCTAATGTTCTGCCTTGGATTAGTTTTGATCTGTTGTCTTCAACGTCAGATTCACATTCAGATGAATCATCAATGGGAATCTCCTCTGAAATCGACAGTGCGGTGAGCTTTTAAGAAAACTACTGAAATCAGCATGTATGAAACTATTAAACTAAAACTAGTTCGGTTGGCCAGAGCCATTATAACTTTCGTTTTTTGAGTTATGCTGAGTTTATGAGTATTCTGCTAACTTCAAATAACAACCACAGAAGTGCAAACAATGCTGATTCTTATAAAGTAAAAATACATTATTTCTAAATTCTACAAATAAATCATATTATTGAAAATTTTGTTTAAAATTAAATTTTGAAGACATTCTTAAAATGACTTTATACAGTAGACTTTAAAATTTTCTTACCTACTTTATCCTCTATATCTGCCATCACCTCTTGTGTCGCAGGAAGAGGTACAGATCTCCTTTTCTTAGTAATAATTTCTCCACTTTGATCACTATCAGGTGTCTTACTGTTAACTTTGCCCTCATCAATATCTGTATCTGAATCAGATTCTATCTTACTGACTGGTCTGCGTTTGTTAACTATGTCTTCACTTGTACTACTTTGAGAATCGCTGTTGTCGTTAAGAGATTTTAGGATGATGGTGCTCTGACTATCCCTGTTTGATCTGTCCGTTTCTGTGTTGATGTGCACAAGAGACATTGAAGGTTTTTGAAGTGTCATAAAATCTATAGAATCATTGCTGTTGCCATCATCAACATTGATTTGAGTTGGTGATTTTATTGAAGCACTAACCAAATTTTCTTCCAACGTTGAAGCTGAAAAATTTTATGCCAAACACCGTGTATAAAGGATAATATTTCAAAAAGTACAGGGTGTCAAAGGTATTATTTGTTGGCATTTTCTGTATTTATCTTTATTGGATTGAATTTGGTTTACAAGGTATTGCAACTTATGTGGATATGTTTAGGGATTTTTTGTTTAGGTTATACTTAATATCTCCAAAAGAATTTAGTGTTTTTCTCAAATTTGGTTAAGCAAATTATGAGATTGTGTTTAGCGAAAACATTTTTAAGACATGTCACTTGATTTCTACATTTCCGCTACAGTACCAGTCAGTAAACAGTAAACACTAATTGAATAGTAAAACCAAATGTGCTTAGATGAAAACAGTTATAGAATGATGATTGACTGTCTTTACAAAATATATAATGAACGTACCGGGAACATAACTATAAATGACTAAAATAAAAGCTATGTTCTCAGAGCGACTTCGAACCAGCTCCGAACTAACACCCGTCAATGTTATTGATTCTAAAATTCAAACTCATCAATGATATTTACAGTTACTATAGTTCGGAACTAATTCAAATTGCTCTGTGAACATAGCTAATACGCTAATACTTAAGTGAATGTAATTATTAACTTTATACAATTTAACCAGCATATCACATTAACCAAGGTAGCGACATCGTAACATCACAAACTATTTGAACTGCATGTTTCTCTGCCTTCAATTGACCTTGGTTCTATTTGAGGTCTGGGCAGAACACATGCACGTCTTTATAGAAAAAAACTGCTGATGGCCAAGAGCCCTGGGTAAAATGTAGATTCACGGTATTGCTCCTGTGTGGTTTAAATGCTATCCTAGTTGTCCTAGCTGCATAGAGCAATGAAGCCTAAGTAATAGTAATTGCCACCCCTCCCCTGCCCACCTTCTGGGGTACTCCTAATTTGGAGTATTGTGGGGGTGAGAATTATTTATATTTATATAAATAAAATATATACGCACCTAATTCAACTTCTCCCACTTCTTTTTGAACATTATTTGAAATTTCTGGTGGTGTGCAGGATGAGCCATTTTCCACTGGTATATTTAAATTATGTACTGCCACACTGCTCTGTGATGTATTATTCGGTTTGTCTGTGTTGTTTCCAGTTTGTGATTCTTTAGAAATTTCGTGTGGTGTAGAACATTCAACTAAATTAATAACTTGTGTCTCAATTTCATGAATGTCTGTACATTTATCAACTTCAGGCAAATGTATGATTTCATAGTGGCTATCGTCAAAGTAGTTTCCATATGATTCAGAATTAAGTTGAATTTTGTCATCATCTTTGTCAGATACATTTTCATCATTCATGGCTTCATGAATGTCAGTGGTAGAATCCAAACTTGACGATTTTTCTGGGATGTCCCATTGTACGACTTGAGTTGCCGCTTCATGAATAGATTCTACTTTACTATCACTTTTCGAAGTTGATGGTGTAGGAATCAATGGCACCCTAAATCTATCCAAACTAGAATCTTCGTTTTCCTTATTGGATACTGTTTCATCATGAATAAGTTGTGTGTTAGCATTGTATAATGACTGCGTTGACACTTGCGATAGCTCGGCTTCTCGGTCAAATATTCTTTCATCTGGGTGCTACCAACAAAACAAATCAACAGGAAATCTGTGTATAATATCTTTTTAAGGCAAATTTTTCAATAAAAAGAAAACATATTGTAGTCTACTTTTTAACTATACAAGTCCATAAAATCTTTTTGTTTGAAAAACTGCTTCCTCTGCCCTTTCTACCCCATTGTCAAAACGCAAATCCAGGCCCGGCTGTTTTTTTATACCCCCAATTTTCACTAAAACTATCTTTTTATCTAAAATCAGACACCACAGCATTAATCGGGACACCTCAAGACTATCATGTATCAAATTTGACTACAAAATATACAGAGAATTCCATTCTACAGGGTGCCAAAGTTGAGCGAAATAAGTTAGCATTGAACCTTGTAGTGAAAACCAGGTGTATAAAAAAGCATAGCGGGCCGTGGATTTGCATTTTAAAAGTAGGAAGGTCAAAATAAGTGGAGTTTGAAGCTCTTCAAACAATAACAAAGTTCAGGCGAATATCTCGGAAAATAACGGGTCACCCTGTATATTATGGATACAGTGTGTAGCAAATTTGAACCACACCATTGGGATCTCGGTAACTACAAGAGATAGAGGGTCGGTTAAATGAGGAAAGTTTTAGGCAATTTTATGGCAAATATATGCCGCTGAGAAATCAAATAACTGCAATTCGTTTTCGAGTTATATTCATACCTCAGAAACCAATGGTTATCTGCCTTTGTCTTTTTCATTATTAACACACTTTTATACAGCCGTTTTAATGGTAATGTCAGTTTAAAAAAAGATTTTTTGTTTTCGAGATATTACACATTTTTTATTTTCTTATGGACATAAAATTTTCTTTCCAATGATGTGTCACACCAATGATTTTTATTAGTTGCAACACTTAAAATCGTTGTTTTTACCTAACACTAAATAGGCCATGACAAGTCTGGCAAAACAAATGCAACAAGCTGACAATTGTGTTTTTATCTAGCTCTCAGCTGTGTTCCGTGAAATGTGTAAAAATGCCTTTCAGTTATAGTGAAAAATCGGATATGTACAATTACTAGGCAGACAATTTTTCTTACATTGTATGTAAGAAAAACTGTCTGCAATAATTGTATGTACAATTTTTTTATAAGTGAATGGAATTTTCATTTTACGGAACACAGCTGAAAGCTACATAAGAACACAACAACTGACAGTTTGTTGCATTTGTATTGCCACACAGTCATGGATTACTTAGTGTTAGGTAAAAACAATGCTTTTAAGTGTTACAACTAACAAATTGCATTCCTAAATATAGCACAGGGGGCTGCCTAAGACAGAATTTTTAATTTTAAGAGGACAATCAGCAAGAATTTTGTGTAACATATATCTTGTAAAAACCAAGCCCTGACTTACGAATCAATTTTCCGCAGCATTCTCTCAAAAAATTAAATCATATTAATTATTCCAGCAAGCAGTGATTTCCGGCAAAGTGCTGCGCCTCTCTTTTGCAAATTTTCACTAATGCACGTATATCTCTTTCTTTAACTACTTGAGGACTACCAATGCTTATTCCCCTGATTATCAACATACCTCTATCATTATAATATTTTACAAAATTCCCGATCGACGATTTTAGTCAATTCAATTCCCCTGCAATTTTCCCTGGATATGGTGGGAAATTACGATTTCCCATAATTTCTGTGGAATAGGCACACCTTTGACCATATTTTGACACTCCCAAACTAAGCTTTTAACACTAACTGCTAGACTCATCACTGAGAAACATCTATTTCATTTTTGTTTTCTACGCTTACTAAGTTTTTTACTGAACCATCCCAATATTTAGTTGTCAACCATAATTAGCAATATTTCTTCATTTAAGTTATTTCTTATGTTTAACAAAAAATCAGTTGTCTCGACTTGAAGTGAAACACACTGTATAGTAGTTATTTGGGCTCGTATATGCAAGCTGTATCAAAGATTTAGATCGATAGGAAGTGAAATTAATCTAATAGGTAAGTAGAAATGTTGAATTAACAGCCTACACGTATGTAAGTTATAAAGGGTTTTCCAATAGGAACGCTCGATCTTCGAAATGTAATTACAAAAATTGTGTAAGTGAAACTGACATGTTTTTATTTTTATTTTAGAGCATACGTGAACTCATTATTTTTTAAAAATTATATCAGCCAAATGTCCGCCGCGGCTTTGCCTGGTGGGCGTTAGAACAGTTAGAGGTTGATCCGGACTTTGGGTGAAAAATAATGTTTAGTGACGAGGCTCACTTCTGGTTAAGTGGCTTCGTTAACAAGCAGAATTGCCGAATTTGGAGCGACGAAAATCCACGGGAGATTCATCAGGTCCCACTTCATTCCGAGAAAGTTACTGTATGGTGTGCACTGTGGTCCGGCGGAATCATCGGTCCGTATTTTTTCGAAAACGCAGACGGAGTTGCACTTACTGTCAATGGTGAGCGGTATAGGGCAATGATAAGAGACTTTTTTTGGCCTAGGGTGGATGGGATGAATCTAACAAACACGTGGTTTCAACAGGGCGGTGCCACATGCCATACTGCACGTGATACACTGGCATTATTGCATGAGAAGTTTGAAGGTTCCGTTATATCGCGAGGTGGCGACATCAACTGGCCGCCCAGATCGTGCGATTTAACGCCACTGGATTTTTTTCCCTGGGGCTTTGTGAAATCTCGAGTCTATGCCGACAAACCACAAACTGTTGCCGCCTTAAAGGTCAACATCAGGCACGTCATTGGTGAAATTGACCTACTTCTATGCGATAAAGTCATCGAAAATTGGATCTCCAGGATTCAAGCGACCAGGCAAAGCCGCGGCGGACATTTGGCTGATATAATTTTTAAAAAATAATGAGTTCACGTATGCTTTAAAATAAAAATAAAAACATGTCAGTTTCACTTACACAATTTTTTTAATTACATTTCGAAGATCGAGCGTTCCTATTGGAAAACCCTTTATTATGCCATGGATGACTGATTTGTTATAAATTTGGTTTTAATGTTTGGCCTACTTTTGGATTGAACATCAGACAATGACACTTAAGGTTTCTGTCTCAGTAAGTGAAAGGAGCGTTAGAGTTGATGCTCAACATGCACCGAATACATTTTGAACTCTTGAATTTTTTATGATTTACGTTCTTTTTAAGGTAACGAACTGTCTTTGCGGTCAGTATTTCGCAGTTTTCTCGTATTAATGCAGTTTTTATAGGTAGATTTGTTGTTATGCACACACCATTACGTGAATTGCAGGGGAATAAACACTCTCTTGGAATTACAGAATGACAGTGGCGGCTCATGAGTTTTTGTAGTGGAAGGGCATAGCAAAAAATAAAACACAAACCAGAATTTCAAGCTTACCTTTTTATTTGTACAGAAAATCCATTCTCCTATTTTTCTTACTGCAGAATACCTCTATAACTTTATTGCCAAAGTCCGGAATCGACTGGAATTTTTTTTTTTTTCAATTGACAATACTGCAGGTGTGTTAAGCCTGTCCTCTGACATCGTGCTTCTCAAAAATGTTTTTATTTGTTTTAAAGTCGAAAAACAGTGTTCACATTCACTTGTCGACATAGGGGTTGTACAAATCATGTCCAACAATTTGTAAATAGAAAAATTGTTTATAGCCCCGAAGCCACAAGACACATTTCTTGCATGTTTTGCAAGTTAGAACAAGTGTTTCTTTTCATGATTTTAATTACATATCAAATGGGCTCGTATACCACATTTTTTTATTTTTGCACTGGAAACGTCCGGAAACGCTAAAGAAATAGTATATTTCATTACGAGTCTGGAAATAAAGATTTTTCCGTGCGCGCGTGACAAATTCCCGTGTGAGGCGCAGCCGAACACGGGAAGTCATGCAAGCACGGAAAAATCTATTTCTGGACGTGTAATGAACGATATTTTTTATTATATATAATTCAAATACAAAATAGGTATGTGTTAAATATCAGAGAGCATATAGAGTTTCTTAAATTTAGTTTACTTTGCTGTATATTTGTATTTTAAAGCCATATTCGGTATTTTTATTCAGCGCACGGAAAGTTTTTCCATGCGCTGTTTCCGTGCGCTAGCCCGAAAAAACCCATCTTTCATTATTGCTAATTCAGATGAAAATAAGGTGTTTTCAAAGAAGTATAATAAAAAAAAATTTTTCGCGCTAGTTTAGTTGCAAAATTGAGTTGAATACGGTAATGAATGGCTGTGACGTAGTTAGCATTAATTTAAGAACCGGCAACGTCGCATTCTCCCCTCTTCGTCTTCCTTCAAATAAAATGACCTGGGTAGAGATGGGTAATTTGTTCATTTTACTACGACCGAATCAATCAGTAACCGATTTAAAAAAAGATCGAATCATTTCAATCAATCGTTCATTTCAATCACTTCGTACAGTATTGGCTTAATTCAATCTTGAGGTTTTAAATCAGCCGTTTCTGTTCAAGTGATCGAATCATTCACGATTGACACATCTCTAGACCTGGGCCTCAGACCTGGCCTGTTAACCTTTATAAATATAACCGCTATCAAACTATCAATAGTTGAAAACGTTTCTACCTGCGAAGATTATCAGCCCTTTGCCCAATGCGTTAGCAGAAAATAAGCAGGTGATCTTACTAGTTATTTACTAGTTTGCGCTTCGTTATAATAGTCATGGAGATTGTTCGTTCCCTCTTGTGAAAACACCAGCTGAAACTTTGAAAAATTGTTTTTATTGGTGCCTACCGACGAAATTTGCCGAAAACGGTGGTTGGAATGAAGAAAACGTTTTTGTATTGATGTGAAGACCATTTCAACGTAAGTACATATTATCTATTATAGATAGTTTGAAGCACTTTTACTTCTTTTTTTTTAATACTTACTGTCTTGGGGTTATTACCTCAAAATAACCCCTGTTAATATTTTTTATTACATATAGATATAGAGATTAAAAGTTTATAGTAATATTCAGTATTTATAGTTTACCCCTATATTAAATTACTTACTCTTTAATCAAGCAAATTTTATTGCAATAATTTTTGTATAAGAATAGTAAGATACATTTTTCTTTTTTTAGCTTGAGCATGATGCTAAGAACTGGATGTTCTTCAAGACTGTGGGAAGCAAGATTATCTTGAAAAAGGAAGTTGTGCCTCAGCGCTACATAAAAAGCAAATGAATTGATACCCTTCCAATTCATGTAGAGAGGATAATAAGACGAATTCGAGAATTTGCAATGCTCAATATACATTCGAGGGTAAATCATCAATTAATATACCTTTTAGATCACATAAGGGTTATTGTGCGAGGCCTTTAATTTTATCAAGTATATTTAAGTTAAATAGTTAAGTTGTATTGTAAATTATTGCTCAATAAACTGTAAATTATGTTGTGTCCATTCTTTCCCTGATTGGTTACCTTTTTATAGTAAAGTTTGAATAATAATTCATGTCTAAAGTGATATTTTCATTTTCTTTTTGTTAATGACAAATATGCAGAACCTAAAAAGAAGAATCGTTTTACAATCATTGCAGAGAGACCGGAGAGGCGGGCAGGGACGTAAACCCACGGCTTCGATTTGGGCGGCGAATCCCGCTCGGGGCGGACGTGAGGCCGCGAAGCGGGGGAACATCGCGGTGGCAAAGACGCAGCATGGCCGATCCTCCGAGGTCCCCCCGAGTTTAATAAACGAACACACCATTTCCAATTCCACATAATATGGCAGATTGTACGATGTCGCCTTCACAAATCCTTGCTCCATACTTTGAAAAGTTCGATTTGCTATGTAAAAGACTATTCAAATAATAACACAAACTTGCAGTGCAAATTTGAACTGTGTAACCTAAGTTCTCACACGTCAAACTTTGAGTGTCAAATGATTCGTCATAAATAAAAGTTGACCATTTATTTGACAGGGCAAGCAGTATTGCCAAACTTGCATGGCCGTTTACCTGGCTACCGGGGTCGTATATAGAATGTATTAATATAATGATAATATTTTTGTTTTAATTAGCATGATCTGCACTGAAATTCTATTGAAAGATATTAAGAATAATAAATTCTTTTAATAAAAGTTACATCAGATATTTAATAATACCATAATATGCTAACAAACTATATCAGAATTCCATTTAAATTTATGAAATACCCCTTGTATAAGGAAGGACAACTACGTCACAACCTTTGGCGGGAAAGTATTATTTATAAAATTACAGCAAATCTAAAGCAAAAATGAAAGACACGGGTCGATTTTTTTGTCATTTTCTACAGATAGGTAAAAAAAATATATTATTTTTCTCCGAAGTATACGAGCCCATTCTATCAGCTTAAGTTATGATATGCATTTTGATAGAGTTAAACATATTAACAAATTCAAAAGATTAGTTGATGACAGGCATAGTGAGACAGATAGTGATTTTGTCAACAGATCAGTAATTAATGTATTTAACAGAGAACTTACAATTTCAGAATAGCTAATTTTTTCAAAAGGGTTAAATTTTTCTGTTGTTTACAACAAATTTTCTAAGCTTTACATAGTAGCATCGGTAGAGGAAACAGCTTAGGCATTCCCTGAGGAACTAGGTCAAGAATAGGGTACTTGACAAAATTTTACAAACTTGATAAAACAATTCCTGGACACTTGCCTAAGACCCTACGATTATTTAAATTTACGTAATTAGCAAGTTATTAGACTTTCTTTGAAATTTGGCGGGAAAGCACTTATGACGTCACAAGTGTTTTATAAAGGCAATTTGGCAACATAGCGATACCACTGAAGTGTTCTGAGACATAACCTTATTCGGCAGTGAAAGTTGCAAGGAAAGTTGAAATTTCAAAATTCTAACCTCAAACTCCCAGACTTATGATGCCCCGTGAAACCACTTTTAGCGTTGATTGATTCCTTCCTCCATCGACGATTTTAGCCAAGAAGGTTTTTTTTTTCGTATATACTTATTCAATCGTTTTTCTGTAAATTTTTTTGGCTAGGTTGGGCCTAAAGTCCGGAATTCGGGCTCAGTAGGTACTTCTAAGCACTATGGCGTCTTCATAAACATAAAGATAGTCCCTAGGCTGAGGTTCTCTCTTTATTAATAACTCATAATACTGTATTCTTACTACAACGTAGGTACAAACATTTGCAGTTTTATCCCATGGATTTCGGCAGACGCTAACAGCATCCAATTTCGGCAAATTACGGATTGTCCTTTCAGGGTCCATGTCCATGATACTTTACCTTACACATCTATAACTAGGTCCGCAAACAATATATAATAGTAAATATCAATAACAAACTATAATAAATGGCACAGATATTATCTACTAATATTTTGATTTAGCGAGATACGGAATGACAGTTGGCATCACGGGATGTCATCCCGATCAGACCAAACTGTAGATTTCAGCCTGAACAAAATTGTGCAACTTTGTCTTTAATGATCATAAAAAAATAAGGGTTAAAAGCCGTTGTTTCGTTTATTACGTGTTATGTTGATGTAAACAGAGTACAATTTTAGAGCAATTAAAAATATTGTCAAGTATCCTATTTAGAGTTAGGTCAAAAATAGTTTTAGAAAAAGATTTTAAACCAAAGTATAATATTTGAAAGGAAGAAAAGCAGCAACTAGATCACTTAAATCAGATAGTATAATTAAAATATTACCAGCCGATAAGGGCAACAGTTATTTTAGAGAAAACTGTGTACGATAATAAATTAAATGATTTATTAAATGAAGGAACTTACACAGACGACAGACAGACAAAGAACACTCTTAACTCCGCATCATTCAAAACCTCCACACTTATATGGTTTACCCAAAATACACAAAACTAACATACCTCTTTGCCCTATTGTAAGTTCAATAAACTCACCACGTCATTCTGTACCACAATATTTACTTGTTAATCCGTTAGTAGGGACTCAAATTCATTTATCAGAAACAGTAGTCATTTTTTATTTAGAATAAATTAGAGAACATCATTATATTTTAGCTAGCTTTGATGCGGTCAGTCTTTTAAAAAATGACCCAGTTGACAAATAATTGAATATTTTAGGCAGAAAGTTAAAAAAGGATGAGGCCTAAGTAGAAAAGACAAATATGAGTATAGATGCAATATTAGAATTAACAAGAAATGTGTTAAAACCACTTATTTTCAACTAGGAAAGTAATTTTAACAGCAGGGAAAAAAATAATAAAATAATACCCTTTCTATTGTATCAACACGACGGTCGGCCACATACACAGTCAAACAATTCATCCAACCAACGGTGTTGTACTGCTGCAGTCAGGTCAGTCTGTCTGCAGTCAAATCGCCCGATTTCGTTGAAGGCATGAATTCACATGATCAAATTGCATTCAATTTTGTTGGATGCGACAAAATCGTACGACGCCGCAGTATCGTGAGTGGCCCGCTTAATAAACAATAATTAGTAAAAGTGAACATTGAGTGAACTGGGAGCATAACCGCATTTATCGTAAACAAATTTAAGTCACTAAAATTGATATTGCTGTCATAACTCAGAAAATCTTAAATCCCTAGAAATACCCAAACTTGCCACAATATTTTCCAACTTGCTTCAATTTCTTGCTTCAATTTCTTGGCCAAGAAATTGACCAAGAAATTGATGAGAAACTGACAAAAAAATTTGTTTTACAGCTACAATTTACCTTGCACAATTTATTGTACAGTTTATTGGCCAAGGCATTGAAAAGTCTAATAAAGGCTAATATTGGAATAATATTGCGCATGCGCAGGCACAGAATAACTAAACAGAATTCCAACGCTTACCGCGGCAATAATCTCGGTTTGCCGGCCCGTCTCAGGTCGACGGGACCAGTGAGGAAACAAATTTTGAGACAGCGCTCGGTGCCAAGCACGATCGCCGCCTGCGGAGTCATCAAAACTACTTACCTGCTTCTTTGCGCAACGAAAACGGTGCCCGGCCCGCCTCGTCCTATTTAGTGAAGCGAAATCGGGCTAAAAAGTCGTCAAAAAATTTTTCAAGGTAGAACTAGATCGGACCCCATAGGTGTTGTTAAGTACATCACTCTGCATACGAAATGGCGATTTACGAAATTTTTTTGTGGTCGAGACCTTTTTTATTTCGAAAAAACTGTCGAAATTGACAATTTACGGAAATTGTGTTTTTTTACGTTAACATCGTCATATCTTTGAGAGTAGTGGAGCTATCGACTCGAATTTTTTTTTAAATTGAAGCTAACATATGAGCGCTTACAACGGATGCCATTTTTGTTGTCCAATATTGTTTATTAACCACTTTAAATAGCAACAAAATTGCAACGTTATAAAAAGTGTAATGAAATTTTCACTAAGCGAGAAACTTTTTTATTTGTGGAAATTTTTATATACATGCTGCGAGGGAAATGTGCCCAAAACACGAAAAAAGTTTTTGGCAAAAAAAATTACCTATAGCCCCTATAGTTTTTGAACTGTGAATTTTTTTTTGTGGCGCGCGCTACTCACGTGGAACGCAAAATTAATCCCTTGCCTGAGAATATTCACGCGTGGCGGGCATGTCTCAACAACTAATGCGAATGCGTAGTTTACATGCGCAAGTGAAACTATCACAAATATAAATATCTTAGAGTAATTCCTAATAGCACATAGGTCTGTGCTAATAGTTTGCCAATGTAAACCCTCTCAGTGAGAACTCTCTGCCATAAAAGAGTAGGTAGGTACGTCTCTGGGAGCGTTTACATAAACTATTTGGAAGTACTCTCAGTACGACTTGTGAGTTCATGTAAACGCTCCCAGAGTTCTTCCTGAGAGGGTTTACATTGGCAAACTTTTAGGAAATACTCTAAGATATTCATATTTGTGATAGTTTCACTTGCGCATGTAAACTACGCATCAGTTGTTGAGACATGCCTGCCACGCGTGGATATTATCACGCAAGGGATTATTAATTTTGCGTTCCACATGAGTAGCGCGCGCCACAAAAAAATGCACAGTCCAAAAACTATAGGCGCTATAGGTATTTTTTTTTACCAAAAACTTCCTTCATGTTTTGAGCACATTTCCCTCGCAGCATGTGTATAAAAATTTCCACAAATAAAAAAGTTTCTCGCTTAGTGAAAATTTCATTACATTTTTTATAACCTTGCAATTTTGTTGCTATTTAAAGTGGTTAATAAACAATATTGGACAACAACTATGGCATTCGTTGTAAGCGCTCATATGTTAGCTTCAATTTTAAAGAAAATTCGAGTCGATAGCTCCACTACTCTCAAAGATATGACGATGGAAATGTAAAAAAACACAATTTCCGTAAAATGCCAATTTCGACAGTTTTTTCTAAATAAAAAAGGTCTCGACCACAAAAAAATGTCGTAAATCGCCATTTCGTATGCACAGTGATGTACTTAACAACACCTATGGGATCTGATCTAGTTCTACCCTCAAAAATTTTGTTTTTTGAGAACGAAGCGACTTTTTGCTGATATATTAAAAAATATATTTCAAAGTTATTTAAAAAGTATTAAAAAAATAGGTTTAGGAACAAAATTTAGGATAGCAATACGTTATTGAATATACGGAGACTGCTACAAGCTAAAATGGTACAAACAGATTTCTAATATCTTTTTCGTTTTTGAGTTATTTTGAAAAAAGTGAAAATTTGCATTTTGGATTTTATTTTTTTCTGAAGTTGTTATCACAGATAGGAAAAAAGAAAAACACTTTCTTATGGCACTTTTTAACGGGCTTTAAGATGGCGTTTTTAGATTTGTTCTACAACATTTCGTTTTTTGAGAAACCATTTTCAACTTAATTTTTTTAAATACGGACCTGGATTTTTTTGCAGATTTTGAAAGCACTTTCATTCCAAATACCATGATGTATGGACAATATTTTTAAAATGTTTTGAGACAATTATACTGAAAATTCCTTTTTTTCTACTCATTGTTTCCCTGTATTTAAATGTTGATAACAACTTCAGAAAAAAATAAAATCAAAAATGCAAAATTTCACTTTTGTCGAAATAACTCAAAAACGAAAAAATATATTAGAAATCTGTTTGTACCATTTTACTGACCTCAAAATTGCGCAACTTTTTCCGCATTTGTTGTTTGTTGTTGTTCTATCTCTCACCGTTTGCAAGATTCCCATACTGTTCAACATGCAATCTTAAAATTTTCAAGTAATTAAAGTGTAAATTTCAATAAATAGTCAAAAATTTTAAAAAATGATTAAAAACCAATTTTTCGATATAGAGTTTTTCGTTTTTTGCATTTTCTGAGAAAATTTTCAAAGTGATGTATATTTTTTACACCATCAGGAAGTAGAGGTTTCAACGAACAAAAAGCGAACCGACTTTTTTTAAAAAGCAGCTTTTTTGACGTGGGTATTTTCGATTGAAAATGAGGTTACTTTTTCGGTTTAAAATCAAAAAAAGGGGTAAAAATAAATATTTTGATTCGAAAAAATTACAGCGTGTTCGAGACATAAGAAGGTAAGTTTCCACCAAATTTCGTAGAATTTTTTTTGTGAGATAAAAATTAAAAACCAAAAAATCGGTTATTTTGATTTTTCGTGGATATTTTAAGGTTATTTGAAAAAAGTGTAAATACAAAAGTTGTAGATCTTTTTATTACCTACAACTTTGCCATTTAACTTTTTTGATAGGAGTTGCAGTTTTGCCGGATATCGTGATAAACCGTTTTCCTCCCCTAAAAGATCACCCCCTACAACACCCGTAGCTTAAATCGCCCTTAAATTATTTTTTCTGTTATTTTTGCTATATTTTCTTCCTTTTCCAATGGGTGTCATGCTGTTCTAGATTTTTTTGTTCTCAAAAATTATCTACCCTGGCCTAATTGCCACTCATATACTCCAATTTTTATTTGTTTGAAAACAATTATTACTAACCCTGTACATAAATTCTAAAAACTTCCTTGGAACCGCCCAGAATTTTAGAAAATCTTAGTTTTTATAAGCAATAATTTTGATGTATACAGGGTGTCCAACTTTATAACTGTAGAAATCATTAAAATCTTCATTTTTGGAGACAAAAGCCTAAACTTTTTTTGTTTGAAAGGCCTTCAAAAACCGCTTCTTTTGACCTTCCTGCTATTTTCAAAATGCAAATCCAGGGCCGACTCCGATTTTTTATACCCCCGATTTTCACAAAAACTCTTTAGCGATTTTTTTATTTAAAATCTGACCTCACAGCGTTAATCAGAACACGCCAAAACCTCTATATACTAAATTTGAATAAAAAAATATACAGTGAGTTCCATTCTGCAGGGTGTCCAAGTTGAGCAAAATAGGAATTTTAAAGGCATCTATCTGCCAAGTCCAGTGTGCCATGGAATCCCCTCAAAACAGTTGAATGGTCAATAGAACCACTCAAGCTATTGGTGTGCAAAAGTCCAATACAAAATATATAGAGTATTCTTATCTGTGCCACCTCAAATTACTAAATTTTTGAGATTTTATACAGGTCAAAAATCAAGTAGACACATCAAAGCCGCTCCACACACTATAAACGAACTAAATCTAAAAAATACAGAAGCCTGTCAGTCAGTAATTCCATATCAGTTAAGGTGCCTATGGTGTGCCACAACAGGAAACACACAGAAAATGTATCATCTTAGGCAGTGACTTTGTTGAGAAAGGTACAATAATTTAAATTGTTTTTATCTGTTACTTTTGTGTTTATCAATATTTTTTCAATGATTCCAGAGTACCTACTCTTGATCCGTATAAGATAAAATTTCAGAATTTTGAGATGGCTCAGAGAAAAATACCCTGTTATTTTTGTAGTAAATCTTTTCACATCAACATTTTAAGCGGCCCTGTTAACCATTCGACTGTTCTGAAGGGATTCCATGGCACACTTGACTCGCCAGATGTCTAAAATTCCTATTTTGCTGAACTTTGACACCCTACAGATTGGAACTCCCTGTACATTTTTTGTTCGAATTTGGTATATGGGGGGTTTAGGGTGTTGTGATTAACGCTATGGGGTCAGATTTTAAATAAAAAAAATCGCTAAATGGTTTTCTTGAAAATCGGGCGTATAAAAAAAATCGCAGCCGGCCCTGGATTTGCATTTTGAAAATGGAAGGAAGGTCAAAAGACGCGGTTTTTGAAGGTCTTTCAACCAAAAAAAAGTTTAGGCGAATATCTCCAAAAATGAAGATTTTACGGCTTTGTACAGTTTTAAAGTTGGACACCCTGTATACAGGGTTTCTCAAGAAAAGTGTTTTAAAAAGTCCGATTATTTCCTTAGTCAAAAGAAAAAGGGTCTGCTAAAACCCGGGTGAGTTTTTCCGGGGAATCTGAATCTAGCGTCACAATTGACATACTGGGTGTCCTCGAAAAAACAATTTTTTCGAAAAATAAAAAATACTGTTTGTTTCCATTTTTAATATTACGGACAAAATATATTAAAATCTGCTCGTTTGTAATTTATACATCATTCCCGGTTTAACGGGAAGTAAAAAAATATTTTAGGAAATTGTTATTTTTCTATACAAAATTATAGGGACCTCTCTTGCCGTTTTTGAGATATTCGCCCAGGTTTTCTGATTTAAATAGAATAAGGGAGCGTATATTACAACTACCTGAAAGTAGTCCATGACTTCATTTTTGCTTTTTAATACATAACACTAACCGTACAGCACAAAATATTATTCTGTGACCACAGCTATAAGTAGGTCATGGACCGAAAATTTGTTTTATACAATTAGAAGATACGCTTCCTTTTTCTACACCAACCAGGAAAACAGAGGCGAACATTTCGAAAGCGGTAAGAGATAAATCGGTAATGTTATACAGTGCCACAGAAAGTTGGAACCATATGGAATTTTTTTTTATTTTATGAAACTGCTCTGGGGAGATCATCTCTGCTTGCAAAAATATTCGAAATGAGATAATTAAACGTCGTGACGTAATTTGACATATCTGTCAAAAATGACATTTAATTAAATAAATAGCCAAAATCGAAAAATGTTATTTGAAAAAGTTGCTTGGAATTTTATTTTACCCCTATGTACAAATTTTCAGCCAAAAATTCTGACAATGATAAATTTTTGATCTTTTGAAAAAATATAAAAATTGCACCTTGAAAGTTGACTTTTTCTTGAAACTAGCAGATTACGACCTAAAAACGGTCCATAACTAAAAAATACCACGTTTTGATGATAGACAAACAATAATAAAGTCAAATAATGTTATATATAGTTTTTTTTTGTCGGGAATCAAAAACGAAGGGTTTTTAAACTGGCGCGAACACAAAACTTTGTTTGTTAGGGCCGAATAGGGTAAGTTAATTAGGTCCAAATTTCCAGAATTCTGTACCCATATTGCACGGATAAAGTCATTTTTGGGAAAGTCGAAAAATATGTTCGTCCTACTCCTTCGACCAGTCCAGAACTGGTGCAGTTTTTAAAACTGCACCGCTTTGCGGCCATTGCTGATCGGCAAAAGAACAAAATCACAAAACATAACTTAACAGCAAATAATAACAGCCACAACAACAATTTAACAGCAAACAACAGTACTTAACAAATCCACAACAAAACAACAACTTAACGCCAAAACAGAACAATTCGCTTTTGAAACACAGGAACCAGGAACAAAACTTCCAATACAAGTGTATGTAATACACCGGCTCTGACTACGAGCAGGCGGTAGCACACTGGAGGGAGAAGCACGTGCGTCCCACACGAACCTCTACGTCGCCGACCGATATAAGCCGAGCCATCGACCGCCCGATGGACTGCAAAGTGGGGCGCGCCGCGGGTCGACCAAGCCGATACTCACGAATATGTGTGCCAATTACTTGCTTGGGTGACTATGATCTACACAGTACTTAAGGAAGCACATAGATGGCGATACTAACTCTGTCCTTAACGGGTCGCCGTATGCGCGTATACGGACGCTACAATTCTGTTTAGTTATTCTGTGGCGCAGGTTAACCGCTTCCAGCGAGTGGAAACTATTTGTTGCGCTAAATTTCAATACAACCATCTATGATGAGCAAGCGGAAAGCAGCTTGCATGCACTAGCTGCCTCCAGTGAGTATAGTATTATATAAGATTCGGCAATATACGACCGACAAATAATTCTTGACGCGAGGTGTCTCTAGTATTTGCCCCCTATTACGAGGATAGGGAATTAACTCTAGGCGTGTATGAAAACTGTATAAAACAACTTTGCATAGCTTAGTGCTCCATCGTAGAGTACAGCTTCCTTCCGTTAGATGGCGGCGGCAAAGACATTTGGCTGAGGCTGAGATTTTAGCATGAATTAGTCTGTCTTTGCGGCTCTATAATGAATAGTGAGGATCGCATTGTCCTACAGATAAAATGTTTTCTGTGGTTCTCTGGCACAGGAGTGTAAGCAGCGTTGTTGGGGCATCCAGCGACCAATAGCGAAACTATGACAGGAGAAATTAAACTTCAGACTATCCGCCATAGAGGGCGGTATGTAACGAGTCAAGAACTTTGCATTAGAGTGGCATGTAGGGGTAAGTACTAGCAGTCTAATCACTACACATGGAGCTCACAGCTTAGTCGCTTGAATGCACAGAGGTCGGATATCGTCTCAATACTAAAATCACCGCTTCCACTTGGTAACGTTGGACGCAGCCAATATCAATAGTTTGTTTTGTTAAGCCCAGTTTTAGTGTAATTTCTAGAATTGTAATTACAAGAATGGGACGTGACAAGCCTACTGATAAAAAATGCTTGAAATTATTAACCAAAAATACTCCGAAAAATACCATAAAGGTGTGTTCTTTATCTCTCAGGAGGCTTTGCTGGGTTTTGACAGGACTTTTTAACCCCAAAAAGAAGCACCAATGTATGACAAGGCTCTTTAATCACAGCAGTTCGTTTGATCACAGTTCTACAGTACAGGTACAAAATGGTGGATGGCTTCACAGACCGGCGTGGGTTTCGTAACTAACGATAGACAAAAGACAAATCACTTAGACAAAATATCTTTTCCAAAATATACTCAAGCTTACCTAACGATAGACCAGGCACCCTCGGCCTCAAGAGCAAAGCTTGATACGAGGGAAACCCGCAGGTTCTGCCGATAGTTGACCCGCGCACGGCCGCGATGGCGGTACCCGAAAAAGAAAGAACTTGCTGGTCGTCGGCTGGCAAAAACCCGAATATGGGCGCAACTGCGCCGCACTCAACACGTTATATGTAGGAAGAACGCGCGTTATTTTTGAGTGGTGGTAGCGCTCCGGTCGGATAGATGGCGTGGCCCCTTCAAATAATGTAGGGTTGCCTAAACAAAGCCTCAGTAGCAAAAGTGTTCCGCCACATCTTGCCCCCCAAACCACAAGGACAACATTGCCCCTTAATAATTTGGACTTGGGGTTGGTAAATGGTAAAGTTTCAAATGAGATGCATGAAAAATACCCCTTTCCCTTTCACCGTCAGCGGCTACCAGCAGATAAGTGGCATCACTGATCTTTTTCTTAACGCGATACAGTCCTTCAAACAATAGTAACGTTTTCTTAGTCTCGGCTAGGGCTGTTCGATCTCCGAATTTCAGTATCGGAAATCGATACTGAAAAAATATCGATAAAATCGATAAATCGATAAAATCGATCTTATCGATAAAATCGATCTTATCGATCTTATCGATAAAATCGATCTTATCGATAAAATCGATCTTATCGATAAAATCGATCTTATCGATCATATTGATAAAATCGATCTTATCGATAAAATGGATCTTATCGATATATCTAATTGATCTTATTGATAAAATCGATATAATCAATTTTATTTAAGAAGCTAGACAAAAAAAGGCCGATCGGCTTGCTGCGGGCGCGGTCTGGACGCAATGGGTGCAGCAATTTACTTTATTTTTGCAAACAATTTCAAAATATAGATACAATTGGAAAGATCGATAAAATCGAAAATATCGATAAAATCGAAAAGATCGATAAAATCGAAAAGATCGATAAAATCGAAAAGATCGATAAAATCGAAAAGATCGATAAAATCGAAAAGATCGATAAAATCAAAAAGATCGATAAAATCGAAAAGATCGATAAAATCGAAAAGATCGGTAACATCGAAAAGATCGATAAAATCGAAAATATCGATAAAATCGAAAAGATCGATAAAATCGAAAAGATCGATAAAATCGAAAAGATCGATAAAATCGAAAAGATCGATAAAATGGAAAAGATCGATAAAATCGAAAACATCGATAAAATCGAAAATATCGATAATATCGATATTTCGATTTATCGAAATTGAATATCGAGTATCGATAAAATCGATAGTATCGATACTTTCGATTTTATCGATATTTTGTCTCAGGCCTAGTCTCGGCTCTCAAAGCACTAGAGACAGTGTTGGCCCTCAACAAAACTAGGTCCGCAAAAAACGTCGGTGCCTACACTGGGCTTGTCCCTAATTTCCGGACTAAAATTTAACATCGAAAAATGTAACTTTTTATCTATGATATTTTTTTTCTGCTTACTAAATTCGAGGGGAGGTGTTCCCGACATGAAATTATTTTCTGTTTCACAACACTTTAAAATGGAAACACTACTCTTACCTTTACAAACAGCGTTATCCACACACACAATACGGGGAAAATCTGTACCCCTTAACATCACGGTAGACATTTTAAAACTTTCACAGTCAACCTCGTGTAGAGGGTTGACCTCTGGTACTACCACACACTTCTTATCTTTTCTAATTACAACTTGACTTAAACCGAAATCGATATTGACAAAATACGGACGTAAAAAATCACAACTGAATATTACCGGATAGGTGAGCAAATCGATGACCAAAAACTCGTGGAAGAAACTCATATTGTTTATGTTACATGAAATCAACGCTTGGCAATTTACTTTTTGAAATTTAGATTTAAATGCCCCCATAACCCGTACTGCGGTACACTTAAAATATGGGATACCCTCGTGCAACGCGATTAGTTGTTGCCAAACACTGCCAGAGACTGCGGACACTTGACTGCCGCTGTCAACCAAGGCGATAAAATTCAAATCAAATCAAAGTTTATTAATGTCATAATTATAAAATTTTACACAAGTCAGGACACATGATTATATGTTTACATGCTTACTTTATAAGTTATCAACTAAAACTATCGTCTAAATTATCAACTAACAACAGTATAGTATCCCTATATACAAATCCAAAGTCCAGAAACTCAGTATTATTACAAAAACACAAAACAAAGAAAAGACAAGAGTTATACATGTGAAAAGGAAATGAGACGATTCAAAACATACAAGGAGCGCATCAGGCAGACATGACCACCATTAATTTATTTGCCCACAGCGATGTTAGGCAACTATAGGGCTGACAGTCCCGTCTGTATTTCCTCTAGACAAAAAAAAGCTTTGCAGACAAAAAAACGCTTTAATTTTTTTTTGAAAAGAACCGGCGGTAGTTGTTTCATCTCATTTGGCAGAGAATTAAAAAACTTTATTCCATAATATCTTGCCCCAGTTTGAGCCCTAGAAAGCCGAGTATACTCGGTCTGGATGTCACCACAGCCCCTCGTAGTATACGAATGGCGGGCTCTACGAAAGTGATCTGGATGACTCCGAACATACAAGAGGGACTCCAGCGCAAACATACATGGGAAAGTTAGGATTTTTAAATTTACAAATAGATGTTTAGTCTCCTCTCGATAACCCACCCCCGCCAATATTCTAATTGCTTTGCGTTGGAGACCAAATATTCTATGTCGAGCAGCAGAATGAGCCCACACCAACAGCGCATATGACAATCCGGAATGGCACATTGCAAAGTAAGCCATACGGAGGACATCGCGAGAGACCGAATCAGACAACCGTCTCAGAACCAAAACACTCCCGGATAAGGCCGCCGCCAGCTTCTCACCTTGGACATCCCAAAGTTGTCCAGGGTCGATATGAATCCCGAGAAATTTGACCGCAACGGGATTTTCAATTGTACTCAGACTCCGAGTTGACGAGACCATTATTGTAGTCTTTGCCCTATTTAACATTAGACTGTTGCTAACGAACCAAGCCTCCACCCTCGACTGCGCATCCCCACACTTCAACCGTAACGACTCCAGATCCGGTGATGATATCAACAGTGTGGTGTCGTCTGCAAAACAGATGCTCAGTACATCATCCACCACATTTGGTAGCTCATTGATATAGATCAAGAATAACATAGGTCCCAGAATTGAGCCCTGAGGCACCCCCACCCCCACATCAAGGCGATCCGATACCCTGCCACTCAAACGAACAGACTGGCTTCGGCCCGCCAGATACGAACCCACCAATCTGACACTGGAGTCATGAAAGCCATACCTATACAACTTCTGAAGCAAGGCAGCATGGGACACGCAATTGAAAGCCTTACTAAGGTCGCAAAAAATAGCCCCGCAGTATTCACCATCCTCAAAACATTCCAAAGTGCGCTCCACTAGCCTCAAAACAGCATCCGCTGTTGAGACACCCTCCCTGAAACCATACTGTGTGTTGCTCAAGAAGCCGTTTGCCTCCAGGAATCCAGTAATTTGATCCTTCATTACCCTTTCAACTATTTTGGACAGGACTGGTAAAATTGAGACTGGGCGGTAATTGGACACATCTTTGGGGTTCCCTTTTTTGAAGACCGGTACCACAGAAGCTACCTTCAAGGCCCGAGGGAACTCGCCCTCACTGAGGATCCTGTTCACAAACTTAGTCAAAGGCACCACCAGATGGTTTTTAATAATTTTTAGTACAAGAACACTGAGTCCATATATATCTTTACTGGATTTATTTTTTATTTTATCTATAATTTCCCTCACTTGATTAAAAGATACATGTTGGAACTCAAATTTTTTGTCAACAATATGGTCTTGAAGGAATTTCAGAGGGGAGTTCACAACATGGGGAAGCTGTTCAATGATTTTCTCCGCAACGTTAACAAAAAAGGTATTAAATTCATTTGGGTCATGTATTTCTGTCACAGTTGTTTTCTTTTTCGTGTTCTTATTTATGATTTCCCACATCTTTTTACATGGGTTGTCCGCTGCTCTGATCAGACTGTCATTTGCCTTTTTTTAGCTTCTCACAGGGCCATTTTATACTGGGATCGAAATATATTTTTTTCATTCTTATTTTCTACGCTATTCCATCTGTGACATACTTCATTTAAAAAACTAAGGTGCTGTCTCATTCGTTTCAGATTCTCATTAAACCAGGTGTTTTTTGGTAATCTATTTATGAAGACCATTTTCTTCTCAGGGAAAGCACATCTGAAAGTGGTTTCGAGTTTTTTAAGCAACAAGTCGCAGATAGTATTTACATCCAGTCCTTTGTCGCTCACAAAATCACATTGATATTCAGACACTATATTATAGAAAGCAAACTTTCCCCTTTCTGTAATAGGTCTACATAGAATAGCAGTCTCATAATCGTAGTCCGACCGAATTCTGTCCATTTCGATTATCTGGCATTTGTGGTCAGAAATCAGTGTCTCTTTAACAGCAGTGACATACCTGTGGCATTCAAAATTTAAAAATATGTTATCCAAACAGGTGCTGCCACGAGTATTCTCGAAAATGATCTGCCTGAAATTAAAAGTAGTTAACAGATCACAGAGGTTGACCATTCTCGGATCATCCGTCTTGTTATCCAGCGTTCTAAACCTGACATTAAAGTCCCCACAGAGAACAATCTGATCCCCTACTGCGACCCTACTCAGAATTTGCTCCAACCTTTCTGTAAATAGGTAGAAATCACTGCCCGGAGGTCTATAGACACATAGGATAGTCAATTTTACGTTAGTTAGTCTGATACCAGCAATTTCACATATATGGGGAAGAGAGGACTCGGTGACATCCATATATGGCGAGAAATTCAAATTATTTTTTACAAATATAAGTGCACCACCATGTCCAAGTTCCCTACAAAAATATGCGGCAGCCCTATAATTACCCAACATTATGCTTCCGATTTCCCCAGCCATCATCCAATGTTCACTAATACAAATAATGTCTGGTGATGGATCCTGCAGCTCAATGAAGGCCTCAAGTTCAATCTGTTTATTCCTGAGACTTTGGATATTCAAATGCATAATGCAAAGTTTATCTATTGATTTGTCTATTGGTTTATCACCATCCCTTCCAGCGAATCTTGCTTCGTGGAACAATGGTTCTGTAGGTTTAAAAAATGGTTCACAAATACGCCCTCTGGCCAGATTTCTGGTGACATGATTTTTTCCTTTGTGTGGAGTGGCGCGCTTATTTTAAAAGAACTCTTTATATTATCTTTTTTAGTAACCATTTTGAAACATTGACAATTTCCATCCAAATTTCGAGCTTTTAGGTAGTTTATCACATCAGTAACCGTTGTTTTTGGGTCTAGTCCACCTAAGAAAATTTCATATGTGTTTTCGTTCTTATGTGCTGCTATCAGATTATTGGTGTTAGAGTCTGTCCCCCTTATCGGAGCCGGTCTTATGATCTTACGTGAACTCTTCTTCCGTTTAACAACCTCAGTCCATGGAAGATCCTTTTCAGTAATTTGATTTGAAGATATTACTTCATTATTAATTTGCAGAGTATCAATGTTTTCTTTTTCGGTCTTTTGATTATGATTGTTTAGGGAAGACGCTTGATGTATTTCTTTTGTTGTTTTTGTTTTTATTTGTGTTGGGTTCATTGACTCAGTTTTTGTTTCAACTCGTGTTTTCTCTAGTTCAAGGTTAAGACTGCGTTGCAAAAAGTTTACCTCCTTTTTTATAGTAACCATATCTTTACTGAGTGCCGTTAATTGACCTTCAACACTATTTTTAATAAAAGTTTTAATATCATTCCAGGATGTCTTATTTACACTTTCATTTTGCATAGATTGACTGGATAGTTTCATCTGCATTTCAAGCAGCTGTTTGTTTAATGTACCAACGTGATCCATGAGCTTCTTATTTTCCTGTTTAAGCGCAGCATTTTCTTCCAATAGTTTCAAGGTGTTAGAATTCTCAAGGTCATTCTGGGAACTTACTTGTTCACTGATAACTTCATTTACTGTGTCGAGGCTTCGTCCACAGCACTGTACTCTTGTAGAACACGCTTTATGGTAAACTTTATTGCACTCTGGACAATAAATAACCTTCTTATATGCGTTCTTTCTGCAGTATGAACACTGCTCTCTTATTATGCCTGTCTCTTGGGACGCCATCTTGAATATCGATTGTGAAAAAGTCACTACTATTCTCGGACACCGAGTTTCCACAAGCCTGTGGTCAAAACCACACTCCTCCAGCAAATCCTCCGTAGGATTATTTGCAATAATTATGTTGGTCTCGTTTTTATTTGAGCCTCCTAGACCTAGGAGGCCTCTTCGTTTTCCGAATTTTCCGCGATATCCTCCCCGATATTCATCCGTAGAGAGGCTATTTGCTGCACCCGAAAAGGTTTGTTTACTATTGAACTTTTTACCCCGTTTTTATTTATATTGACGGTTTTTGTCCGCGTCTGTACTGCGGCCTCCAATGGTTCGATCATTTAACGAACCCACGAAACTAGATCTGTTATGGTTAACAAAACTGTCCGCTTGTCTTAAGCGATCCAGCGCTTGTACTAGTGAATTGGTACCTACTAATATCGTAGCAACATTAGGTGGAAAATGCCTCGCCACCATCCCTATTAATTCTAACTCTGTAAAAGGCGGCTGCAAATGCCGAGCCATAGATACATATCTATTAAAATGCTCACAAAGGGTGATGCCCTGTCCCTCAGCGAAACGCGCCGATTCGACCGCTAATTTACTCCTAAGTTGGCGTTCTGCCCCCCAGAAATTTGTTATAAAATTGTTCTTAAAATCAATATACGCCAAGAATCTATCACCAAAAGCACTCCCCCACATTTTTACGGATTTTTTGAAAACATTATTTAAAACCAGTTTTATATTTGCAAACGGAAAGTTATTAACGTCCAGCAAGTTCTCGAGTTGGTTTAAAAAATCTATTGGGTGAACAGTGTTTTCATCGTCAAACACTGGCAAAACTTGTATAGCTTCTAAAGGAGAAATACACTGAGAAGGGGTGCCTGCCCCACTTACATTTTGTTGTCTCTGATTCGACAAATTATTGGAATAATTTGACCCTACATTTAATTGCATTTCATTAACTACACCACAAATTATTCGAGCTAACTCTTCTGCTGTTGGCGGAGGGTAAAAAATAGGCGGCAGTTGGAACGGCAGTTGCCCCCCTGATGCTTGGGGAAGCTGTTGGTGGTTTCCATGTCCCCTCAGAGGCTCACGGAAATTATTATTATCAACAAAAACACCGGCCCTTCTTCGGCATCGGGATTTGGAGAAAACATCCTATCTTGCCTTTCCCGCGGAGAATTGGAGAATTGGAGAAAACATCCTACCTTGCCTTTCCCGCGGAGAATTTGCTGTTGCCTGGTAACGGAGTTCAAGGCTGTGCCTTGTGTGTCCCTGATGTCGGGGGACACCTCCTTCAGCAGTCTGGGCACCTTCCGGGAAGGTAGCGTTCACCATGGCTTCCTCCAGTGCGTGTGGGGTCGCTGGTCGACGGTTGCTGAGTGCCTCGAGTTGGGCGCCAAGTTGTTGCAGTTCTTTATCTCTCAGGAGGCTTTGCTGGGATTTGACAGGACTTTTTAACCCCAAAAAGAAGCACCAATGTATGACAAGGCTCTTTAATCACAGCAGTTCGTTTGATCACAGTTCTACAGTACAGGTACAAAATGGTGGATGGCTTCACAGACCGGCATGGGTTTCGTAACTAACGATAGACAAAAGACAAATCACTTAGACAAATATCTTTTCCAAAATATACTTAAGCTTACCTAACGATAGACCAGTCACCCTCGGCCTTGATACGAGGGAAACCCGCAGGTTCTGCCGCTAGTTGACCCGCGCACGGCCGCGATGGCGGTACCCAAAAAAGAAAGAACTTGCTGGTCGTCGGCTGGCAAAAACCCGGATATGGGCGCAACTGCGCCGCACTCAACAAGTTATATGTAGGAAGAACGCGCGTTATTTTTGAGTGGTGGTAGCGCTCCGGTCGGATAGATGGCGTGGCCCCTTCAAATAATGTAGGGTTGCCTAAACAAAGCCTCAGTAGCAAAAGTGTTCCGCCACAAAGGCAAGACAATGTCTTATGTTGCCAGTGAATTCGCTGTAGTAAAAGCAACAATTTCCAATATACTAATAAAAATATAAATATATATATATATATATATATATATATAGCAAATATTAACGTTGGTTGTAAAAGTCCAGAGAGACCCAAGATAGTTTCCCAAAGATATTTAAGACTTTTTGTTAAAATTTGCAAGACGATACAAATAAATACACTATGAGAGGTTACTACACGATGGACTCGTAGACTAGTGTCAATATTGGAAAAATAAAATTGTTAACAGGCGAGGACCAGCCGGAAAATTTAGTTAAGGTAATAACCAAATCAGTCAAAATGGTGAAATGGCGGTGCTGTTTAGGGGTTGAAATTGTTTTTTTTTTGCTATTTTCGGCAAAAGGTGTGACCTCCTGCAGAAAAGGTCCTACTCAAAAGTTGTAGATACTTATTTAAAAAATGTAAAACTTATAAGCCATTTTTCAACATAACGTCAAATTTTCCAAAAAATGGCGGAAAACTGATTTTTCGGTTTATTTTGTTTGTGTAAAAATAACTCAATTTACATGCTTGAGAAAAATGCTTGAGAAAAAAATTTACTAGAATCTGGGAAACAAGTAGGTAAGTATTTCTGAAATATTCACAATTAAAAAAAAAAACAAAATCTTCCACAACCAAAACATTTTGTCCCATATGACACTTCTTTTTAATTAGGTATTAAGGTGGGTTTATGCAAGCCAATTTAACGTAATTTAACATTAACGTAACATAAGAGAGAGGTTAAAATATATGTTATTCAATGGGAGTGTTTATGCAGCATAATTTAACGTAATTCAATTCAATTCAATTTTTATTTTCAATACTTTTAAAAAAAATTACATTTTTGAATACAGGCAATTTTAATTATTATAACAATTTACATTAAATACCTAGCCAATATGATACATAAATATACACATCGTTAATGAACTAAATTTAACGGATATAAAGCACCCCACGGAAGTTAGAAACTTGTTCGTGCATGTTTCATTTACGCTGTACACGAGCTAGTTATGATCGTAGAGTTTCGACAACAGGTAGCAATGGTTTTTGGTAAATATCAATATCAAACACATTCTTAAATCATAATTTAACTTTCACAGTTGGAAGCTATGGAGATTTTTTTCTTAAAAAAAAAAACGAGTAAATTTTTTCCTTGGGAAAATGTAAGAGCCATTTTTTAATTTGTTTTTTGAAGGAGTATGGGTTTGTCACTTCTTTAATTTTTACCGGTATTTCTGAGTAGAGAAGAGGTGTCAGGTAAGTAGGTAAGTTAGGTATCTTTGTCCAATTGTTTTTGAAATTTTACTATTTTTTATATTCTTTTCTTTTTTATACCTAGTATTATATGTGTGATTTACTAACAACAGTTTATCCTTATTTTTATTTTGTAAAATCAATATTTTTAGGCAATATATTTGACGGATATCCAGTAATTGGCCGTCCTCGTATAACATTTTACTTGGGTAGGTAATTAAGTATATTCTTTTCGCAACATTACTTTAAGGAAACTTTTGTGAATTGTTTTAAGAGGCTCGATAAGACAATCATACGCTCCGCCCCATCCCACTATTCCGTACTGTATTACTGAGTATACTAACCCATAATATATTTTTTTCATCTGGTCCACATCTAATATTGACCGTATGAATTTAAATTTATAAAGAATATGCCGGAGTTTTTGTACAAGATTTTTCAGGTGCACATCCCATTTTAAGTATCTGTCAATTTCTAATCCTAGGTATTTTATACTGTTTATTTCATTGATTTTTATTTCTTCGTTTTTTTCTTGAATTTTGAGCCATTTAAAATGCGATACTCTAGTCTTATTGCAGCTAAATGGGATATATTTTGTCTTCTCAAAGTTTATAGTTAAACGCATCTCATCGAACCAGCTCTTTATTTTTTTTAGATCCTCTTCTGCTATAATTTTTATTTCTTTCCAGGTATTAACTGTATATAAAATAACTGTGTCATCCGCGAACGATGAGATGCCTCCAACACACTCCAGACCCAACAACCCATTGATGTAAATACAAAACAACACTGGACCAAGTACCGTTCCCTGAGGTACTCCCGATGTTATGACCCCCGGATTACTGCTAGGACTGCCTTGCCACCATCTAAGTTGTTGTAAATATTTTCTGTTAAATGTAAGATTGCATTTTCGGTCGATAGTCCTTGTCTGAAGCCAAACTGTTTTTTCGATATTATTTGATGTTTTTCAAGGTACGAATTCATTTTTTCTTTTATTATCTTTTCTATAATTTTTGATAGATTTGATACTAGGGATATCGGTCTATAGTTGGTCATATTTACAGGACCTCCCTTTTTGAATAGCGGTTTGATAAGACCAATTTTTAGATCCTGAGGAAACTGACCTTGTTGAAAAATCTTATTGATTAAATACGCCATTTGTTTTTTTATGTGAATACATGATATTTTCAAGACATTTGCAGTTATACCATCAATTCCTGGTGCTTTGTTTATTTTTAAATTATTTATTATTTTCTCAACCTCCTCAGGGTCCGTTGGTCTAATGGTTTAATTTAACTATGCATGTTGACCGCCCCACCAGAGTATCACAGTACTCTTCCTCAATCATAGATTAAGTGTTTTCTAATATTTATTGTGACTACTAGTGTTGTCCCAGCTGGCCTCTCTGATCATGAGGCCATCGTGTGTGGTTTTCATGTTAACTTGGAAGGAATTCGTAAAAAAAAAACGCTACGGGCGTATTTATTCTAGGAAAAATTTTGGTAAGTTTGAACAACTCTGTGAAGGCTTCGATTGGCATGGCATTCTCGGTTATAGTGATCCCCTTGATATGTTTCATGCTCGCCTGTATGATATTTTTGGCAAGGCATTTCCTTGCAGATTACTAAAAAATAAATTTCAGAAACCTTGGGTAACTAAGGGCCTTAAAGTATCCTCCAAAAACTTGAGCTCTCTACATTATATCAGAAAATTTGTTGCACCGGACAGTTTTTTCCTCTTGTATTTCAATACCTATAAAAGGATTTATAGAAATTCTGTGAGGCCTGCAAAACAACTGTATTATAATAGCAGAATATTGGAGTCGGGAAACACACAGAGAGAATGTTGGTCTATAATAAATGATCTGAGAGGTTTAAATATGGTTAAGGTTACTGACTCCTCTCCTTCGGTTGATGTTCTCAATGAGTTTTACTGCTCAGTTGCATCTAAATTGTCTCAAGATATTCCAGTGTCTGATGACCCCCTTGTGTATATGACAAAATATCATGTGAATGATACATTTTTTCCTTGCTCCCACAGATGCCGTCGAAGTAAAGAGAGTTTTTATTGAGATAAAGAACAAGAACGCTTCTGGCTGGGATAGCATGTCAGTAAAAATATTCAGTAGTCTTCCTCCCCTAGTCCTTGAAGTGTTGGCAGAGGTTATTAATAGGTCATTTGTTGATGGTGTATTCCCTGCCTGTCTTAAATCGGGTGTCGTTATCCCTGTTCATAAGGGGGGCGATCACGGGGATCCGGCAAACTTTCGGCCTATAACATTATTACCTACCCTTTCAAAAATTGTCGAAAAACTAGTCAAAGTAAGGGTCTTATCTTTTCTAGCTAGTAACAGCATACTGGTTTCATCTCAGTTTGGATTTCAAAGTAATAAGTGCACAGGGGATGCAATATACTCATTGCTTGAGCAACTTTATTTGGGTATAAATGAGGGTAAGGTGGCTGCGGCGGTCTTCTGTGACTTGTCTAAGGCATTTGACTGTGTTGACCACAAAGTGTTACTGAAGAAGTTGGAGCATTACGGTTTCAGGGGTGTATCTCTGAAATGGTTTCAATCTTATCTGACGGAGCGTAACCAGGTTGTTTCTGTTAGTGGGAGGAAGTCGAGGGTGGCGGATGTCAGGTGTGGCGTCCCGCAGGGCTCGGTCTTGGGACCTTTACTGTTCTTGGTTTATGTGAATGACCTGGCCTCTCTTGATATTCAGGGCAAAATTACTTTATTTGCAGATGATACCTCAATTCTGTGGCTGAATGAGGATCCAGATCGGTTGGGTGAGACAGTTGATTATGATATTAATGAGGTGAAAAAGTGGTGTGATTCAAATTTATTGTCATTTAACATTAAAAAAACTAACATGCTAACGTTTAAGTGTACAATTGGACAGGTAGCAATTGAGCAGAAAATTATTAATCTGGCACCATGTTCCAAATTCTTAGGTCTGTACATTGATGGCAGATTGAATTTTAAGGAGCATATTCTGAAACTGTGCAATAAACAAGCCCGAGGCGGCTATGCTTTGAGAGCTATTTCTGCGAATTTGGGCATGACCGCCAGAAGAGAGGCATTTTTGCACTTATAGAGTCACATTTACGGTACGGCATTTGCTTTTGGGGAAATTGTGGAGTGGTGCTGCTGAACTCTGTTTTTGTACCACAGAAGAGGGCTCTGCGTTGTATCTTAGGAGCTGGATACCGAGATTCCTGTCATCCTCTATTTAAGTCCCACAAATTCCTAACTCTTACTTGTATATTCATACTCGAAACAGTGTGTCTCATGTTCAAAAAATTTCGAACTGCTTTACCCAGAAATACCAGTTACCCCTGTTGCATTACGAGACAAAATGGTCACATTGGCATGCCGATTCCTTCATCTAGTCTAATAAAAAAGTCGGTAGTATATACTTCCAGGAAGATGTTCAATCACTTGCCTCTTCATATAAGAACGCTAACTTGCGAAAAAAGATTCAAGGGAATGGTGAAGAGTCTGTTGGCGAACAAGGCATATTATGACCTTGACGAGTATTTCTCCGATTCACTTTAAATTCTAACTTTTGACGACTTTGACTTGCTGTTTATTTTCCTTTTTTTTATGTATATACAGGGTGATTTATTCATAACTACATTAATTTTAACAGTGGGTAGGGAAAAATGCTATGAATGCGAAATCGCAATTAAAAAAATTCCAACTTTTTTTTAAAGCCGGAATTATTTTTTTTCTAAACCGCATTTTTACCTATTTGGCCCTCTATTTACGGCTGCCACTGGATTGCTTTCAGGGCGCATGAGGCATCGGACGACGCTTGCCGTTGCGCGCGTCAACATTGTTGCCAGATGTACGCAACTTTCGTAAATTTAAAGGAATGTTTTCAGTACATAATTATTTGTATTGTAGGCGAATGTTCCGCCAAATGCTTGCGGAAATTATGGACAAATGTTAACGCTTACCTCTTGTAACGGTTAGTTTTGCCCTGAGACACCTTAAGGCGAGCCTTAAGGGATAAATGCCAACGAGAAAAATAAATGAAACGACTGCTTACGTGACCTTTTGATTTTTGGATGCTTTATTAAGTAGGTACCTATTCAACTAGGGGGCTTACATGATTTCGTGGACCTCGACACCACTGAAGACGATTTTTTCTCGATAAAACGAACTTCACTCACTTTCGCTTGGGGCACTAATATTTCCGCTCACTAGTTCACTGATAATCCTTTTTACTACACCAAGACGCTCCTAGAGTAAGTAGTTGTGTTCTGTGATTGTTCTGCTTCCTCTGAAATAAGAACGTCAAAATTAGCCAACATCTCTGGGATACAGTTGCTTAAAATTACCTTACTTTCCGCTTAAGTTGGTTACCATCACCAACGATACACTTCTCATTCCTTTATTTCTCGTTATGTTTGCTTTTCATTGTTACTAGGGATCCATATTTGCAATAGAATCGTTTCCGTGGGGGTGGTCCTCCTCTGTGACATTGGTTCAGTCGTAAGTACTTGAATCTTTCTAATTTCCACCTTTCGATCTTTACAGCTTTTTCTAGTTTCTTTTCCTGCCGTTAGGTATGTTACCGGGTATAGCCTGATGTGTAACCTACCGAGTCTTAGTATTATTTCTGGGCGAGTTAGGGATGATGGGTTGCTAAAAGTCCTTAGGTTTCTTGACTTCTGTTTGTCACAACCCTTGTCGTGCAGTCGTTAGTAGGAGTAGGAGGATGTGTGTAGCCCGAACTCCGCAAAAGGAGCTTGGCGATTGCCCGCGGCCGAGAATTTCCGGCACGCGGCGCGTTGGTGTTTGCGGCATTGATCCTTGCCAAGTTTCTGCAGAGTGCACTGTGAATTTCCTTTCGTTTCTCGCACTCCGCCTCACTAATCGCACATGTGATGTTATTGTTTCCCGTATTTCACAGTGCACATTCTCCGTATTTTGGTTTGGATATTTTTAAAGGTTATGTCCCATGTCGCATTCATTGACACTACTTCGTTCGTAGAAAGCATTCCCGTAATGAAACGTCGTTGTGGTTTCGTACTTAGTTTCGCTACCTGCCGATAGGTGGCGCGCTTCTAAATAGTTCCGCGGTAGCTTGACTTGACATTCTGCAGGCATTCTCCATGAAGGATCATTATTATGTCTATCATTTCCGCATTTGTCTAGAGAACCGTTTTGGTAAAAAAGCAAAAATGTTGCACAAAGAGTACCGAATATACCTACAGAATGTAGGCAACTCTGGTTTCTGTAGTACGTGCTGCCATCTATTAGAAAGGTTCGCTAGTTATCGTGTCATAAAGCGCGCTGTAGACTTTCGGTTTTGAACACACAGAGGGTGACTGAGAGCTCAACCACAGATTCGGCGACGTTAATACCAACGAGATGGCGCCACATACAATAGAAACCAGCAGCAGATCCTTGACAATGACAAGTTTGACGTAATAAATAATAGTTGTGGAATGCGGATGGGACGCCTGCGTTGTTTTTAATAAAACTTTTGTCTTAAATCTCAAAATCTAGCGAATTTCGGAGACAGTTTCAGTCTTTTGAGGTTTCAGTATTTTCCACCCTCTGTAGACACTGAGTGCGTTTTGTGCGTGTGATTGTGAAGGACTTTTGTATTGTTATAGCGGGTGCTGTGAAAAGTGTAGTGATAAGGGTCTCTCGAGTTAGATGCTGAACACGCCAAGTCCAAGGTGTGCTAACACCCTGTTATTGGCATATCAACTAGGTAAATAATTCATAAACTGAATATTTTTTCGTAATTAAATTATCAATAAATAATGGCAACGTCGCGGCCGGTGCCATGTGCTGCAGCATAACGTCGTAGCCACATGCGTTCAGGTGCGCCTCGTTACGCGGGATTTGGGATAAATTGCCCCATTATTTAAACATGCAGCCAAAAAATTTTTTTTTGCGTTTTCGGTATATATGTACCTCCCTGATGACGTGGTTAAAATTAATGTATTTATGAATAAATCACCCTGTATATATATTTTGTATTTTATATGTATGATTGGTGTATTTGTGTTTTTTTCTTAAGCCCAGCTTTGTCAACAAGTTTATACTTATGACAATAAAGCATATTTGATTGATTGATTGATAAGAAAGAATGAACATAGTTTTGTTTCTTTTCTGACCACCAACGTTTTTTTTTATTTAATGGGCAAGTTTTTCCTCAATTTGCGTAAAAAACTGGTTGAAGCAATTTGGTATTTGTTTTTGTCTGTGATTAAGTTATTTTCAATTTTAATTTAATTTATACTAACAGGTATCTGATTTTTTTTCTGGGTGTATTCGTTAATAGTATCCCATAACGCCTTAGTATCATTTTTCTTTTTTATTTCGTTCTTAAAGTTTTTAGTTTTGGTTTCCATTATGAGAATTGTTAATTTATTTTTATATTTTTTATACTCGGCTTCTTTTATTTTATTTGTTGGATCAAGTTGGTATTTTTTTATATAATTTTTGTTTAACCGATACCGACTCCATAAGTCCTACTGTTATCCATGGCTGTTTTTTTGTGAATTTACATATTATTGTTTTCTTTTCAGTTGCTATTGCTATACAGTTTTTTATATTTTTTATTAATATATTTGTTATTTCATTTACATCACTTTTGCTATAAAAATCTACCCAGTCTTGTTCCGCAATTTTTTTAGAATATTTTGACTCCTTGAATTTACTTATTTCTATTTTTTTAGGTTCATCAATGATAGTTCCTTGGAACTTCAATACCGCTGCTATAGAAAAATGGTCACTAATATCAGATTTAATTGCAAAAGATTGCAAGTCTAAATAATACTCCTTGCCCTTCATGAAAATATGGTCTAGAATTGAAGGCTGCGCGCCGTTACATATTCTTGTGTTTTTATTTATTAAACTCCTATATCCTTCTTCATTTAACAAATTTAAATATTCATGCACAAAATCTTTATTTGAATTTAGGTTGATGTTTGTAACGGATTTTTTCATTTCAAAATCCGTTACTCGTTTTTGTATTTTGTTATTAACATAAAGTCATTATTTTCAAACATATATCTCATACTTAATAACTAATTTATTTTTCGTACAGTTTCTATTCATTTATAACATTGTATTCGGTTTTATTATGACTTTTTCAAATTTTAAAACCTTCTTTTAAATTTCAAATAATTCAAATTTTCGCGCGCCGTATACGTCAATGGCCGTGTACTTACGCTTAGCCTCGAACCCTGGCATATTCAAAATGCGAAAATTCAAGTGTGTGTTTGCCTATCAACAGGTATGTAGTTAAAAAACTGTATTATGAATTACTCTATTTTTCGGTTCTGTTGATGCATAATTTGAACATAAATACTGTTTAGTTTATTAAATACGTTTCATGCTAAAACCTGATTGGTCGAGAATGGACGGGTGATGTAGGTCTTGCCGGCCACCGGCCGGCAGGGTCCGATCGAGCGGAATAATTTGCTCCCGCCTTCGCTTGTATTAAGTTCGCAGAGGCATCTGCCCATTTCCCGCCAAATTTTCGACATTTTCGGCATTTATCTAGTTCAATTTTTGCCATCGGTGATTTATTTGAGTGGTTTTGTATTTTAATATCGGGGATTGACTTGGTGTGACTAATATTTTTGGATTTTTCTGTTTTCTATGTCCACGGCGTCGTGAGGCAGCGACGCTTGCACGAGGCATTTCCTTTTTGGCTGCGTAGCTGATGAAACGCAGGACACAGCGAACAGGTGGTGGCTGTTTCTTCTGGAAAACCCTACAGGTGAGTAATTTCTTTGATTTTTGCTTTAATTCAGCGACTTTACTACTCACCTGTAGCGTTTTTTTTTTTTTTTTTGACGTGCTATTTTTTTTAAGGACTCATTTCGTCCAAGGCCCCGGCCATCTTTAACTCAAAAACATAGCACTGTCCTCTTTGAATACCCACCATCTTGCGGTTGTTATCTTATTGAATATTGTCAAGTTTTGGTCATGTTAGTCACATTTAGTTTTCGGGTTAGGTCTCGATTCTGTGGTACCGGGCCACTCAAATAAATCTGACACCGATATCTTCACTTTTCTAGTAGATTCATATTAACTTATAGTTTTTTTCAACATTCTTAAATTCCGTACTTACCGTTCAAGTCTCAAATAAATTCTTCGTGTTAAGTTTGATTTAAAATATCTTAAATTTCGAAATTCGGGCTGGAGCATTCTCAAAATTTTTTCTTTTAATTAAGCACTTTGCTATTCCGGTCAGTTGATTTATCATATCTTAAAATTTAAAAAAACTATGCATAGTTCCCCTTAGTTTAGTATAGTTCTAAACATTTAATTTTTATCGTTATTTGTCAATATTAAATAACTTTGATATCAAAATTCAATTTTTAAATTTTAATCGTAACCTAGTGGTTTATTAATTTTTGTAAAAGGCTTAGACCTTGTCTAATGCTACTTTCTTTCTGATTTGTTCATGCTTGCACACCATCTCTGAGGACGCTACGACCACAGCCCTCTGACGACGAACAACGTAACGAGAGTTGCGTAGGCATCGAGAAGAGTTGCGTTGGCATAGGTGCCGACTCCTGGTCAGCTCTACTTCGGCGAAAAACCCCTGAGAAGATTTGCTAGCCACAACATCTGCAGCGCCTACACGAGCAGACAAGGACCGGAGGAAGCCCTAGCCTCGCCCCGCACTACCACAAGCCTCGTTTTGAGCGTAAGCCACTGAAGACGCAGTTCGAACTTAACATTCAGAGTGAATCATAATCGAAGCTGAACAGTCAGGTTATTTGTAAAGCCAATTTGATCTTTTTATTTCTTCTCAAACCAATTTTTAACTAAAATTTAACTTTCAATTTCTAACTAAAAATTTAACTCTGTTTTCTAGTTTATTGTAATTAAATGGTTGCTCAAATCTAACTTTATTCTAAGTTGATTCCTTTTATACTGTTATCACTTAAAAGTAGTCCAATCAAAATTGTAACATCTCTTAAAAATTGTGATCGATACTTAAATTATATTGTAATAAGGTAACAGGATTTTATTGAACAGACCCAGCTATAGCAGACCTAGGTTTGTTATATGTTCATATCTCCAATAATAAATTTAAGTTTACTGCTATTTGTGTTTGTTTTTAGATAATTTTGCAGAGCGTCATTGAATTCCCTTGGACATGAACCACATGGCCTATACAATGCATCGACGCTTATTATCTACCCTACCTTTCTTAATTTTATATTAATAAATTTTAACCTACCCACCTTTTCTATCCCTTTCTATGTAACGTAAAAGTTACCAAACTTTTAAATTTGCGTTAAAATTCCCAGTTCGCGCATGCGAATTTCATTGCCAACAGTAACAAACAAACTCACAACTAATGAGAAAACAAAAACTCCCTAGCACTGGTTGTTTATTATTTATCATTTAGGATGGTTATGGGTTAGGATTTGAATTTTTGTGCTGAGGGGTGAAGTCCTACGTCGCCTAGGGGGCCACCAATTTTGAAATCGAGGACTGACTAATAGATCTCGTGCGAAAATTTTGATTTCGACATTTCCCGTTTTTGCGCAGACTTAAATTATTAAATAATCCTTGCATAAACGGTATCCTAAATTCTTATGTTACGTTACGTTAATATTAAATTACGTTAAATTGTCTTGCATAAACCCACCTTTATCGGCGACATTAAATACAAAAATCATCCCTGTTACCTGCTTATTGATTTTTAATAGGCAGTGGCTATTTATACGTCCGACATATATAAAAGTGGGTATACGTCTTGCGCTCTCATTGGCGAGTTGAGTCACGTGACTTTTTTGGACATACATTTAACTCCGTACACGTCCGAAGTAAACTTATTTAGATTAGATCGGAACCAGTCGGAGGTGCATTTTCTCAAGCATCTTTGCAATAAGGAGTGTATGCCCTCCTTTTTGGGTAATAGGCGCTGCCGTATGACAAAAGAAGGGGGCATTCGCACCATATCGTTGCAGTCGGCAACGATGCGCACTGCCTTACGAAAAAAGAAGTGGTAATCATTTCCAATGTTGCAATCCACTCCCGATTTTCTTGAAATTTTGGCTAGGTACCCCCTATTTCGCCCGACGTTCGGTGTTATAACCCATCCCCGATTTTCTCGAAGTTTTGGCTACCCCCCCGACATTCAGCGCCGCGCCGAATTTCGCTGGGTAGGTAGCCAAAATTTCAAGAAAATCGGGGGTGGGTTACAAAGTTGGAAATAATTACCACTTCATTTTTGGAAGTGGCTATTTATACGTCCGACGTATATAAAAGTCGCTATACGTCTTGCGCTCTCATTGGTGGATTGAGTCACGTGACACATAAACTTATTTCTACCGTCCGATGGATGATGAATCGGCTTGTTTAGTAAGTCGATTGGATGATGTCCGAGATCATTCAGACTTATTTTGTCTCATATTTTATATTGCGTATGCCCTCCTTTTTCGGCGATGGGCGCTGGGTATGAAAAATGAAGTGTTAATTATTTCCAATGGTGTAACCCACCCCGACATTCGTCGCCGCGCCGACGGGGTGAAAAGAAAATCGGGGGTGTGTTACAATGCTGAACGTCGGGCGAAAATAGGGGGTACCTAGCAAAAATTTCAAGAAAATCGGGGGTGGGCTACACCATTGAAAATGATTACCACTTCTTTTTTCGTAAGGCAACGCGCATCGCTGCCGACTGCTACAATATGGTGCAAATGCCCTCTTCTTTTTTCATACGGCAGCGCCTATCCCCCAAAAAGGAAGCATACGTTCCTTATTGCAAAGATGCTTGAGAAAAATGAACTTTTGACGGCTTCCGACGTATTTAAATAAGTTTACTTCGGACGTGTATGGAGTTAAATGTACGTACAAACAAGTCACGTGACTCAACTCGCCAATGAGAGCGCAAGACGTATACCGACTTTTATAAAGGGTGCGGAAAATCAAACAGTGCAGTTTTGAAGGCCTCTTAAAAAAATTGGCACAACTTACGGAAAAGTGGTTTATTCTGCTTGACTCAGTACTACACCCCATTTTTTTTTCACTTAAGTTTTAAAGAGCACATCAACAAGATTATGTCCACCAGAAGCGATGCACTGATGTAGGCGATTTCTGAAGTTTTCAACTGCGTTCTGGCACATATTGATCGGAATGGCGGCGATGTCACTACTGAAGAACATTTTTTTAAGTAGAATTGGAACGGTTGGCTGAAGAACAAGGCTTTGGGTATATTTAGTTCCAACAGGATAGGGCTGGAGCCTACACAGTGCAGATTTCAATGACAAAATTGCGGTAGATGTTCCTTGCGCGCCTCGTCTCTCTGAGGGGTGACCTGGTGTGGTCGGCAAGGCGAGATCACCGGATTTGAGCATTTGCGATTTTCTCCTTTGGGGCTATCTCACGGAAAAGGTTTTTAAGCATCCTCCTCGCAACTTGGAAGAACTAAAGATCCGTATTAGAGAGGAAATCGCCACCATTCCGATCAATATGTGCCAGAACGCAGTTGAAAACTTCTAATCCAGTAAATTTAATTGGATTTATATGGGTAATAATGCAATTCATTGGGTAAGAAAAATTTTCTTATCCATCGATATTACACCATATAGAAAGCTTAAATCCGAATTTTCGACCACCAACCCTTTGCAGGTTTTCTGCCATCTTGAATTTAGTGGTAAATTAGTTTTTCGCGAATAACAGCTGTATTTTTGATTTTACCAGAAAAATAGTCGATACCATTTTTAAAGGAAAAAAGGTGCTCTGCAAATTGGTTCTCTTGTCATTTTCTTGAATTTTGCATATATAACAAGTTATAAGAAAATAATCGAGAAAATAGGTTTTGCAATTTTGTTCACTTCTAATATTTTTTTTCTGTTAACGACTGCGCGAAATTTTCTTAACAAAAGTTGTTCACTACAAAATTACCTATGATATTTGTCTGAACAACTTTTTTCTATCAGCAATAGTTTATTTCCGGTACCGTCTCAAAGTTGCGCGCAACGTCTCCTGTCACCTCGTAGCGCCAAAGTACGCGCGCTATACCTTGACTGTACTTTGCAAAATTTTCCAGGTTTTTTTATACCTGACTGTACTTTATGTAAAGCATAATAATTAATTGTGTCCGCGCGTAGTAGTTTATGGTACAAGGACGAAAAGTTGTGTTTTTTGGTCGGATGGAGACTTCACCGGCCGAGGCGCAGTCGAGGCTGGCGAACCTCAGGAGTACGTGTATCATACAATATTTTTTTATTCGCATGTGCTTAGATATATATACTTATTTAAAAAAGTAGAAAATTAAGATCAGAAATGATACTGTTTAGTTTTCATTGCAATAAATCCTAGTTACCTATGAACTTCTAGTCGGCCATGGAATAGAGCAAACTATTGAACTGGCAATGTGCCTGAACAGAAATTCAGTGTGTATACTGGAACGTTCGCTGTGCTAGCGACAAACCATGAGCGATTGTTTTATATGCGAATGAACGTTCAAGTAACGGCCCTCGTAAAATAAACTAGACCGCCATTGGGCCTAAGTCCCTCCACCAATTTTTAGCCATCCGGCAGAGGGCGCTGGCGCATGCCTGGATAGCCGCCATATTGTGTGCATTATAGGGGATTTCGAGTGAATTCTAGGAGAAAAGCGAAATTTGTGTTGGCAACACAAAATTACATTTGACAACGTCCAGCCACGGCCCTCTTGTATTTGACATTTGACAGCCAATGATGTGTGCGCCCAATATGGCTGACCATTCGGTGGGACATAATATGTATATATGTGGGACAAATGATTGTATTGGAAAAGCAGTCCAGTTTATTTTACCAGGGCCGTGGTTGAAGTATATATATACTGAATTTCTGTTCAGACACATTGACAGTTCAATAGTTTGCTGCTCAGTTCCATGGCCAACTAGACGTTCATAGGTAACTAAGATTTATGTTATAATGAAAAATAAACAGTAGCATTTCCGATCTTAATTTTCTACTTTTTGAAATAAGTAGATAATATATAGGTATAGGTATCTAAGCACATTCGAATAAAAAATATTGTATTTTACAAGGAGAAAAAGTTGTTTTTCGTACTCCTGCGGTTCGCTAGTCTCGACTGCGCCTCGGCCGCATCCATATCCAAAAAACTCAACACAAATAATTATTATGCTCTACATAATAATATGTCCAAATACAGTCAGGTATAAAAAACTTGGGGAAATTTGCAAGGTACCGGCAAGGTGTAGCGCGGGTACTTGGACCTACGAGGTGCCAGGAGACGTTGCGTTAACTTTGAGACCGAGTTTGAGACGCTACCAGAAATAAATTATGGCTGATAGAGAAAAGTTGTTCAGACAAATATCATAGGTAACTTTGTATTGAACAACTTTTGTTAAGTAAATTTCCCGCTGTGGTTAGCAGAAAAAAATATATTAGATGCGAAAAAAATTTGCAAACCCTTTTTTCTCGATTATTTTCTTATAACTTGTTATATATGCAAAATTCAAGTAAGTGTCAAGAGAACAAATTTGCAGAGCTCCTTTTTGCCCTCCTTTTTCGGCGATGGGCGCTGCGGTATGAAAAATGAAGTGGTAATTATTTCCAATGGTTTAACCCACCCCAGATTTTCTTGAAATTTTGGCTACCCCCCTACATTCGGCGCGGCGCCGAATGTCCGAATTTAAAGAAAATTGGGGGTGGGTTACAACGCCGAACGTCGGGCGAAAATAAGGAATACCTACCTAGCCAAAATTTCAAGAAAATCGGGGGTGGGTTACGGTTACACCATTGGAAATGATTACCACTACCACTTCTTTTTTCATAAGGCAGCACGCATCGCTGTCGACTGCCACAATTTGGTGCGAATGCCCCCTTCTTTTTTCATACGGCAGCGCCTATCCCCCAAAAAGGAGGGCATACGCTCCTTATTGTAAAGATGCTTGAGAAAAATGCACTTCCGACGGCTTCCGACGTATCTAAATAATAATAGGTTACTTCGGACTCGGACGTGTACGGAGTTAAATGTACGTCCAAAGAAGTCACGTGACTCAACTCGCCAATGAGAGCGCAAGACGTATACCGACTTTTATATACGTCGGACGTATAAATAGCCACTTCCTTTTTTTTAATAGCCCTTCAAAACTGCACTGTTTGTTTTGCCACACCCTGTATATGTCGGACGTATAAATAACTACTGCCTTCATTTTTCATACTGCAGCGCCCATCGCCGAAAAGGGAGCTCATACGCAATATAAAATATGAGACAAGATAGGTCTGAATAATCTCGGACATTATCCAATCGACTTATTAGTAAACAAGCCGATTCATCATCCATCAGATGGTAGAAAGAAGGTTATGTGTCACGTGACTCAATCCACCAATGAGAGCACAAGACGTATAGCGACTTTTATATATGTCGGACGGTTGAGTGAGGAATAATAAGAGGCGCAAACTTACGGGACGCAGCGTAGCCGAAAACGCGGACCGAAAAGCGTCCGAGATAATAATAATAATAATAATAATAAAATGAACTTTATTGTCAAAGATAAAATCTTATGGACAAAGTTTTCACAATACATACAAATTAACAAAAACCGTCATCATGCTGAACAGAAGTCATATTACAGTCTCTAGTCAGAACTTAGACTAAACTATCCTGAAAGTATTCATCGAGTACATAATATGCTTTTTCCAAGAGAAGAAGCTTAACCGTGCTTCTAAACATTGTAATTGAATCAATATTTCTTATATGCAAAGGCGGTTGAACATCTTTCTGGAAGTGTAGAGCAGTGATTTTTTTACACATGTAGTATAAGGTATAGGAAGATCTATCCTTAGAACCTGCCTCGTGCTGCAGCCAGAGTTCCTAGACGAATTAAGAATATTATTACGATGTTTTTTAAACATTAAGCAGAGTCTCCAGAATAAATATCGATGTGAGGGTCAATACTTTGTGGGCTCTAAAAGGAGGACGACATGAGTCACGCAAACCAGATCCAGTGATGAATCGCAGTGCTCGCTTCTGAAGGACAAAGACAGATTTGAGCAGTGTCTGTCCACAGTTTCCCCAGAAACAAATCCCATACCTCAAGTGAGATTCAATGAGGGCAAAGTAAGCGTTCCTCGCTATAGCTCTACTGAGCTCACTCGAAATAACTCTCAACGCAAAACAATAAAATAAAACGAAAACCGGCTCGCAATTTTATATGGGCGTTGCGCGGCGTTGCGCCTCTTATTATTCCTCACTCAACGGTCGGACATATAAATAGCCACTTCCTTTTTAATATTATTAAAATAATAATTATTATTACCTTGTAGTAGATTGCCTTAAGATCACCTAAAACAAGTTCAGATTCATGTTCAAGTTTGTATAACTTGAAAGCCACAAGTTTAGAACCTGAGAGTGTGGTTCCATTTGATGATTTAACATCGGCAATAAAATGTATTCCATCTGTAATAACTATAACTGCATGTTGCTGGCTTATAGTCTACAAATAAATATTGATCATTATTATAAGTATAAGTATAGTCAAGGTTCATTTACAAAACATAAACATACCAAGTTTTTTATGTTTACAACAGCATCTCTATGTCTTCCAATGGTATTTACACCAATATGTATGGGGTATATCTTGTTTTCTACTGTTAAACATGCTACTCTCTGCAAAAGAAGAATAATTTGGTTTATTAGTATTCATAATATTACTCCTCCACTGGGATATGCACCTCTAGCTCAAAAGGCTCAAAACTTTGGTTCATAATTTATTATTATTATCAATAACACATTCATTAAGCCCTGTATTTCACAGTTTGAACAAACATCAAGATCATACAAAATAATAAAGCTGATCAGTGATCAGAAACAAAAACAAACAACTATAAAAAGTATTTTTGAACAGTTTTCAAATTTTGCCACAAAATAGAAAGATTAGGAATGTAACTGTCAGCTGTCAGTACGTTGTCTGCCAGCTCTGTCCTTGATCCACAGTGGTCATATAATATCATCTCTGTCTCTCTCAGAAAAATAAAAAAAAATTAGAAATGGCATCTGTAGAGTGAAATGTTTGTAAGGGGTAACACTTTTTATACTCTATTATTTATTTAATAGTTAAAGTTTAACAGCGTTGACAATAATTAATAATTCATAATGAAAAACATTTCTCTGGTAAATTAAAATAATCTTAAAGATCAAATTGCAAATAATAGTTTTTCAACAGTGGTTTCCGTTGTATGTAGGGACTAGGGACATACCCAACCAGTTGCAAATATATGTTTGCTTTGAAGTAAATAATGGTAGATAATACCTCTACTATATGATATTTATGTATTGATGAGATAAGGTCTGCCTGACTTATAGGTGAATCCAGTATTTATAATTATCTAGACACTGATTAGGCAGTATTTCTATACTACGTGTAGTACTTTAATCTGTGATACAACTAAGGAAACAATAATATACCTACAATTACCAATACCAATCGCACAATCTGACAAACGCGCAAGTCAAGAGTGTGCCTCACCTTGTGTTTGACATAACTTGTGCTGTGTCTTTTAGAAGCAATTTTTCGCTGTTTTTAAGTGTTTCTTAACTATTCGTCGGTTTAAAATGCTCATATAGACAATTAAAATATACGTTATGGGCAAAAAAAATGTATTGTTTGCAAATCAAGCAACTCTCCAAAGGAGGTTACATACCATGCGTAAGTACATAGGCGTACCTAGTTCGGGGCACGGTAAAAGATACCTTTACCACCAGATGGATAATTATTATTCTCAACATGGGTATAAAACTAAAGGGCTCGACGGGTAGAAAACAATAAGGCGAATGACGTCATAATCAATCTAATATGGCGGCCATCCCAAGACGGCGGATTGCCTAATTCCTTACAACATCCTCGATAACTGAAAGCGGCAGCTTGGGTTTTGAGAAGTTTTAAACGTTTAAAGTGTTTTTAAACGTCTTAGTTTATATTTTAGAAACAAGTTTGTGTCTAGTGCGCGTGTGTCCTGGCGGAGGGGAACCACCCAGGTGTTATTATGGCCTCTGGGTGGGAGTCGTGCCGTCCAAGAGTATTGGTGCCGCTCGCACCGACGCGTGAGCGCTGTAAAGGGGAATTCTCCCCCGAACCACAAAATAGGGAACCCGGAATGGACTATTATGGACATGGACAGTATTGGACAGTGGAGCCTGAGATACGGGGTGAACTGCTTACGGGAGATCCGCGAGTTCAGACGGTCCGGGTGGCTGGAAGCCGTTCCCGTTGACCACGTTCGGGTTTGTGTATTTATTGTATTCACCATTCACCTTGTGCGAAATAAATCAGTGTTGTAACGTACCGAGGATTTTCGTTGTCGACCCACGCCCTGATACGGTTTCTATTCGGTCTTTCACGCTGCCGATTAACTGAGACCTCGTCAATATTTACAGTATACCTACTGCATGAGGTTAGTTTTCATTTTTATTTCGTAAAAAATAACCTAAATACCAAATATTGGGTCTGTTTATATTATATTTATACATAGTACAAAAGCCAGAAAGAAAATGTCACCATAACAACATTTGCTTTAGCTAGGGATGAAAATTTCCGCCAAAAATCCAAATTCCAACAGATTTAATTTCTAAAAAACCATTAAGTATGTGTGGCTAACACATTTTCAAGAAAGTGAAACAATTAAAGAGTGGACAAATGTGTTGTGGGAGGAAAATACCTATAGAGAATATCACCTAAGCTAAAGGAACAATTTTTGAGAATGTGCCAAAATATTGTGAGTGCAGTGCCGTTTAACTCTCAGCCTAAAACAGGTGAGGCAGGTTGAAAATTTTGAAAAAACAATTAGAGAAAGCTTGGATGCACAAAACCAATAATGTAATAGATGAAAGAAAACTTGCCAAATTGTTACGAAATTAGTTTTTTCTACTTATCTCCAAAAATGCCTTTCATTATATAGACTAAGTTGGTCACGTGACTACGCGATTATGCGTTAGCGCTGTGGCCTGTCTTTATCGTTGGCCTCGAAATCCAATAGGGTGGATCAATGACGTCAGAACCTATAGACAGGTTTGTTTTGATAAACGCTTGACGCCCAGAACTAATCACAATCTAAGCGCTCCATTAAATTATTCCGAAAATGTCGCGTGATTGTCAGAAATTGCCCCTTTTTGTCGAGCCGTAGCGAACTTATTTCGACTCTGGGCTCGGAAGCTGACGTCGTTAGACCATCCCCCGAGTCTTCAGGTGAGGTTCCGATGCTTCCAGCGCCCCCAAACAAGAAAAAACATGCGATATCTAAGTGTGATTCTGGAGGAACTATAACCGGGAATCACCGGGTGCATAGTTGGTTGATGGTTGACTTTCTGTCTTTGTTTGTAGCATGCTTTTAGAGTAGTATGGATATATTTAATCTTGGAGTCAAAATAAAGGGCATTTTAACAATGGGGCACCACGTCTATAGGTTTTGACGTCATTGGGGTGGATGCATCGAACTGGCAAATACAATTCAATGGGTGGATGCTCGGTGCCCCAAGATGGCGGACTAAATTTCTTTACCATCCTTCTGAGATGGGAATCAAATAGGTACTAAAAAAGCACAAAATAAAATAAATAATAAAAAAAAACCTTTTTATAAAAACAAGCTTTTATTTAAGTAAGCCATTTACTAAAACGGATAAAATAACTTTAGGTTTTCGTTAAGATAATTCAATGCCAAACTGTGACAAGCTTTTTTAAATCAAAAAGCTTGTCGCGCAAACTGTACAGAAAATATATTCTTTGGCATGTACTTGCTTATCAACCAATCCCTTTCCGATAAAATTAATTGGTACCTACTTTTATGAAAATTTCGCGCGACGAGCTTTTTGATTTAAAAAAGCTTGCCTCAGTGTGACATTGAATTATCTTAACGAAAACCTAAACTCGTTGACTGAAGGTTTAAATCTTCTCCCAACGCTAAACTTATTTTATCCGTTTTAGTTTAAAAGCTTAATTGTTATTAAAAAGTGTTTGATAAAATGAGATATGCCAGTGTTGGAGTCGAAGTTAGAAAGCATTTATTCTTTCACAGAGTAACAGTATAATTGGTAGTGATTAACAAACGTAAATTAGTCTACTTCAAAAAGTACGACATACACATGTCTATATATCAACAAAGACTGACTTAATATCATTGCTGTCATTGTCAAATGTCAGATTACAAAAGTCACACAAACCTAACTTCATACTTAGCAACACGTTAACAACCAAAGTCGACAGTGTTGCCAGTTCACATGTTGTGAGACAAAACCTTTTCATAACACTCCCACTTTTTGTTTCACAAGGTCTAAACCTTTTTTATTCTTACTCAGTCCAAGTAACTGCCGGAGTTTTTCAAACTTCGCTTTCGGTAGTGCCTTCGTAAAGATGTCTGCTTCTTGACGAGCACTCTCGACGTACTTTGGTAAAATATCTCCACTCTCGAATTTCTCTCGGATGTAATGAAATCTAACATCGATGTGTTTGGTACGATTGTGAAATTCGGGGTTTCGTATTAGTCTTATCGCACTCTGATTGTCTATCAGGAGCGTAGTAGGTTTCGAAGTATTTTCTCCGATATCTCTTAGCAACTGTTGCAGCCACAGTGCTTCTTTCGTAGCTTCGGATGCAGCGATGTATTCAGATTCGGTCGTAGATAGAGCGATACTCTGTTGCCTTCGGCTGCACCATGTAATTGGACCATCACATATTTTGTACACATATCCACTCGTAGATCTTCTAGACTGAACATCTCCTGCATAGTCGGCATCGGAATATCCTATCAACTCTGGACACGTGCCTTGTTGCCTGCGATACGTAATGCCGTAATCTTGAGTTTTTATCAAATACTTGAAGATTCTCTTCACAGCATTCCAATGTGCAGTTGTGTAGTTGTTAACGAAACGACTTACTACTCCCACTGCATGGGAAATGTCCGGACGACTGACAACAGCTAGGAACATTAACGAGCCAACTGCTTGTCGGTAAGGTATTTGGTCGTCGTTCATTATTGAGCCTATCTCGGTTGTAAGATCGCAATTCGGGTCTTCTGGTGTGCTTACTGGAGTAGCATTTTCAAAGCCAAAATGCTTCACAAGTCGCTGAATGTAGTTTGTTTGACTGATAAACATGGAGTCATCTTCGTCTCGGGCAATCTCCAGTCCGACAAAACATTCGGGTTCACTAATAGTCATCTTGAACATACTATTCAGTTTTTGCAAAACCAAATCAATTGCTTGCAAACTTGTTGAAAGAACAAGTCCATCGTCAACATATAAAATCAATAGCACTCTTATATCATTCACAATGCCGTTGTAGATACACTTATCAGATTGTGCTTGCGTAAAGCCAAAACTGCTCAAAAACGTGTGGAACTTTTGATTCCAACATCGCGGCGCCTGTTTCAAACCATAGAGTGATTTCTTTAGTTTACAAACGAATTTGAGGTTAGAATTGCTGTCATTTGACAATTCTTCTTCTTCCAAACCTTCTGGTAGCTTCATGTAAATAACTTCACTCAAATCACCATTCAGGAAGGCAGTTTTGATATCAAATTGCATTATTTTGAAATTATTCTTGACAGCTAAAGCTAAAAGGACTCTGATTGAATCATACCTGGTTGTTGGAGAAAATATTTCGTTATAGTCAATGCCTTTTCGTTGTTCGAACCCTCTGGCACATAGTCGCGCCTTGTAACGAAGGACGGAACCATCTGGGCCTCTCTTGACTTTGAACACCCACTTCGAATCAATCACCTTTTCTTCTGCCGGAAGTGGTACTAAGTCCCATGTTTCATTTTCTTGTAAGGCCATTAGCTCTTCTTTTATAGCTTTCTCCCACTGTTTTGCATCCCTACAATGCACTGCCTCTTCATAGGTGTTTGGTATATCGACTTCCACAAAATTTAACTCGTAATCATTGAATCTGGCTGGTAATTTAATCGATCTTTGTGGTTTCAAGTTTGGAGCTTCTATTTCCAAATCGCTTTCGTCAGCTCCCATATTTTCTGCAGCAATGTGTTCCACTTCATCAGTTTCTAATTCTGTTACGTCATCGCTCTCCAATGTAATTTTGACATTTCGATTATTCTGAACCAATCCATGGCTATCTTCATTGAACTTGACACTTCTAGAAACAACAATTTTTCTGTTTTCTGGATTATACAGCCTGTAGTTCGTAGAGTTTTTGTCATATCCCACAAAAATAAGCTTTTGACTTTTCGCATCTAATTTTGATCTTTTCTGATCTGGTACATGTGTGAATGCGTCACATCCAAACACCTTGACATGTTCGAGAGAGGTTTTCTGACCACACCATAGTTCATACGGAGTAGAATTCGGCGCCTGGGTAGTTGGTGTTCGATTCAACAAGTATACAGCAGTATTAACTGCCTCCGCCCAGAGATGGCGTGACACTCCTGACTTGTATAGCATCGATCGAGCGCTTTCTACTATGGTACAGTTGTCCCGTTCTGCCCTACCATTTTGTTGTGGCGTGTATGGTGCTGTTGTTTCCAACTCGATACCCTCTGTATCCATGTACTCCTTGAAGTCGTGATTCCGATACTCAGTTCCGTTGTCCACGTGAAGAACTTTAACTGATCGGTTGAATTTGTTTTTAATCTTCGCATTATACACTTTGAAACAGTCAAGCACATCTGTTTTGTGCTTGATAAAGTATGCGACACGATAACCTGTGTTTTCGTCTTTGAACGTGACGAAATATCTTGCCCCTTGTACTGAAGGAACAGACATAGGACCGCATACGTCACTGTACACACGTTCACCGGGTTTCATTTTAACATGGCTGTTATTTTTGAAAGGCTGTCTGTGTTGCTTGCCGTAGCAACATGCTTCGCAGAAGAAATTCTGTTTGTCACTAAGATTGACACCTTTGCTAAGCCCTTTTGAAACCATTTGACACAAGGAACCAATGTTGACATGACCAAGTCTCTCGTGCCATAGACGCAAACTTTCACTAGCTGTAACATTTGCTTGGTACACAACCGTCCGGAATAGCATTCTGTATAGGTTATTTGTGCCACGGATACCAACAGCACTCAGCTGTCCATCGTTGTATATCTTGGCATGCTCTTTTACTTTGACAATCTCCATACCTTTCTTCGTGAGTACACCTTCTGACAGTAAATTTCTCTTGAGGTCTGGTACGTACAAAACTTCGTTAATGGTAGAATTAAACCATTGTCCATCTATAAGCTTCTGAATATTTATGGTACCACGCCCTTTTGCCATCAAAGGTGCGTCGTTGCCTAACGTTACAGTTGAATTACAATCTTCGGTGAAAGTAGCAAATAGCTCACGTCGGTAGCACATATGCACTGAGGCACCACTGTCCAAGGTCCACGTATCATCGTCTAAATGAAACTGATTTGTCTCAACAACGTTGAAAGCGGTTTCATTACTTGATGTAGTAAACGCACTGTCCTGGGAATTGTTTTTCCTCCTGCTACCACCTGTGTTGTTCCCATCACCATCGTTCTTGTTAACAGGTTTCTTCGGCTGGGTACAGTCTCGAGAAATGTGCCCACGCTGCCGACAATTGTAGCAAACAATACCTTTTCCTCTACTACTTGTTGTGTTTCTCTTCTGGCCTGCTACCCTCAATCTAACTGAAGCTAGGGCTGTTTCAGTCTCTTCGAAAGCTGTCAAACTCGCTTCTTCGTCGATGAGCCGTGCCGTGAGATTCGCAATTGTCTGCTTGCTGTCATCAAGGGATAACCAAGCATGTCGTATATTTCTATACTTCAGAGGAAGTGTGTTAAGTATTTTGGTCATTACCGCTGCTTCACTTATCGTTTCACCTGCTTCCTTTATTTGTTTGGCTAGGTTCTCAACCTTTGCGATATGTTGAGCAACACTATCTTTTGAATCCATCTTGTATTGTGCAAAACGTTCGTGCACAAGCATCTTATTTGTTTCTGATTTCTGTTGATAGATGGAGTCTAACTTGTTGAGGATCTCCTGAGACGATTCACAGTTTTCAATCAACGTAATCTGTTTGAAATCCATTGCAGCTGTTATGGTAAACATTGCTTGAGCATCCTTTCTGTTCCATGCACTGATGTCTTGCGCTCCGCTGGTGGGTTTCGGAAAAGTTCCATTAACCACGTCGTAAATGCCCTTGGCCTTCAAGCCACATTTAACTTGGAACTTCCACTGTGGATAGTTCGTGCCGTCGAACTTGCTAATCACTCCAAAGTCGACCTTGTCTGCCATTTTTGGTACGAGGAACTATCAGCTTCTCACGACAAACGTGGAGACCTCCTGCACAGGACACACCTGATGATAATGGCCGACAACTTTTTTTTTCAACTTACGACTCACATGGGCATAACTGGGCCCATAACCTGTTTGATAAAATGAGATATGCCAGTGTTGGAGTCGAAGTTAGAAAGCATTTATTCTTTCACAGAGTAACAGTATAATTGGTAGTGATTAACAAACGTAAATTAGTCTACTTCAAAAAGTACGACATACACATGTCTATATATCAACAAAGACTGACTTAATATCATTGCTGTCATTGTCAAATGTCAGATTACAAAAGTCACACAAACCTAACTTCATACTTAGCAACACGTTAACAACCAAAGTCGACAGTGTTGCCAGTTCACATGTTGTGAGACAAAACCTTTTCATAACACCTTTTTTATTTTTTTTATAGTGTGTTTGCCGAACAATCCCCAACTAGTAACTGTCAATAACATTGATAAGTTTGAATTTTAGAATTGACGAGTACTAGTTGTACCTGGGGTTATACTTCAATTTTTATACAAAAGAATTGAGATATAAAGGCAAATATATTTTTTCCTATTTTTATAACTATTTTAAAAAAATAAGAGGTAAGCCACTGCCTTGTAATCGTTAGCACCAGATCTGTCACGCGAACTGTAAACATTATTTTTTTTATTATGGGAACAAACTTGTCAATACAAAGCCAGTTCCACGTTTTTTATTTTTCTGAGCTGTCTCTGTGCCTTGACCACACAGAATGTATAGATACATAGAGTGAAGGATGTTACGCCATTATGGCTAATTTTGTACGATGCGCTGGGGCCTGCGGACTTTGCGCGCTCACTGAGGAAAATGGACCAAATAAAGTTTCTATTTGAGTCCAACCGATTTGGGGTTAATAGATATCTACTTGTAGCAGCACAGCACCGATTTGCCACAAATAACCGAAATTGCTGTAGCATCAAAAAACTTCTTGCTAAAATCATTTTGCTGCCACAAATAGATAGGAATCTAATTGAAGTTAATGTAAAAATACACGAACCTATTTGCTACAAATAATAAGCGTCCTTATTTGCGCGGGAGCAAAATCTCTATTTGAGACAAATATAGGTTTATATCTTGCTAAGATATTCTATTAGCGGTAAATGGAGACCCTATTTGTCACAAATCGGCTCGTATACTCGTATTAGCTACAAATAGGAACCCACCTGTAGCAAATAAGTTGGTTATTTGATAATAGCTAGTGCACATCCCAGACAACACAATAATATTATCGGAATTTATACACATTTTCAGAGAAACATGAAAATATTAATAAAATATTCATATACCCAATTAATGTTTTTTAAATGTTTTATAAATTATAAGAGTGAACCAACTATAAAGTTGTTAAAATATTTTTAAAACGATGTATAAAATATTTCAAAAATATTTTTGAAATATTATAGGTATGTAATATCCATTGTCACCATATCAACCTATATTATATAATAATATAATAGTTGCTATAATCAGCGGGATCATGAATACGGATTCAATAGGGTAGCTGCTATTTATTCCAACTGATATTAGCTAGTAGCGGTGAGATGTAGGCGACGTCGGCACTTCCGCGTAACATTTAAGTGAGTGTTTTAATAATATTTCTTATAATATTTATAAAATATTATAAAACAGATTTTGAGAAATATTACTATAATGTTTTATACATGTTGCAAAATTTCCAAGTACTTTGGAATTATTTTTAAATATTTATAAAATATTTTGTCGGAATAGGAAAAATATGTTAGCAAAACATTTTCTTCATATTATAAAAATATTGTAATATTTTCTAAATCTTTGGAATCATTTAAAAATATTTTTAAAATATTTTGTGTTGTCTGGAATGCGATTTGTGTAATTTCTTCACCATGTCAACAGTTATCGGTCAGTTTCGTTTGAGCCGTCTGAAGTACAAGTACGCCGCTTGCCACGCCGTGTTTATAAAAATAGTGGACAACTATGATAAACTTTAACTCGTTATACCACGTTACCACTGCTGCATATCGACTGTTAAATAAAATGATCCAAGCCTTGTGTTATACTTTGGAACTTCAACAACCAACTTCGTAAATTTAAAACATTTATAAAGATCTGCAGATATCGTAATTCATCATCATGTATACACAACGTGGAAGTGATAATACAAAAATTATACCACGGATTGTGACATTTTTTGAACAAGACTGGACTACGGAAATTTGAATACCTTTAGGTATTTATTCCTCCACGACAATGTTGACAGAACTGTAATAATTCTAAAAAAATAAAAACACTTCTTAGCAGTAATGTAGGTCCACTTATTTGCCGTAAGAAAGTTAATAGGTCCATCTATTAACCACAGCAAAGTTATCTTTTAGTGGCAGGTAGAAGGTCTATTTGCTCCAATAAGAATAGCTTGCATTTACTCATTCCGTCTCTATATCCAGAAAATCGTGTGTCTCGGCTATTTTATGACAGTAAAGCTAGCTAGGGAATAATGTACGACCATGGAAACCAGTCCGTATTTTATGAAACTATCATAATTAAGAAATTTTCAATAAAAACTATGTTAAAAAATAATTATATTGGTCCTATTTATGTACAAACAAAACAATGCACTTTATCATACTAAAAGGTAGAAGGAATTTGAAGAAGTTATATTGAAAAAAAAAGTTTTAGGGCATTCTTTTGTTAAAAAAATATTTGCCTGTGACATGAAATCACGGGCTCTTGCTTCACTTCTGCTTTTGCAACCAAACGCTGAAAAATTCACCATCGTAAGAGTATATTTTCCCCTTAATCACTATTAATTCACAAATTCTCGAAATTAACTCACAACGTACACGCTTTGTTTGGCCCATATAAAATGTCCGCCGTTCAAAACGACGTAACAAAATCTATACCCGGCAAATAAAGTACACAGGCCACATACCTATATAATACATATACGGCGCAAAAGAGACGACCGACCGGGGTAACTTTTCAATCAAGGACGGCGGCCATTTGTACCCTTATTTAAGGCGGGAATTTTAAAACGCTTAAAATTAAATCGTTATACCTATATTTTTTTAAACCCTTAACGACTAACAATGATCGTAGATAGAAACCGAGCCTAAGCATTTCATTGCTCCAATAAATATGTAAGTATTATGCTTGGTTTATATTTTAATTTTTTTAATAAGCTTGTTTTCACATAACACAAAATGACGCAGTCTTATATTTTATTCACAGAAGAAAGCAAAACGTAAAAAAGGCAGCTGTATAAACTATACAACTTCAAGGTAGAATTCTTTTTATTAAAAAAACGCAATATGTACTCTGTAAAATCTAATGCAGCAAAAATACCTAAGTACCTAAATATTACTTTGTACAGAAGTAATAACTTACCTGTAAAATTTAATAGAACTTTCAGGAGGCACCAGTCTTTTAAGATTTTTACAAAGCAAGCCATTGTTCTCGTCTAGTCGTAATAATCACAGCAAAACACTTTCTTGTATGTAAGCACTACACTGTCACTAAAAAACGGTTAGTAACAGGCTATTTTCGAAATACCTAGATAACAAAAACTTGTGGGAAAACCGAAAACGAGCAGGGAAAAGGAATAAACACAAAACAGCTGTTCCGATAAATGTCAATATAAGGTTACAAATGGCGGCATCATGCATCCTTTACTATTACCCGCGCACTAGCGTGCGCAGACGGTTAAAAATCGATATATAATTATATTTATATTATATATAATGTGACACAGGCGTTCTCTCTCTTTCCTTGTCTAAAGTACCCAGAATAATCGAATTAACTAACCTTGGTGTTTTGTGTCACTAATCTAAATAATAAATAATCTAACCTGTCACTGTTCTGTGATCTTAAATGTTAAAATAAATGAGGAAAAATAATAATACTTAAGTATAACAGTTTCAATGTCCTCGTACAATTTATTTGATTTTGTTTATATTTGATCCCATTTGTTGATAAAAGCCAAGTTTTATTCCCTTTAATTAGTTTCTTAACCTCAAAGTAAATGACTTCTATCCAAGAACGGCTGCAGCTAAAACGGGAACCGCTAGATAAATGGTCTGTTAGGGAGCAACTATGCCTAGCGTCTGCTGTTGCCAGAAGCGGGGACCAGAATTGGGTCTCGGTAGCAAGGGCGTTGAAACCATTTGGAGATCCAAACAGACCGCAAGATTGGTTCAGCCAGAAAAACTGTGCTGCCCAATATGGGGCCCTCCTGGGTAACGTGGAGACTCCAAAGAGAAAGAAAAGACAGTCAGGTGCTGATGCTGGAGTGGAAACGCCAACTGAAGTTATTCTTCGTAAGTTGCTCTCTGAACGACAGGCTGAATTACAAAAGTTGTTAGCTGAAGAAAAGGCCGAATATCAATCTTTGCACGAGGATATGTTACTTTTGCAATCAGGTTGGTATATTTTTATGAAGATGTGTTGTTTTTAAAGCTTCCAAATAAACAAGCGGTAGCTGAGTTTTACTTTAAACGTTTATTTGTACAGCATTACAACATCTTGAAATCTGTTCTTGGAAAATTGGTTTTACAATTGACAGTCACCTACTAGCTATCATAGAATAGACAAAACTACCAGTACATAAACCAACAATGCACTTATCACACACCCCCCTTCTTAAATATCTAAACGTCTAGGGGGCCTAACAACCCTCGGGCTACGCCTTGGACCTTCTTGAGTAAAAGGCGAGGATATGTTACTTCTGCAATCAGGTTGGTATATTTTTATGAAAATCTAGAACTATAGTCTATCCAAGATACAGCGGCAGTAGATATAAACAAAGTCACATGACCGCCTAGCGATCGATTACCAGGGTCGGACTAATATGAGATTCCAAGTGGCTTGTAATTCTAATTAATTCTTTTAGAAGTTCTAAAATTTGTGTTCCTACCTCGGTTCCTACCCTTTCGTGGATCTTTATAAATTTCCTTAAATTAAGTAGCAAAATAAATTTAGGGAATATACTGCTGGCGATCCGATCTAAAATATGCAGAAAACTCGACTGAGGGAAGAGCCGGCCCTGCATTCTGTTCGTCGCGTAAACACTTGACATTTTGTGACGGCCAGACCAATAAGAGAATAGGTTACGTGGTGGCCAATGTTTTGATCCACTGCCGCTGTATCTTGGATAGACTTTAGGTATGTTATAATTAAGGATGTGGCTATTTACATGTCCGACGTATATAAAAGTCGGTATACGTCTTGCGCTCTCATTGGCGAGTTGAGTCACGTGACTTCTTTGGACATACATTTAACTCCGTACATGTCCGAAGTAAACTTATTTAGATAGGTTGGAAGCCGTCGGAAGTGCATTTTTCTCAAGCATCTTTGCAATAAGGAGCGTTTGCCCTCCTTTTTGGGGGCCATATGAGAAAGAAGGGGGCATTCGCACCATATTGTGGCAGTCGGCAGCCATGCGCACTGCCTTACGAAAAAAGAAGTGGTAATAATTTCCAATGGGATAACCCACCCCGATTTTCTTGAAATTTTGGCTAGGTACCCCCTATTTCGCCCGACGTTCGGCGTTGTAACCCACTCCCGATTTTCTTGAAATTTTGGCTACCCCCCGACATTCGGCGCGGCGCCGAATGTCGCGCCGAATGTCGGGTCTGACTGACATAAGTCAGTTATCAATTTTACATCAAGTCCATGGTCTGAATCATGCTTATGGCGCTAACCTCACGCTTACAGGCGATTCGAATTTTGTTTACAGTGCTTATAAATTGTCACTTGAACCATATGACGTTCTCAGTAACATCACAACTTGGCACTTATGGTGCCGACAGTCTCTGGTGCCAGCACCGTGAACAATATAACCTCAATTTTATTAGGTTTTGGAAACATTTCATATTCGTTTTGTCGTGTCCTGTCAAAAAATTGCACAAAAAGTGCAACATTTTGCTTAGGACACGAACGAAATAATTACATAGGTACTTTCTGCTTGTTCCCAAGCCAGTTAGAAAGAACGTCCACAAATAAATAATAATATTGTTATGAGTAGGTACACTTGTGGCATGGGGAGAATAAGGAGGAGTCTTGCGTAAACTTGAACTAGGTACATTTTTAGTGAAATATAATAATTACCAATGATGGCAACATAATTACGTATTCGCGCCGACATGGGCCCCTACTCCTTCGAGTGCCTCGCAACTGGCGACGCTGATTTCATGGAGTTTTCAGGGTTGTTTATCGCGACAATAAGTTTTGCAAAGTATTCAATATACACTGACCGGCAAAAAAAACCAGCCACTAAAATTAGCCCCAATTTCAAAGTTGGATTTCTCGCGAACTGCTCATTCGATTTTGATATATATATATTTTTTAAATTGTAGATTAATTCTTCAGTTACGAATGCTGTGTCAGAAATTTTTATTCATAATTTAATTTAAGCATATACAGGGCGCAACAGTGGGACGATTTTTTTCCCCGAAACTTGCAACACCCTGTGGGGCTCAGCCGCAACAGTAGCTGTTGACGAGTGGAACCACACTATAGCCTCATCTTTTGTGAACATTTTGTTTTTTGAATCACGACATTATATACTATACGGAGATATACTGTTTTGAAATGAACGGCTCGGAAAAAGTCTTTGCAGGCAGAAAATTCAACGTGTAAATAATCAAGGCAGCATAGGCGACAATGCATGTCAGTTTTTCAACGGTTGCCACATGGGTGTTCCGTTTTCTTCTGGAACTTAAGTGTTGGCTTGGGTGTTCCAAAACAGTAAAAATTGCAGTTTGAATGCGAAGGAAAGTAATGTAAAGTATTACCTGTAGTTCTTTCAAACATTCAGAATTAACAGAGAGATGGATTTATTTCTTTATACAGTGTGTCTACTTTTAAGTAGAGATTGGCAACAGAAACTTTCCAAGTCGGAAAAGTTTCCGTTTTTGGAAACTATCCAGGAAGAAACTTTGAAGGTTTAGGAAACTTCTCTGAAAGTTTCCAAAACATTCCTGGGAAACTTTCCCAGAATGTTTCCGGGAATTTAGGTATGTAGAAATTTTAAATTTGCCGCCATAAATGCGTGCTCAAGATTTATGACAGTAGATAGAGGAGGGGAGGGGAAGATACGCTTTTGCTGTTCTCAATCGGAGCATTTGTATTATGTCAACATAAAACACCCAAATAATGTAAACAAACATTAAAATCACAACAAAAACGTAAACACTTTTATTTAGGTACTTCCGAGTTTTCAGGTTACGTGCCTATTCATCAGTGGCGCATCTGCCGCACAAAACACAATTATTTACCATTTTGGTAAAATTAAAAAAAAAAACATACAACCGAATTGATAACCTCCTCCTTTTTTGAAGTCGTTTAAAAAGTACTTTGCACTGTATAAAACACTCTCCACACTTCGAGACATTCTGTAATCGTGCAGGGCTTGGCCCACTCCATATCTCTGGCTTGGTCACATGACATAGTCACATGAGTATAGCTGCCAATCATATCTGTTTCTCTGTTGGAAAACATAAATAGAAAACCAAAAAATCAACAACAAAAACTCCAATCGTGTTGGCACCATATATATTTTTGTTTATTCTGGTATCTTACCCTCTATCTATGTCAATGAATAAAGAACCACAGGAAGGAGCCCGATGTAATTTAACTGCAATAAAGTACGTGACAGAAGTGGCCATATTTTGTACATTGTAACCAGTCTTTGTGTTTGTAAATGGTTCTTTATTCCTGCGCGAAGATTACCCACCTGCTGCGAGGCAAAAAGGGCAATATGGTCAGTTGTGCAGCTTGTGGTTGTTCCTTAACTCCAAAATAAACTTTTGGCTGTAACATTTCATAGGTAAGTGATTTTATTCAAAGATAAATGTAGTTATTACTTTTTTGAGGCTAGGCATCTCAAAGCCAAACAATCCGGAAACATCTCATCTGCCACACATAACAACCAAATAGTCTCGAGTAAGGTTCGGTCCCTGCTATTTAATACAGGGCACCTTCCTGTGGTTCTTTAGTCATTGATCTACGTCCATGACATAACCTAAAAAATACAAAGAACACAGAGGAATCATGAACTGTCTTCTATAATAGACCACAGATCAAATATATTTTATTATATTCTATACACTTTTTGCCTTCTGAAGTTTAATAAGTTTAAATTAAATTAAACTAGGTAAATAATGATAATATGAATAATATGTGAATATATTATTCTTTCATATTTGGTTTTATTTTTTTACCTTTAGGTATGTTTTGTCAGTTTTGTATTTTATTATGTTTACTTTTGTACAGGGTGTCGCAATTAAGCAGATGTTACACGAGTGATTATCTTGGTAATTTTTAAGATACATTGCTGTTCAAAAGCTGAGCTTGTGTAGTTTTTTTCCAAGAAATTGAATGCCGCCAAGAAAAAACAGTTGAATTTCAAACAAAAAAGTTATCGCCAATAACCGTTTTTTTTTTAATTAAGATGATGATTTTGTTGCAGTTTTTCATTAGACTAGTAAAGTGAATACAAAATCTGCACAACACGGTTGCATATTAATTTTGGTTTAGCAGAAGTAATGTTTTTTTTGTCCCAGCTAAGTCTGCAACAAAATAATAGTATTTTTTAAGAAAAAAAAAACGTCACTTCCTACGTTTTTTACTGTAGGTAGTAATTAATTAATAATACTAGGTACTAATTTAAAATCTGAAAGTGGAAATTTGAATTATGATCATGAAATACAAATTACAAAGCAAACCTTTTACAATTTGTGATATTATACCTTTTCTGCAGTATCTTTAGCAAAGTTATTTTAGGACATATGACATATTTGGTACTTTTGGAAAGCTCTTAGTGTGACTAATAATTAATGTAAACATTAAAAAAAGAAAATTGGAAACATTCCGAGAGTTTCGGAAACTTTTCGGGAATTTTCGTAAAGTGGGAATTTTCCCATCTCTACTTTAAGTGTATACAAATCGATAAAAAAAAATTATTTAGGGAGATATCAAAAATATTTTTTTGTGTGAAAGGTCTTCAAGAAACACTTCTTTTCACGTCATTACTTTTGTCAACCATTTAGCGATTTTTTTTGTTTAAAATCTGATACATCAGGACCCCCGGAACCCGCATATACCAAATTTGAACAAAAAATATAGAGGGTGTTCGATTCTACACCGTGTTAAAGTTTAGCAAAATATAGGGACTTTAAAGACACCTTGCGGATCAAGTGTGTCAAACAGTTGAAGAATTAACAGGACCACCCAAAGCATGGTCTCCTATGATTTGTGGCTCCATTTGGCTCCTTTCTGGCCTGCTCAATGAAGTAGGAGGTGCCACGTTCTGTACCAATTTGAAGATGGCTACCAAAGTCATTTGTGGTCATTAATAATATTAAATAAAGTTTTCACGTCCTTAGTATCTTTAATAGTTGTACTGGATAACAAGGTTAGGACTATGCATAAGCAACAAAAAAACTGGTCTAAATTTTGCCGACGTTTCGTCGTTATATTACGACTTCTTCAAGGCTACAAAATATAAAAAATATAAAAAATATGGAAACCTTCCAAGTAACAGGTAACATGCAGTGTAAAAGTTTAAGAATTACATTAAAAAACAACAAACACAAGAAAACATAGGTCACTAGATTATTCTGATACAAATAAAAATAAAAAAATAAAAAATACAAACTAGGACAACTACTTACCTCAATTAAATTCAGTTTAATGCATTTGAATTTCGGCACAAGCATTGTGTTGAAACAGACATCTTATCAAATTATTTAAAAAAATTGATACTCGCAACAATTATTAAAAACCCCACAGACGACCAACAGATCAATATAGAATTTAAAATGCATTAATACGACAAACCAAACACAGCCAACGTTCCTATCATTAGGATTTTTTTTCCCTTTTTAATAAAAACTTATCCTTTTCTGACCCGTCATTCGAGTATTAAACACTATATAGATAAACACACACACGGTAACCAACAATATATACAAACTCAGTTAAATAAATACATTAAACCAAATGTTGGTCATACATTATTGAAATGTGTACGCCCGTATGAATCAATTAGATTAGTGTAAACTAAGCTCAGGTTATTAGTGTCCATCCTATCATTTACCGTATTACGTAACTTTATGTGAATCATTTCACTAATAACACGTTTAGAATAATTAGTTTGATTGTCAAGTATTCTAGGTTTCTCAAAATCAAAATGATGACCCTGTTGAAAATGATGACGGGCCAAAGCAGATTTTTCCCTTTTATCCCTGTTCTTGTCGCTACAGTCATATTTGTGCTGTCTGATTCTATTTTTTAAATACTGCTTTGTTTGTCCTACATAACTAAGATGGCAATTTTGGCAAGGTATTTCATATATTAAATTGGAACAATCTTGCAGAGAGGTCTGATCTTTCAAACGTGAAAAAAGATCTTTCGTGGATTTATAGTTACAAAAGCCTAATTGTACTGAATCATTCTTTGTTTTAATTAAATTTGAAATTTTATGTGATAGACCTGGAAGAAATGGAAACTTATAATATATTTTATTTTCGTTGATGTCTTTCTCTTTATATTCAGGTTTATAATTGTTGATTATTTTGTTTATTAAATGTGCAGGGTAATTATTTTGCTTCAATATTTGTTTAATCTTCAAAATATTTTCATTGTAAAATTCAAGACTGCTAAGGTGAAAAGATCTAAATAATAAATTCTTGACAATGGCAACTTTTTGTGTTGTTGAGTGATTAGATCGATAGTTAATCAAACGGTTTGAACTAGTTGGTTTTGTATACCACTTTGTCTTAATAGTACCATTTCCCTGGCGTAACACCAAGACGTCCAGAAAGGCAATTCGTGTATCAGTTTCTTTTTCTAATGTAAATTGTAAACGTGGATGAAATCCTGTTGGTCGTCTGTGGGGTTTTTAATAATTGTTGCGAGTAGCAATTTTTTTAAATAATTTGATAAGATGTCTGTTTCAACACAATGCTTGTGCCGAAATTCAAATGCATTAAACTGAATTTAATTGAGGTAAGTTGTCCTAGTTTGTATTTTTTATTTTTTTATTTTTATTTGTATCAGAATAATCTAGTGACCTATGTTTTCTTGTGTTTGTTGTTTTTTAATGTAATTCTTAAACTTTTACACTGCATGTTACCTGTTACTTGGAAGGTTTCCATATTTTTTATATTTTGTAGCCTTGAAGAAGTCGTAATATAACGACAAAACGTCGGCAAAATTTAGACCAGTTTTTTTGTTGCTTATGCATAGTCCTAACCTTGTTATCCAGTACAACTATTATTAATAATATTATTCATAACATAGACTCTATAGAGGCATAGTCCCAAAACTATGCCTTTCCAGGAATTGAAAAAAAAACGTTTATTAAGTATGTTTGTCAATCTTTTTTTGTCAGTATTGTTATCTTCTTATTACACAAGCCCTATCCAATATGGCAATATGAAGTACGCCCTTTTGTCAATATATCCAGACCATTATAACTTATTATATTCCCAAGTAACTCAATTTTGTAAATTTTGAAGTTATGTCCCTATGTTATGAAGCCCTCGATATGTTAAATTTATCCATAAAATAATTACTATTAGGAATAATAAACCTTTATACTGCTGAGGTAAACAAGCCGATAGTTACTAGAACCTTGTGATAAAAAGGATGGTGGCCAATCTATTGCTGTGTTTACAAATGCGTGCATGACACCTTGTTTTTTCTGCTTTTCCAAAAAGAAGTCGAACTTTTATTAGATTTTCATCTAATAAAAGTTTGAGTTGTGTTGACCAGTGTTTCGAAATTTATGAAACAGTTTATAGCAATTTGCTTCTGTTCGATGAGCTGCTTCTGCATGGAGACACAACCGGAATAGAACAGATGATGGAATATGGATTTCATTGCTGATAGGGAGTATTTTATAACTATTATCCTTGCTTAAACAAAGATATTACCTACTGAATTCTTCAAATGTAAGGTGCCAAACTTTTATAGATAATATTAATTCAACAGTCAACAAAATCATCAGATTCTTGATGTACGGATGGACTAAAAGATTAGTAACATACTTCTAGGATTTTTTGTTGTGATACACAAACGTAAATTGCCAGTGGTATAGCCAAAACAACAAAAATTGCTGCATATTCCTTCTTAAAAAGTACCTGTACTATGAAGAGTAGGCTACATAATATCTATTTTTTTTTATTATCAATATACTTGCCTTTATTTTGTAATTATTGTAATAAAATGTAGAACTTTCACACATCAAATTAAGGCCCAGACATCGAATCATTTACCCCAATATTTTTAAATGGGATGTTGTCAATTACAATACAGATAACAATTAAATAGCGATAGGATTAGAAAGATGTTTTAAATGGCCACACAATTCAATCATAATAAATTGTGTTCCGTCGGGTAAAATACATAGGTATATAATATGTTTGTAAGTATACAATTAAAAGTAGACACACTGTATGCCCTAATTCCTTTCCACCTAAGGTCTATCCAAGTTATAGAGGCAGTGGATCAAAACATTGGCCACCACGTGACCTATTTATTCTCTTATTGGTCTGGCCGTCATAAAATGTCAAGTGTTCAGTCAGTCAGTGGAGTTTCCTGCATATTTTAGATCGGATTGCGAGCAGTATATTCTGTAAATTTATTTTGCTACTTAATTTAAGGAAATTTATAAAGATCCACGAAAGGTAGAAACACAAATTTTAGAACTTCTAAAAGAATTAGTTCAGAATTACAAGCCACTTGGAATCTCATATTAATCCGACCCTGGTAATCGATCGCAGGGCGGACTTTGTTTATATGTTTATATCTACTGCCGCTGTAACTTGGATAGACTTTAGGTTCTTTCTTCGAAAATGGTAAGATCCAAAAGCAGAATGCCCTTCTGCCGCTAACTCTACGTACCTTGGTGTCTCCTATTTGGAACCGTACCAAATCCTGTGTCATCTCCAGGGAGAGGAAAAAGTCATGGAGGAACTAGGGAAACGAAACTCATTCAACTAGTCATTCCAGAATCAAACACAGTATGTTCCAAAGTTAGGTTTACTCCCAGGAATTTTGAAAAATCCCATTCCTTGCAGCCTAAAACTTTCGTAATGTAAACTTCTGCCATTTCCTAGGAGTTTTGAAAATTACGTTATAATTTGTATTGTATTATTACTTATATTTGGGGTGCTTTTGGGGAGATAATCTATTCAAAAATAATCACGTAAGTAATAGCACAGACCTATATAGCTTCGCTACAGACTGTGCCTCGCCGTATATTTTTAGGCGAACCCAAAAGGATGCCAAGTCCCTGGAGTTGGCATCCTTTGTGGGAATTCGTACAAATATTTCCACTACCGTCCCATAGAGGTCGCTGAGTTCTACATCTTTCCACTCGTCGTTGCCAAATGTCGCCTATCCGGCCCATTTTAGGGATAAAAATACATCTGCATACAAGCAGATGTATTATGTATATAAACACAGACCTATATAGCTTAGCTAAGATGTATACGTCTGTGATATAAATAATATGTTCACAGAAAGAGGCAAGGAAGATGGAATTGGTAGGTAAGGATTTTTGAGATTCATATTGATGTACATATACTTACTTAAAATTGCCGGGAAAACTACACCCTGAAAATCTCAGAAGTAAAAAAATTGCCTGACAAAAAACTACCCCTTCCCACCCCCGAAATGTTTTTGGTCGGATCCTCGCCATTTTCAGCCAGAACGTTCAAAGTTTACCCAGACGCACCAATCCGCGGTTGAAAAAATTTACCTGACGAAACTACCCCCTGCATCCCTTTAGGGGAAAAAATTGATAACTCCATTGTTTCTGGTCCGATTTTCGCCGTTTTCACAAGAACGTTCAAAAGAGTCTCAGAAGCATAAAAAACTGCCTGACAAAAACTACCCCTTCCCACCCCCGAAGTTGTTTTTGGTCGAATCCTCGCCATTTTCAGCCAGAACGTTCAAAATTTACCCAGACGCACCAATCCGCGGTTGAAAAAATTTTCCTGGCACAACTACCCCCTGCATCCCTTTAAGGAAAAAAAATGATAACTCCATTGTTTATGGTCCGATTTTCGTCGTTTTCACAAGGATGTTAAAAAAAGTCAGTCTAAGAAATAAAAAAAACTGCCGGAAAAAAAACTACCCCTTCCCACCCCCGAAGTTGTTTTTGGTCGGATCCTCGCTATTCTTAGCAAGGTCGTTCAGAATAACCCCAGAAACACCAATCCACGGTTGAAAAAAATTGCCGGACAAAACTACCCCCTGCATCCCTTTATGAACAAAAAAAATAAATTCATTGTTTCTGGTCCGATCTTGGCCGTTTTCACAAGGATGTTAAAAAAGTCAGTCTCAGAAATAAAAAAAACTGCCGGAAAAAAACCACCCCTTCCCACCCCCGAAGTTGTTTTTGATCGGAACCTCGCCATTTTTAGCAAGGACGTTCAAAATTATTCCAGAAGCACCAATCCGCGGTTGAAAAAAATTGCCGGACAAAACTACCCCCTGCATCCCGTTAGGAAAAAAAATGATAACTCCATTGTTTATGGTCCGATTTTCGCCGTTTTCACAAAGATGTTAAAAAAAGTCAGTCTGAGAAATAAAAAAACTGCCGGAAAAAAAACTACCCCTTCCCACCCCCGAAGTTGTTTTTGATCGGAACCTCGCCATTTTTAGCAAGGACGTTCAAAATTATTCCAGAAGCACCAATCCGCGGTTGAAAAAAATTGCCGGACAAAACTACCCCCTGCATCCCGTTAGGAAAAAAAAATGATAACTCCATTGTTTATGGTCCGATTTTCGTCGTTTTCACAAGGATGTTAAAAAAAGTCAGTCTGAGAAATAAAAAAAACTGCCGAAAAAAAAACTACCCCTTCCCACCCCCGAAGTTGTTTTTGGTCGGATCCTCGCTATTCTTAGTAAGGTAGTTCAGAATGACTCCAGAAACACCAATCAGTGGTTAAAAAAAATTGCCGGTCAAAACTACCCCCTGCATCCCTTTAGGAAAAAAAAATGATAACTCCATTGTTTATGGTCCGATTTTCGCCGTTTTCACAAGGATGTTAAAAAAAGTCAGTCTCAGAAATAAAAAAAACTGGAAGAAAAAACCACCCCTTCCCACCCCCGAAGTTGTTTTTGATCGGAACCTCGCCATTTTTAGCAAGGACGTTCAAAATTATTCCAGAAGCACCAATCCGCGGTTGAAAAAAATTGCCGGACAAAACTACCCCCTGCATCCCGTTAGGAAAAAAAAATGATAACTCCATTGTTTATGGTCCGATTTTCGCCGTTTTCACAAGGATGTTAAAAAAATTAGTCTTAGAAATAAAAAAAAACTGCCGGAAAAAAAACTACCCCTTCCCACATAACTCCATTGTTTATGGTCCGATTTTCGTCGTTTTCACAAGGATGTTAAAAAAAGTCAGTCTGAGAAATAAAAAAAACTGCCGAAAAAAAAACTACCCCTTCCCACCCCCGAAGTTGTTTTTGGTCGGATCCCCTGCATCCCTTTACGAAAAAAATGATAACTCCATTGTTTCTGGTCCGATTTTCGCCGTTTTCACAAGGATGTTAAAAAAGTCAGTCTCAGAAATAAAAAAAAATGCCGGAAAAAAACTACCCCTTCTCACCCCCCGAAGTTGTTTTTGGTCGGATCCTCGCGATTTTTAGCAAGGACGTTCAAAATTATTCCAGAAGCACCAATCCGCGGTTGAAAAAATTTGCCGGACGAAACTACCCCCTGCATCCCTTTACGGAAAAAAATGATAGCTCCATTGTTTTTGGTCCGATTTTAGCCGTTTTCACAAGGACGTTCAAAAGAGTCTCAGAAGTATAAAAAAAACTGCCTGACAAAAAACTACCCCTTCCCACCCCCGAAGTTGTTTTTGGTCGAATCCTCGCCGTTTTCAGCAAGGACGATCAATCGCAGAGACGCACCAATCCAGAGACAATGGAGTTATCATTTTTTCCCTAAAGGGATGCAGGGGGTAGTTTTGTCCGGCAATTTTTTTCAACCGTGGATTGGTGCTTCTGGAATAATTTTGAACGTCCTTGCTAAAAATGGCGATTATCTGACCAAAAACAACTTCGGGGGTGGGAAGGGGTAGTTTTTTCCGGCAGTTTTTTTTTAGTTCTGAGACTGACTTTTTTAACATCCTTGTGAAAACGGCGAAAATCGGACCAGAAACAATGGAGTTATCATTTTTTTCCCTAAAGGGATGCAGGGGGTAGTTTTGTCCGGCAATTTTTTTCAACCGCGGATTGGTGCTTCTGGAATAATTTTGAGCGTCCTTGCCAAAAATGGCGAGGATCCGACCAAAAACAACTTCGGGGGTGGGAAGGGGTAGTTTTTTTCCGGCAGTTTTTTTTTATTTCTAAGACTAATTTTTTTAACATCCTTGTGAAAACGGCGAAAATCGAACCAGAAACAATGGAGTTATCATTTTTTTCCCTAAAGGGATGCAGGGGGTAGTTTTGTACGGCAATTTTTTTCAACCGGGGATTGGTGCTTCTGGAATAATTTTGAACGTCCTTGCTAAAAATGGCGAGGATCTGACCAAAAATAACTTCGGGGGTGGGAAGGGGTAGTTTTTCCCGCAGTTTTTTTTTTCTGAGACTTTTTGAACGCCCTACTGGAGGTATGAAGTTATTTCGCTAAAGGAATGCAGGGAGTAGTTTTTGGCAGACAATTTTCTCCAATCGCGGATTGGTGCATCTGGAATAAATCTAATAATTTCAAATTGTGGCTGCCGTATTATTAATACTCGTATACCCGCTATTCCTTCTATCACAGACCTATATAGCTTCTATCCACATGTTCTTGCACTGACAACGTTGCAGCGTTTTTTATGGGATAGGTGCTTTCAAGGCCACTGAATTATTGTCGTCAGGCCCGCCGATTATATTTTTATTCGAATTTCCCGCATGCGGCGCCCTCTATTGGTGCCAGCTCAAACAATTGGGTCCCCAGGCCCCAGGCACTGTCTGTAGCGAAGCTATATATGTCTGTGGTAATAGTAGAGTAGATGCTTATACCTAGGTATTCGTAATTATTTAGAAATAATTATATTAGGTAGGCACTACGTTGTAGGTAATTAAAATAATATTTATTTACATATTATGTTTGTGTACCTACATGTAAATAAAAAGATGCTTGGCCTTGGTAAAAAATGTTGAGCTATTATCAAAAACCAATATGGATAGAATACTCGAACTACGGACATGGAAAAAATGAAGAGAAATCGGCTGACATTCACTCCGCTAGCTTGTTGCGGGCTGAGATGACAACTAATTCATGCTCTGAGCCTTGCTCCCCAGTGTCATGAAGCAAGAAACTGAGGTAAATAAAAAGCGTAGCATGCTCAATTGTGTACACAGTACACGCCCACCCTTCGTGTTAAATAGGTTTCTCTCATGTCTGTAGTTCGAGTATTTGATCTGTAGATTAATGACACCAGGTTGTCTCTATGCAGGTACATAAGTAGTTTAATAAAATAGATAATTTATTTTTAAATCATTCTTGATCAATTTTATACAGCTACTTATATAGAACTTATTTAAGAAATAACAATAATTAAAACCAATTCTTAGGTTCATAATTCGCTCACTGAATAGAGGTTTTGTTTCCTAGATAGTGAAAAACTTAAATGTATGTAAATGCTGTAGGTATAAACCAAACATACTTATTCACATGCCTTAGTGACATTGAAAAGTTGAACTTCATAGAAACAGCTATAAAAATGTCGATTTCTACATCATTTTTATGTGAAAATTCACAACTCAAATTTCGCATTTTGCAAAATAAACTTGCAGTGTGGGTACGTGAAATATACCTAAGCATTGAAAAACTTGGTGAATTCCATCATCTGTACAAAAATAATTTTGGAAATCTCAACCCAAAGCTTGTCTAAAACATCTTGGTTGTGGGGATGTGAGGAGTTATGTCCCATAGGGTTTGCGACTTAAAACTTCACTAATTAGCATTTCGCAATCCATATTGTTTATTATTAAGTAGGTATGTATACAGGGTGTAACTTAAGTACGTTAAAATATTTCAGGGTGTTGATCCTCAGCCAATTCTAAGAAAAAAAGTTCATATAAACATGTGTCCAAAAATTCTTCGTTTTCGATATACGGGGTGCTAAAATTCTCAAAAAAAAACGTCTTTTCCCCATAACTTTTTTATTTGTAGAGCTTTTTTAACCAAATTTGGAGCACATCATACTTGGGTAGGACCCTTTTAAATTTGTTATTTTCAAGCTCTAGATTGAACCAGTGGCGGAGATATGGGTAAGTCGTTTGACAAATTTAAGGAAAAAGTTAATACGGCCCTGTACGTAATTAAAGTGCTTAGCAGTTTTGGATGGAGCATTCAATTCTGAACAAGAAGTGTCTCTGGACTTCTTTTTGTATCTATCGTCCTTTCGTAGCAAATTTGATTTTTCTAATTTATTTCATCATACACAAATGTGTATTTAAAAAGCTTAGGGAATAGATTACGATCTTGTACTCAATCAAAGACGAAATTTTGGTTAAAAAAAGCTCTACAAATAAAAAAGACGATTTTTTTTGGAGAATTTTAACACCCCGTATATCGAAAACGAAGAATTTTTGGACACATGTTTATATGAACTTTTTTTCTTAGAATTGGCTGAGGGTCAACACCCTGAAATATTTTAACGTACTTAAGTTACACCCTGTATACCTAAGAATACAACGCTCTATTTTCGATGTTAAATACACTCCAATACGCCGGAAAATGTCAAACTGACACAATAGTAGGCTTCCCATTGTTTTGAAAGCTCCGCTACCATCTCCGCTCTGCTCTCCGGTCCACCGTCCGCCTTATGTGTGGCCGGGCAGTTATGCATTTTTCAATTTAATAATTTTGATTTTTAATGTTATTTTTAAATAAGAAAATGTAGGCAACCTCGAGGCACCTTGCTGTATATCTGGTTGCCTAGCTCACAATAAATGACACAAATTTCCGTTTAAAAATAAAAGGTAGCCATGCTTTTGTGGAATAAGCGTCACCGCTGGTGTCACAGCACCTGTGTGCGGACATACAGTTATGTGTGTTTCGTGATGTAGAGTAAATTACCTGCTCGGGTACCTGGCCTACCTTATAACCTAGGTGTTCAGTGGCAGTCCCTATGGATAAGCGAATCTGCATTATTTAGGGGCCCGGGCCTATTAGGTGTTATTTGTGAAAAAACATTCAATATATCTGGTTTTGCACACAAATGAAAAACTCATTTCCAAAAAGATCTTATATTTCTCAAAAAACCCAAAGGTCTTACCACTTTTGCTATCAAATTGTAGTTTCATCGGATGACTCAAAGTTTTTTCTTTTTATCTGGAATAGAATTACGTAATAGTGACCTATTTAACTGTATTTAACCTATTTAACTGATTTTATAGAAAATTCGAGTACACCTTCGAATTCCCCTTAATTTTTGCTACAAATTCATTTTTTGAGTGACAATATTATGTTAACCTGTCTCCACATAACACACTTTTTCCGCTTGGATGGGCCACCCTGTACATATTATTGCATACTCAATTAAGTATTCGGAGAGGTATTCAATCACAACCATTGCAATACAAATATATTGAAATATGTTATATCGTATTACAATAATTAGCTCAGTAACTATTGGCACAGACTAACGAGTAATACAGACAATTCCTTAGCGACATGTGTCAAAAGGAGACTCGCTTTTTAGCGAAATATCTTCTAAAGGCATGAATAATGTGCATTTTATTTGATTTTACGTTAATCTATATAGCAAAGAGATTGTATTAGAACCAAATTTATGCTTAGAATACTGTCTGTCTTTCTGTAAATTGAAATGGAGACTCGCTTATTTTTGACACATGTCCGAAAGGAGGCTTCTGTTGCAAAGGACATGGCACTGGAATAAGGGTAATTTTGGCTTTCAGTAGATTTTGCTGATTTTTCTATGTCATTAAGGGCCTTAAAGGAAACATAAATATGCGAGGAATTTTATATGAGTAATAAGGTCCAAAGTTACTGAATAATATGGTGCCCAAATCGGTCAATTTTAAATGCATTTGTTCGCTGTAACCACCAAAAACGGAAACAAGTCGAGCAAAAAAGTGCCTTTAATAATTATAGTTTTTACATAATACAGGGCACGATAATGTCATATTCATATGAGAATCTGACTACACATATATTTATTTTGTTTCTGACATCGCTTGGAGGTGTTCCAACAACAATTAACAGACATTTTCATTCTGGTTTAATATATTCAATAAAAGTATAATGCCCTTGTCTTAGAAAATAATGTGCAGGGCGATCCTTATAACATTTTAACCCTCCCCCCCACAACTTCTTTATTTTTGGAGTAAAAGAAATCAATGTAGAGACAAAAGTTTTAGAATTTTTGGTGGGATTTTCCATAGTGTTATTGAAATTTATATAGGGGTGTTTTGTAAAATCTGTACAATCCAAAGTTATGATCCAGCCAGTGGCGGTCTATATAACAGGTGACATGTCACAAAAATAAATAGTTCAGCAAGAACCAACGAGAAGGTCAGAGTGTTTTCTTGCCAGGATGGGATGGGATGGTAGGATGATTGGTAGGAAGGAATAAAAAAATAAAAAAATAAAATTCTCAAACAATATACTATTCTGAACATAACAAAATGTAACATTTTCTGTAACTTACGGAACATAAATAATATAATTCATAAAAATACAAGTGCGGAAAGATGCGGTTTTGGAATGTTAGACGTGTAAAAGAGCACTTAGGTACGGCCGAAAAGTAGCAATCCGGTAAAATAAAAATGAAATGGTATTACAGGTTTTTAAAAATTAAATAGATTCGCCTATTTTTAGCTGCTGCGAAATGATCAATAATTGTATTATGAAATTTAAATTTTAACAAGGCCGGTTTCAATCTTTTAGCTAAACTACTCAAACGCGTTTGTTCCATAGAATTTCGCGAATACGTTTTGATGCGTTTAAGTGCCGAGAAGCTACGTTCTACAGAGGCTGAAGTTACAGGAATTGTTAAAATCAAACACAGTAAAGTATAAATTGTGGGGAATGAAACGAATATGATAGTGAACCCAAGAAATCTGTCAGCCCCGTTGCGTGGTGATACCCGTGCATCATGTTCTGGGGTTTTTAGCTTGTTTCATTTGAATATCCAGTGCCTCTCAAACAAACTAGATCAACTTTCGCTCTACCTGGACAAGTATAGATTTGATTGTATCTGTCTATCCGAACATTGGTTGGAGGAGAGCGCCCTGAGGTCTGTAACTATACCATGTTTCAATTTGTGCAGTTATTTTTGTCGGCCCAAACACAAACATGGAGGTGTCTGCATTTTTGTGAACGGGCATATGTTGGCAGAGCCTCTCGATCTAAACAAGTTTTCTAGTGTATGTGTTGCTGAATTTTGCGGCATACGTATTGGGAAACTGAAAGTCACTATTGTGTGTGTATACAGATCTTGTTTATCTGACTTTCATTTATTCCTAGAATATCTAGAGTCACTTTTGCATCACCTAGCCAACTTAAATGACGATAAAATTGTGCTAATTGGCGACTTTAATGTAAATTTTTTAGTCCCTTCCACGTGTTTGGTCGATTTGACTTGTCTGGTGGAAGAATTTGGTCTTGAGTTGTGTGTCTCGGAGCCCACAAGGGTGACGCTGCGGTCCTCTACATGTATAGACAATGTTATGACAAACTTCTCCCTCGAACGCTTACGGATTTGAAGTCGTCGATCCCTGTTTGTCTGACCACAGGGCCCAAATTGTTAATGTTTTGAATGTAGATGCCAGGCCCCGTGAGCCTACATTTCAAAGACGGTTTTCTGGCCACAAATTAAATAAGTTCAGGGAATCTCTAGATCTCCTAGACTGGAGCTCCTTTTTTACTTCAAATGACGCTAACGTTCTAAGTAACGTTTTAATTCAGAATTTCTCATTACTTGTTGACAAACATTTTCCATTAAAAAGGGTAAACACTGAAGGTAAACGACCTGTACATTGGTATACTGATTCACTACGCAAAAAAGAGATATTTTGTCTGTGGTCAAGACGGTGTGCGACTCAAAAAAATATCCATTTTTTGTCGATATATACAAATCTTTGAAGGCCGACTATAAAAAAGATGTGCTGCGAACAAAGTCAGCTGCATACAATTCCTTTATTAAAAACTCAGACAACAAAAGCAGGGATAGTTGGAGATTGATCAATTTTGAAAACAATAGACATGTCGAACCGTCATCCGCGGGTATTCCCGGTGAGGAATTTAATGCTTTCTTCACTTCAATTGCAAACAAATTAACACAGAGTATTATACCAACTAATTTCACTGATATTTACCCCAAAGCACTTGAACAAGTGTACTTAAATTGCAGAGCCGGATATCCTAATTTTAATTTTTTTCCTATTGATGAGAAAACAGTTGAACGGGCAATTGGTTCATTGAGAAGTTCTTCAGCATTGGATTTTTACGATCTAAATAGTAAGACTGTATTTGCTTCGGCAGATATTCTGATTCCCCTTTTAACTCATCTTTTTAATGTTTGTATTTCTACAGCGGTTTTTCCTGTATCTTTTAAATGTTCGAGGGTATTGCCGCTGTTCAAGAAGGGTGATAAGGAGTTAATTGAAAATTACCGCCCTATTTCTATAATCTCTATTTTCAGTAAGATATTTGAAATTATATTGAGGGATATGTTATATGGATATCTTGAGGAAACACACTTCTTTAATGAAAGCCAATGGGGTTTCCGCCGTGGCCGATCCACATCGGGAGCCGTCCGGGCGGTCGTGGACTGCGTGGTCGGGGGCCTTGAGGGTGGTGAGCGGGTGTCCTTGACGCTCTGCGACCTCGCCAAGGCCTTTGATTGTGTCGACCATGATTTGCTTATGTACAAACTGAGCTTATTGGGCGTGGATCAGCAACCTCTAGCACTTTTTAATTCATATTTTGAAAACCGCCGCCAATCGGTCAGTATAAATAATGAAAACTCAACCGTTTTACCCATTAAAAATGGTGTAATTCAGGGCTCGGTGCTTGGCCCATTATTTTTTCTCATTTATATTAATGACTTTCCGGGCTTTGTCTCGCCCTGTAAAGTGCAGTTGTTCGCTGATGATGCAACTCTAATTTGCTCGAGCCCTTCGTCTACTATTCTAGAAGAAATTCGTTCTAGTATTGACGCCACCGCCAAAGCCTGGTTTTCCGCAAACAAATTGCTCATGAACGAACGGAAAACGCAGAGGTTAATCGTATCATCTAGTAGTGCAAATACTGGTGGAGACAGCGTCGCCCTTTTGGGTTTCATCATAGACGACGGGTTGAGTTGGTCCAGGCACGTCGAGGGTGTGTGCAGAAGTTTAAGTTCAACAATTTATCAAATAAAGAAACTTCGTCCATTAGTAAATAGAGATATTTTGCGGAATGCCTATTTCGCGCTTTTTCAGTCAAAATTGCAATATGGTATTACCCTATGGGGGAACTCATCTAATGCCGTCAGGGCCTTTCGCTTGCAAAAGCGTGCCATAAGAGTCTTGCTAAACCTTGGTCCTAGAGAGTCTTGTCGATCCCATTTCAAAGCTCTCCAAATCATGACACTCCCTGCGCTCTTTATATATCGTAGCTTGTTGGAGATCCATGACAAAAAGCATGTATACAGCAAACAATCCGATATTCATGGATATCCAACACGAAACAAAGATGTGCTGCGGACTCATCGATACAGACTGGCCAAATCCGCAAGAAATTCTCTAGATATTCATTTATACAACCGTCTGCCTAGCTCAGTCAGGCTATGCGATAAAAATGAGTTTAAAGTAATTATTAAACATATATGTTTAAATAACATTTTTTACAGTGTACAAGAATTTTTAAATTGTGAACTTTAAGTTTGTTTGTGTTTTTTTATTTATTAATTGTTTGTATTTTAATAGTACCTAAATGAGCACGTAGAGAGGGCGAGTATAGTAATGTATATATATTTATGAATATTCTTATCTGTCATTCCCAATACGTGTTAATTTTAATTGACTTGCTACACATACTTTTTGTATTTTGTGGTCAAATAAACAGCTATCTATCTATCTATCTATCTATCTATCTATCTAAATTTCAGTGACTTCACTGTACAGTTCATTACTATATATAAACTGCAAAATTTCCGAATAATCTGACGATTCCCCAAAGGTATTCGGATCAGAATACCAAAGATGCAATTCATTTTGTAATTTTGTTCTGTCAAATAATTTTGGATAAGCTTGCAATATATGGAATCTAAGTATTTAACAGGAAATACTTTTTTATATTGATGAAATTTAGTTTTATTGTCTAAGTCCAAAAAAAAGGAGTCTATCACAATCTTTAAAGCGAACCTCTATCTGTGTTATAAAAATGTCAAAAATTTCGTTAAACAATCTACGGAAGTAAAATTTAGAATCGTCAAAGCCATCATGAGAGGTTTTTTGCCTTTTTGTTGGCTGTCCAATAGCGTCAGAAATATAATTATAAATTTTGTCAAAATAATCGCTATTCTCTCTCATATTTCTCAAAACTCCTGTCAAATTTGATATTCTGTTTTTGCAGTATGTCACATCTGCAAATTTATACTGCAAAATATTAAAAATTATGTCCGTATGTTCATAGATTAGATTGAAAGTGTTCAATAAAAAGCAAAAGGTGAAGTCTTTTAACAAATTTTTGAAGCCTACAGATTCTTTAATAGTTTTTTGATCATGAGAAAACTCGTCCCTTTCTAAAATTGTGTCGAACACTTCCTCTAATTCGGGTTTATTATTAATAATCAATTGAATAGTGCACGATTTGAAATTCCAACGTGTATCCGATCCACTAGGCAAATGCCTCCCACTTAGGTACTTCGTTTAGCACATTCATTCATTTTGAAGAGTGCGAAAAAAACGCAGACAACCCAGAAATATTTGCGAAAAAGATTTGGCACTCTTTAATTTTGGTAGCGGCGTCTTGTAATATTAGATTTAACCGATGCGCGTAATAATACCTAAAAAGTGTTTGCGGAGCTATCATTTTAACCTTTGCTTGTAAACCGTTTAATTCGCCAGACATTACAGCTGCACCGTCATAAGTTTGCCCGACTAATTTATTATGTATATCGAAATGACCAAAATTTTCGGTTAGCAGCTTAAACAAATGTTCCGCAGGTCTGCCAGAACTAACATCGAAAAATCCCATAAACCTTTCCACGACTGGACCATTATGAACAAAACGAAAAACTACTGACAATGCGACAAGCATTTAGCATCGGTAGTTTCATCTACTTGCCATGAAAAACAAACCGCGTCTCTAATTTCTGATGAAATTACATCATCAAGATTGTATTTATACTGTAGATCAAATCATTTTGAATATTTTTCGACATCCTGCTATCATAATGCGCGCAAGTAGACGTGCGAATTCATGGAAATTACCTTGGTTAAGGGAATTTTGCGACTCATCGTGCCCTCTAAATGCTTGTTCCTGGGTTGCGGGGTAAATAATTATATCAATTAACCGTTTTAGGATGCCCCGATTTTCTTTGACGACTTTATTATGCTTTAAAATATTTTCCCGATGCGCCGAACCAAACGCGTTTTGAATATTTTGTTTCCCGACTAATTTATTCTTTAGGGACGAATGCATATTATTATGCTCTTCTGATGAGATTTATATTTTTCGTTGAACAGCAAGCAAGGCCAGCAATATAGTTTATTGGTGGTTTCGGTTGCTGTTAACCAATCATATTTATTGTACCAATTGTCGTTAAAAGACCGATTGCTACCACGATTATTAGAATTTACCAAGCTTTTCATACTGGGCGTCGGTTTTAATTTAGGCGCGAACATCTTTTCATCATAATTTAACATATTAAAGCGCCGATTTAACAAAAAATTTACTATATCACCTGTAGTTGTAATACCTGTATCTGTATTGCTTACCACCTGCACCTGCCGAATTGTTACCCCGACTGCTTGGTCGTACTCCCGGCACTCCATTACTGCATTGCTAGGCCCGGCCATTATCCCGAAAAAAATCGTAGCGAGAAGCCTTCCTGACCTAACGATAACGACTCACGTGTTCAACTGAAACTGGTGCCCGTGGTGGGAAGAGAGAGACATGGTAAAGGATAGCCATAGCAATAACAAGTGCAGGTGAGAGCGGTGCAACACCTGCGCCCTGCGGTCAATCGACGATTCCATAGAGAGCTCGGGCTAGCCCCACCTGGCCTTCGCCGGGCCGCCCGCGGCACTTGTCCCGGCCGGAAAATGATAAATAAGAAATGCTATTTAATTCAGGGCACTCATCCGAAAATTCAAAATTCTGTTTGTTTTGTAATGTACCTAATAAGATTTGAGATTTGAAAAAAAAAACAAAGGAACCTAAGTATGTAATTACATTACAATTACTTTCTGATTTGATTGATAGATAAATGATAAGTGATAACTGATAAGGTTTTCCCTTTACTTTTATTCTAATTTCTTGAAAATTGGACCGATTATGCGATTAATTAACTGAATGTGAAGATACGTATGTCTTATACTTTTTACATATCTTACCATACCGAAATAAAAACGTAGAAACTGACTGTTAGTTACTAATAGATACACACTTACATAGACATGGATTCATTTTTTCTGATTTTTCGCGACTTAATTTAACCTATGTAGATAACAGACGCAGAGGGCCTCGTTTGGTCACTGTTTCCGGCCGCTCGCCGCTGGATCGGCTGGGCTCGCCCACCCTAATAGTTCAATGCCGAACATATACGTAACCTACGTTTATATCTATATCGTCGGGCAGCTCGGACGCGTTAGCTCTCGTAGCAGACATATGGCTTGGCTAGATTCGACCGCTACGGGCTTGCCCATCGGCATCGGGTGGAACGGCTGGAGAACCGCGCACCACGTTAGTTTGGGAAATTGAATCGCGCCCTCCCATAATAATTACCAAATTCAAATTTTGAATTTTGGTACCTGCCTATACGTATCAGTCGTGAGTCTATGATGTTCATTTGTAAATTTAATACCATTGTTGAGCACGATAAAAAATTCTTTTTCCGTTGTCTGGTTGGGTGGGCACTGCCCACCCTGCCCATTGCACGAGCCGCCACTGGATCCAGCTAAGATACCGATCCTGAGCCGTTTTCATATCTAATTTTTTTCACACCCTGTATCTCGGATATTAAATATTTGCAGATAAATTGAATATAAGAAAAAAACTATGAAAATAATACGGTTTAATTGCTGTGATTTTGTCTACTATGTATTACTGTCTGGACTTGGTATCTCAGATATTACAAAATTCTTGTTGTCATTTGGTTTATTGTGTGAGGAGGCGTGAACATAAGTATATCTCATAAAATTCAAGAACTTGGCTGGCTTAACATGCAATTTTGGGCAATTTTTTTTTATATAATCCCAGCAGCTCTTCGAGTCCTCCTCTGTCGCTTAGGTCCAGGTTGATTCACAGGTAGGATGTATACAGGGTGTCCCCAGATTGACTTAACAATAGGTGTGAAAGGCGAAAAATTTTAAAGTTCAAGTTGAAACTTAACCTTTAGGGGATCATCCTTGCTCGATTAGAAACTAATTTGCAACATATTTTTATATTTTAAAAAGCAGGCAATTTATTCATATTTATTTTAGATATCGAAAAATTTTATAAAAAAAAGTTGTTCAGAATGCAAAGTCACCGTACCAAGGTTTAAAACAATCCACATACTTTGTTTTTTTTTAATTTTTCCATTTTTTCGGTTTTAGCGCAAATCGAGTAGGTACATTTATTGAAAAATTTTAACGGAAGTTGTTCAGAATGCAATTTTAAGGCCCTTTACCAAATTTCACAACAATCTGCATAGTGAAATTAAAAAAAAAATCAAAGGGTGTCAATTTTTTCTCCTTTAAGTCTATCTGGGGACATCCTGTATGATGTCATACTTACCTTTTTAGACAGAATCCTTTATAAAATAAAAACATGCAAATGTGTCTATTACGATGAATTTAATATCCAAATTAAAATAAAATGATTGTTTCTTGGTTTGTTATGCCCCTTTAATTTGACAAGTTTACATGGCACATTTCCATAAATTTTCTTAAGAAAAGCGAGTCTAAAAAGCAAGCAAGAGTATTTTGGTACCTTTTGGTTTAAAATGAAGTCCATGGCTAGTTGCAGTGTAAGGAAGTACAGAACACAAAAGATTTTTCCAATTTCTTCTTTATATAGCGGACCATTGGTTTGCTTTGGAACTTTAAACAAATTTTCAATTTTCATTCTTACATACGTGAAAGACACTCTTCCAACATATAATATCTAGAATTCTCATTTCTTCAGCTGGTTGAACAGATCATCCCATAATCACCAAAATAGCGTTTATTCTTCTGCAATTCACGTAACAGTCTGTTAATAAGATTTTCTTCATGTGTATAGAAATTTCATATTATCACAAACAAATCTACCTACAAAAACTCTTTTAATATGACATAACTGCGAATTATTGACCGCTAATGGAGCTCGTTAGCGTAAAAAGAACATATATAGTAATAAAGCTGGATATTTAAAATATTGGACATTCTAAACGTCAGAAACTGACATACCTATAACCACAAAATACCCTCCTATAACATATAAGTCACCATTTTTTCATTGAGTAGCGCCACTCCAGTCTGCAAACAACAATGCAATATGACATCATGCTCGGGTCTTTAACATAGTGTTGGTCCAGTTTGTCCGCCTTCTCACCTCGGGGATGTATGGTTGTAGAAATGGATGTATGGTAGTGGAATAGCTATTAGCTAGACTCTGTCACATACAGGGTGTTTCAGTCATGATGTGAAAAAATTTAACCGCACAGAGGGGGAGGTCTACTAAAAAGGAAAATGTGAAAGACATTTTGTTCTCTTTTTTGTGGCACTGGAGAGCTATGTTGCCACTTTCAATCATTTTTTTTGTGTAAGGTGAAACTGAAGAAATAAGAAATACCTACCTTTCAGGCATTTTTGTTGGGGTGCAACGTGCGAGTTTAACAGCTTTTTTCGCTGACTTTTGATTTTTTTAATTTTGAATTTGTATTAAGCTATTTTTTCTCACCTGTAGTTAAAATTTTTTACATCATGACTGGATACACTGTATGTCTTGAAAGAGGAACAGAATTGTTTGTTGTACCCTAGGATTATATTATTATTATTATTATTATATTTTCATTCTACTTTGATCTCTCTGAAATATTTATTTACAAGCTTCTGAGACAATATCCCCATGGTTTTTTCTTTGCGTGAGCTGTTACCTTTATGCAAAACCAGTCGAAATCTGATTTTGACATTGATTGCATCAACTCTCCTGATAAAGGAAACCTACAGTGGACTTTCTAAGTTTTGCTTGTGTAAAACAAGATTGGCACATTAGTAAACCAACATTTAATAATACAGTGTGTCTCAATTTGATACTGGACACCTCAGAAATATATGAAGGGCAAGGAAAACAAATGGTATCTATTTTTTTATTGGTAGTACCAAGGGAGAGTATCTCATCGGCGGTGGTACTTGGATGGGGTAATTATTTCATGGCCTGCTATTTTCAAGAAACCCCATTAGGGATTTTTTTACGACAAAATGTTATTAAGAAAACTTGTTCAGAATGAAAAACTGAGTAGACTCACAAAATTTCAAAAGGCTAGGCCTACTTTAATTTTTAGATTTATCTCCCATTTTTTTCTTAGAAGAGTGTCCTTTCAGGAGTTTTCACGTCAAAATTTTATTTTTTCACGATGATCAAGTTTCCTTAATAATATTTTTATGTGAAAGCTCTAGAAAGGACACATTTCTAAGAAAAAGTGTGAGAAAAAGGCGAAAAAGATAAAAATCAAAGTAGGCCTATACTTTTAAAATTTTGCAATTCTACTAATTTTTTTTTTCATTCTGAACAAGTTTTCTTTATAACATTTTGTCGTAAAAAACTCCCTAATAGGGTTTCTTGAAAATCAGCTATTTTAAATAATAATAGCAGGCCATGAAATAATTACCCCATCCAAATACCACCGCCTATGAGATACTCTCCCTTGGGACTACCAATAAAAAAATAGAGACCATTTGTTTTCCTTGTCATTCATAAAGTTCTAAGGTGTCCAGTATCAAATTGGGACACACTATATAAAGGGTGTTCATTCAATCTGAAAATTATGTTAGTAAATAATTAAATGCTACAGTAGATTCTCAATATTTGAGCTAATCAGCATACTTCGATTTGTAATATTTTTTTTTCCGAGGTTTTTTCTGATGACTAGAAGCTCGACTGGAAGGTATCTCTATCTAAGTCCTATGTAATAGTTTTGTTAAAAACAATTATTAGATTAATTACACACAAGGGTGGGCCGAAAAAATTGAAAATATTTTTTTCAAGTCATAATACTGTGCAAATGTTGCTAATTGGGGAGACTAAAAAGTGATAAAAAAGAAATAAAATCGGTTTATATCCTGTCGCACAAATAGTGCTCTAAAGATCCTTAATCCTTAATGTTTCGGCTATTCATATCTGTACTTGCACCTCGATTTGTCGACAATTGTATATTTTTGCCAGATTTTGGTCTTTTTTAACGTGTCTACGTAATAAGCTAAGGTTTAATCTAGTTTTAGTAATGGACAAAGAAATTACACCTAATTGTAAGTATTGCATTGAGCTGGTTTCTGTAAATATTGTAAATTGTTAAGTGTTGCTCTGGGATGTTTACACTCATGTTTTTTGTAGTGCCCTGAAGATGATAGAATAATACTATCGAAACGTCGGCAAATTTAGAAACGTAGTTTCATTTCTAATCGGTCCCTATACCCATAAAACAGCTATAAGCTCTAAAGATTGTTGAAATTCGGAAAAATAGTTATTTATTTACCAAGGCGCAGAAGTTCAACTTTTTATGACTCATGTGGAATTTAGTTTCCGAGGCCTCTGGCCGAGGCAAATAAACCACATGAGTCATAAAAAGAACTTCAGTGCCGAGGTACATATTATATTTTTTTTTAAATCGAAAAAAAAAAAAGTTTTATTAGGCAAGAAAATAATCATAAGGGATCACCCGTCCATGAACCAACTGCGCGCGGCGTTGCTTGACTTTGACGATCGCTCTACCTAGGTCAAGTATGATAAGACGGCGCCTTTAAACAGACAAACCAAACTGCTGCTTGTTGTGCAGCCTCCATAACAAATCTATTGATATTCAAACCTACTAAAATATTTATACTGGAAGATTGTGCTGCTATAGGTTACAATTTCGCAATGTGTACGAAAAGTTAAATGGGCCTTTTGTGGCCGGGTTTTGAATATTTGGTCACTTTTGATGGGCGATGGCTCCGCGTCTGACGTTTGATGTTTACATCTCGCCAAGGCCTACTTATTGAAAAAATCGTACAATAATGGGCTACTTCGGTGCCGATTTCTGAGCTTTTAGTGACGATTTTGGGACACTTCAGTGCCGATTTCAAGAAAAAAATATTTTTACGAAATTTTTTAAAAAGAATATTTCAAGTCGGTTAAGGTCTTCTGCATAATAGCTGTCAAATGTAACAAATTCCCGCCCTCGTCTTAACTCGCTCGAGACAGAGACACAAACGCAACGCTCCCCCCCCCCCCCCACCTACCACTCTTGCCACAATGCCACGCCATTGTTCTGTCAATCTGCACTGAACTTATTAATCGTGCTTGATGCATGTTTAGTTCGCTCTTCCGGTTATTATTTTGGCATTTGCATTTATTTCAACGTTAGTTTTGTGTTATGACATTTGGTACTTAAATTTAATAATTAAAGCCAGTACAGTACCTAACAAAATAATTGGTTTGTATAAGAAAGCATTTATCTCAATGATTACAGGTAAGAGAATCGTGCAACTTTTAAATGCTCTGCATGATAAATATTACAGCCTGCACCAAGTCATATCTCTCCTTTGAGCAACACCGAATCACGTCCTCACCAGTAGGAAGCTTGTTTACTGAAAAATCTTTAGGTATACCAAATATAGAGCAATAAACTATCCGTCTTGTGATGATTTTCATAGGTACAGCCATAGTATATCAATGTTAAAGTCACAAAGTTAGGTACACACACAAAAAGGTCATAACACAAAACCAACATTGAAATAAATGCAAATGGAAAAATAATAACTGGAAGAGCGAAATAAACACGCATCAAAAACATCTAGTATGGGCAGTGCAGACGGACAGAACAATGGTCCGGCGCTGTGGCGACAGTGGAAGGTGGGGGAGGGGGGGAGCGTAGGGGGGGGCCCCGACTCTAGCTTGCGACGAGCGCAAGAATTTGTTAGATTTGACTGCTATTGTGCGAGCGGAAGACCATAACCGATTTGAACCATTCTTTTTTTCTAAATCATTATCGGTTCGAATAAGAGTTGACTAGAGATATTATAATTCGATATTCACAAGTTCAGTGAGGTAAAAAATTATCGTAAAAATATAATTTTTTCCGAATTTCGGCAAACTTTAGAGCACTTGCGCAACCGGAAGATATAAACCGATTTTATTTCTTTTTTATCCCTTTTTAGTCTCCCCAATTGACATCTTTTTTACGGTATTATGACTATTAGACACGTTTAAATAACCATTTGTGGACAACTCTTCCTACTTTGATTATCGTGAATATTACAAAAATTATGAGCCAAATTAAAAGTATGCCATTTGGTCCAAAAATTTAGATCCTGTTGAATGCTTAAATTTAAATTACTTTTTTAGTTGCGCTTTTTGTTATCCTTAAAAAATTAACGTTTATTCCTACATATTTCCAGATTTTATAACTTTTTGAACACTCTGTATATATCAAAGGTTAACTTGCTATATGCAAATCTTGAAAACAAAACAAGGATTTTTTTTTATCAAGAATAACTTTTTGCTTAAAATGAACAGAGTCGAGAAACTGAGGTCAGTTCTAACTATGAACATACTGTAGATGAACTATCTGCATCCTTTGCTCTATGTGATTTACTGGACTTAAGAGCTTACAGAAAATTGCCTTCATCGACCAGTGCCAGAGCTGCTATTGGTTTGTCGGTCCTCTTAGCTCACTTGTTCGCTAAGACAAGTCAATAGAACCTCTAGCACTGGCCGATCACACGTGTATCAGTGTTTATATTACGATGTACGAGGATAGGTGACACAGCGGGCTGCTCGAATCTGTCCGTTCGCCGGTAATACAAAGTGTGCGAGAAAGATAGCATACGAAGTCCCAGATTTACTCGTTACTATTGTGACGCTATGCACGGTTGATATGATAGGTATTGAAGGTATTTAAACGAGAATTCAACGCCTGCTCATATGAACCAATGAAATGATATGATTTTTGAAATATTAACCAATCAGGTGATGATTTCAGCGATAATACCACTAGTGGTATTTTCGCTGAAATCCTACTCTCTTAGTTACGTCCTAGTTACCCTAAACCAATATTGTGGCAGCTAAAACTGATACCCGATAACTTCTTCACATTACCAAATTTAATATGGGACTATAATATATGTTTTCAGTTGAGTGGTTCAGTGCCGAAGTTGCCTAAACAACAATTAATAGAAAATGAGATAATGATGTTCAAAGTTTGAGTAGAGTTTAAAAATTACGACTTGCCAGACAAATGTAAATTTTGTTTGGTATGATGTGAGGTTTAGTAAGACCATTATAAAGTACATTTAAAAAAATATTTTTTACATAGAACTGAGTTTAGATGAAAACGAAATGTAGGCATATTTGGCCCTAAGAGAATTTATAGAATTTGTGTTATTTGTATTATTTATGTGTGGAGTAGGCAATAAGGGATAAAATGTAAGAAAGAATGAGAAAGGTATTGAGAAAGATCTATTAAACTAAAGAATACATTATTCACTCTTGTCAGTCATTTCCGATTCTTGATTTTGTGGATTTTCTGCTTTATGCCTAACCCTCAGCATTTCTCACTATTTTCGTAAAATTACTAAAGACAAACTTGCCTAACCCACAAGTGATTTTTAACAAGTAAAATAATATATAACAAGATAGTTCACAGATAAAACTATGTATATTACAAATTATTACATACCTGAGGAATCCATATCATCATTATTTGGTTCATAATTTCTGTCATCGTCGCTGTTATCGGCAAAACACTAGGCTCACTCTCAGAGTCTAACTCATTAGCCGCCATGTTGTTTGTTGAATAGGCAGGTTTGGCTTGTCATTTCTGTCTATTATACCTAACTGCCTAACCTTTAGATAGATGGCACCACCAAACATTAGTAGTTTAAAGGATAGGCAACTTTGGCACGCATAGAAATGATAAGTTAAAATGACAATATACAACAACCGGCTGTATAAAAATTTTGTTGCTTAGGCGACTCTGGCACTGAACCACTCAGTTAACACATTGATCATTAAATATCTATTAGCACGAAAAAACATATTCAGAACCGAAAGTTCAATCTAAATGACAGCTAGCTGTCAAACTAACTATTTTCAGTTGTTAAATTCTCTTTTTAAATACAACTCGTGGTATGCCTAATAATAGATAATACCTTTCCTTAATTTATCACTCATTATAATCCCAATGCTAAGAAAATACCACTCCTGCTGCGCAGTCGTGGTATTTTCAGCTTTGGGATTATAATTCATAAAATTAGCGAAAGGTATTATCGATAATAGACACACCACTTGATATATTACCCCTGAAAATACTGTTTTAAATTTATATTTACTTTTAAACAAACTAACGCAAAGGTAATAGTAACATATCTGAATGATAGAAACATGTACACAAATTATTATTTTACATAAAATATACTACCTATAGGGTATACAACTTTAAAACTGAACAAATCTGTAAAATCTTTATTTTTGGAGATAATCGCCTAAACTTTTGTTTGTTTGAAAGGCCTTCAAAAACCGCTTCTTTCAACCTTTGTGTCATTTTCAAAATACAAATACAGAACCGGTTATAATTTTTTTAGGTACCCCGATTTCACAAAAAAAAAACCGTTTAGCGATTTTTTTTTATTTAAAATCTGACACCACAACCTTCATCACAATACCCCAATAATATCCCCATAGACCAAATTTTGACAATAAAATATACAAGGAGTTTCATTCTGCAGGGTGTTAAAGTTGAGCAAAATAGGAATTTTAAAGGCATCTGGCGAGTCAAATGTGCCATTAAATCCCTTCAAAAGAGTTGAACGGTCAACAGGACAACTCAAAGTATTGGTGTGCAAAGATTCAATACAAAAATATGGGTACACAGGATCATTAGAAGTCAAGCTTCTGTCCTTTCGGGGGATGGCCTTATCCCACTCCATAAGTCTAATTTTAGGCACTTCAAATAATGAAACCTTTTCCTTATTGTCCTCATAACCTGCCGCTGACTGAATGCGAGTAACTGTGAGAGAACGAGACTTAGTTTGCTCCCCTTGTCGCTCGGAACTATCCTCCGAGTATGGACAAGAAGCAGCACCGCTTGAAATTGAATTTACTCTAAACCATTATATTGACAACTCACCCCAAAAACGTAAAAAGTGACAGACCACTAACTAATTAGAAATTAGCACCCTCTCAACCACCCCCTTTTTATGAAAAGTACAACAAATCTCTACTAAGAGTTATTCAGGTATTAATTTTGTTCACTAAAAACTACTGTATGACCCAAAACTAAATAACAACCATTTTCATCCCCCATTTTCACTCCTTTCTTTGTAGATTACGTATACTAAATTTGACGCCACTATCTTAATCGTTCGAAAGTTACTTTCGACATTTTAGAACATTTTAAACCGACTTGGCAAATACGATTTTTTGGGAATTGTTTTGCTGAAACAATACTTCTGCTCACACAGTGAAGTGGAAGTAATATAAATAAACCATTACGTTTTTGTAGGCAAGGTAACAGAGGAACAACTTGATAAGTGGTGTAAAGCAATCGATGAGGAAGAACATAGGAAAGAGCAAGAAGCTTTGGCTCACTCTCAGTGGTTGAAAGAGAGGGAAATTCGAAAACAAGAAATAGAGAGAGCATGGAGGCCTATCAAATCACCTTATCCCATTCCTGGTCAGAAAAGAAAAAGTTCAGACATTTTGGAAGGTTTGATTGACAACGAACAAGATGACATGCAGCGCCAAAGTCCCCAACTCACCCCTTCCGTACCAGAATCACCAAAACCTGCACTGTCACCATTACTTACAAGCCTGCTTAAGTCTCCCTCCCAAGTACAAAATGTGTCTGTTGCAGCATCATCAATTCTGCACACGGCTATCACCAACCAAAGAATAGTGACAAGCATGATCACAAACCCAACAATCTCAAGTCTATTGAATTCGACAACAGCTGTTACAGTTTCACCAAGTCTGCAGCAGTTAGTCAGCAGTGCGATAGGCCAAGAGCCCGGAATGGTCGCTGATCAAATGCAGCCATTGAGTGCTGATATTTTAGATGATCCTAATCTGCCGAATTTAAAGATCGATGATTTAGCTAACAGCATTTTAGTTCAAGATGGGCCACTACCAGAAATTAAGAAAGAAGAGGTAGACGATATTATTTCGGAGATTATCGACAATGTGCAGGATATTGTTGATGATCCAGAGCAGCACTTGCAACTTGATGGAAATGGCGATATTAATATAAATCTTGAGTTAGAAGATTTAGAAGAAGAAGATGATCTTGCAGAGGTTGAAATACACAGCACAGAACCAAAGGAGCCACCAGTTGAAGTAGCCAAAACTACAGAAAAACCTAAGGAGAGCAAACCCGAATCAGTTATGCCTGAAGTTGACCCATTTGAGTTTCAAGAAGATCCTGTGATTTTTGAAAGCATAAAGCCAAGTACCCCTATAAAAGATTCAAAGCAATACATTCCACAATATCAGCAAATGCAGTTGCATCAGCAGCAGCTGCTGCAGCAGCAGCAACAGCAGCAACAACAGCAAATGCTTCAACAACACCAACAGTTCACTGGTCAACAGAACCAACACCAACAGTCATATCAGCACCAACACGGTCAACACCAGCTGTCAATCAGTCAACAGCAACAGCACAGGGATCAACTTGAAGAACAGAAAACTGTGATGCAACCAGACTCGCCATCACCACCGGTGCAACAACAACAGCAAGCGCCAGTAAGCTCAGGATGTTCATTTATTTCTAAGCTCTAAAAAAATGTATATTTTGTTTTAGGTAAAGGTGGACCCAATCCCAATGGAAATCGAGATAGTAAACCCGAAAGTTGTTGATGAGACAAATATTCAAGAATCAGAATCCATAGCTTCGGAAGAAGATGATGTAATACAAGAAGTTGTGGAAAATCCATCGCCATCTAATCAGGAATTGAGGTATGTGCGATTTTATGGTCAACAGTTAAGCAGGGTGTAGAAAGACATAATAATATTAAAAGTGTTCACATGGTATTCTAAATATATATTACAATGTTATACTTTTCTAAGTTGGAAATCAAAACCATGTTCATTGCTTTAATTAGTGCTGGCAAACACCAGAAAAAATCAAAACCGATTAATCGGTTTCTGTTAAATTCGGTTTAAAATTGGTTAACTGAATACTCGACTTCAAAACCGGGTAACCGAAATTTTGGTTAATCGGTTAAGCGAATTTTGGTCTCAAACAGACAACAGATTATCGGTTAACCGCGGTTTTGACAGACTCTGAATCCACTAATTTTTTTTTCCTTAAATTTAATTCAAAATCCATAAACATGATGACAACTGGCAACACTGCCTACTGCTACGAAGACGACAGAGACAGAACTCACAGAACAGATTAAATGATTAATCAAAAACCGGATTAACCGGTTAACTGAATAACCGGTTTTCGGTTTCGGTTGCCAGAACTAGTTTTAATACTTGATTCGAGGCCACATAAACATTAAAATATTTTAATTTTTATTCTAACTGAAAATTGTCATTTAGTTTACTGTCCGCTTAATCATTTCTATAGATACGCCACTGATCCTGTAGTAAATATATTGTCTTTGTCGCATATTAAAGCTTGTAGCAACTGGCTAAAATCTCTTGATTTTGGTCTATAGTAAAGATGAAATGAGAAATTAAAATCCCTTTTCCAGCATTTAATTATAAGCATAACGTATTTAGTAACTTAATTATATTGCTTTACCTTTTGCATTACCCCGCCCCCAAAATGTAATCCTGGAGTATATGCCTTTGGTAGTCAAATGAATAACTCTGACACGATATCAGGCTTAATGATAGAAAAGAAACTTAGCAGAAACATGGCAATCACAATAAAAAAAGCATGCAGCAAATCTAAAATGGGTTTTATTTGGATTCTTATATTCTATGACTGGTTGTGAAGACAATTCGCGTGTACCAGGTGTGAATAATTATTGATAACCATTCTAAAAAGTTAACTTCATTTTTTCGAAATTTCAAAACTATAGACTTAATTGAAATCACGAAAACAAGTTTTAAACATACTGATATCAAAATTTTCCAAATGACTTCGGTTATGTTCAACATTCAAATCGACTGTGGTTTGGTAACAATAAATTTGTAAGAACAGAATCAGAAATCAATGGACCCCTACCATAAAATGTTTTTTATTTCTGTGAGAGACGGCTTACGTGAATATGCCCAAACAATTTGCTTCCTAAGCGCCAATCTTTTACTAGTAAATTGACATGTTTGTGGGGTGCTAAATAGCGGCAAGACGTCAATACGATATGAGAAGGTATCGATACTTTAAAGGTACTCATATAATGAGAAGTATCAAAAAATGTTTTGAGTCCTTCTTATATGTAGTTCATCAAGTTGCAGAAAAATTTGGTGTGCCCAAATCTACCATTTTTGATATAAAGAAAAATAAGGGTGAAATACGAAAATTCGTTTACTTAATGGGACAGGTGTTCAATAGCTTTTTATTGCCATAATATATTTGTTTAAATTATAAGGTAAAGGGCAGGTTATTAGAAAGGCAGAAAACCCAGCTGTATTATCAATATTAACTTTCCATCCTAGGCTTTGCCACAACTTTGATTTTGCGTGTTTTTAGCAGAACACCAATAAACAATAACTTTTGTTACCTTGAAAAATTAATATCCCAATATGGTTTTGACACCAAGAATCAAAATGTTGGGGTCGATTTCACGAGGCAAAGTGAAACGAGCAAAATGGACCTTTGATTTTGTGGAAATAAATACATAGGAATGTACTTTTCAGTTTTGATGATCATAAATTATTATACTATCTATGTGGTCTACTTAAATATTATACTGATTTTTTTTAACTTAGTTTCAAAATATTTGAAAAATAACTGGTATATTTTATCCGAGGCTATCATATGAGCTAATCAGCCAAAAATATGATATACAGGGTGGTCCAAACTTTACCAGCAATACTTTAAAAACTGCTAGAAAATTTCAAAATAATAGGATTTTTTCATATGAACATATATCGAAAACTCAATGGTTTTCGTTATACAGGGGATTAAAGTTGGAATTTTTTTAACAATATTTTTATGTATCTCCTAAAATATGAGAGATAATTCGATAACGTTTGGTAGACATCTACAATATCAAAGTAGCTTTAATATTAGGGTATTTCCCATTTTTTTATTCAAGCAGGGGGTAGTCTTCAACAAATTATCATCTAAAAATGATGCGACAATCCAAAAATGATTTTATCTCATCACTTTTGAGTTCTCCTGTTAATTTAGAGAAAGAAAGTGTGTTTTTTTCGAAAAACCCTTCGTTTTGTCCAAAACACGTAGATATTTAATCATTCTTCGAGAGCGGTCAAACGTAGTCGAAGACTTACGCTATCATGTTAGCCTTGACTGAAGGAATCAAGCGTTTTGTTTTTCAAATAAACGGGCAGTTTTGACGTTTGGGCAAAATAATTATTGACATTAATTAGGTGTTATTAGATCTGTATCTGAAAATCGATAGGTATGCCCACATTATTTTCAAATCCAGAATATTGCGACATACATTTTATTTATGGATTCTGCAATGGAAATGCTTATGAAGCTGTTAGAGAATATCAGCGGAGATTTCCGAATAGAAGACAGCCAACTCGAGGAGTGTTTGAGTCCGTGCACCGTCAGTTCAGGGAACAAGGCCTAAACAATGGTAATCGCAATAATATTAATAGAAACGATGATATCATAAATCAGTTACCAACTAGAAGGCGCATTTTAAGGGCATTTGATGAAAACCCTAATTTATCGTCTCGTAGAGCCTCTTTGCAACTAAATATCTCGAGATCAAAGATTCTTAGAACACTTCATCGAGATGGCAGAAATGCATACCATTTCACACCTGTTCAAGAATTAGTGCCTACAGATTACCCAAAGAGAATTCGTTATTGTGAATAGCTGTTAAATAAACTACGATTAAATGTTCAGTTTTTGCACAAAGTGATTTGGACTGATGAAGCTTCATTCACAAGAACGGGAATAACTAATTACCATAATTTTCATATTGGGCACGACAAAATCCACATGAAGTTCGCCCAAGAACATTTCAAAACAAATTCGCAGTGAATGTGTGGTTGGGAGTAATATCTAATAACCTCTGTGGGCCATTTTTTTACCAGACAGGCTGACTGCACCACTCTTTCTTAATTTTTTACAGACAGAGTTAAATGTTTTACTGGAAGATGTGCCATTGAATGTATTGGCTAATAGTTGGTTTCAAATGGATGGTGCACCAGCGCATTATGGCCTACAGGTGAGAAACTGGGTTAGTGAACATTATGGAGACCATTGGATTGGACGATTCCCGAACAGAGATGAAGAAGAGGGACCTACAGCTTGGCCTCCCAGGTCTCCAGACCTCACCCCAATGGATTTCTTTGTTTGGGGATATTTAAAAGAAAAAATCTACAGAACTCCTGTACGTAATCGTGAAGAGTTAATTCTATGAATTCAAGAGGCCTGTCAAGAATTAAGAATGAATGATCATCTATTATCAGCAGCAGTTAATAGTATCCCCAGAAGGTGTCGGTTGTGTATCGATGTTGGCGGTAGTCATTTTGAACAACTGCTATAAAGGATTATGTATCGAAGCTGTAATTGTTCTTATTTTTCTTTTATTTATTCCTCTGATTTTGTTTGTTGTGTTATATGAGAAATAAATATCTTTTTTATTTTTTCTTATTTCATTTCAAGTTGAGTGTTTCAGGTTACCGGAGGAACGTCGTTGCGTTTCGTAATAAAACTCATTAGTTTACTATAACATTTTATATTCAGTCAAGGCTAACATGATAGTGTAAGTCTTCTTTACTAAATTTACCGCTCTCGAACAAGGGTTAAATATCTACGTGTTTTGGACAAAACGAAGGGTTTTTCGAAAAAACGCCAAGAGCACTTTCTTTCTCTAAATTAACAGGAGAACTCAAAAGTGATGAGATAAAATCATTTTTGGATTGTCGCATCATTTTTAGGTGAGAATTTGTTCCCAACGCCCCGCCACTGCTTGAATGAAAAAATGGGAAATACCCTAATATTAAAGCTACTTTGATATTGTAGATGTCGATCAAACATTATCGAATTATCTCTCATATTTTAGGAGATACATAAAAATACTGTTAAAAAAATTACAACTTTAATCCCCTGTACAGCGAAAACCATTGAGTTTTCTATATATGTTCATATGAAAAAATCCTATTATTTTAAAATTTTCTAGCAGTTTTTAAAGTATTGCTGATAAAGTTTGGACCACCCTGTAGATCCATTGCGTAGGATCCTGACTACTTAAAAAATTACGCTAATTAACATTCAAATTTTTGCGTTGCGGTTTTCTACGAATACTAAATACTAATTAGTAATTTAATTGGAATAATATTTTAACAGGTCACCACAACCCGAAATTCCCTTGAAGGCAGACACACCTGAAATCCCTAAAGAATCCGAAGAAGGGGTACCGGCAACTGACCCACCTCAAGGCCAGAAGGGATCTGGTTCAGTTGAGATTGTTGAAGTTGTCATGGAGGATCTAGAATGCAGCAAAGAGTTGAACAAAACACAAATACAGGATATTGTACATTCAAATAAAATTGAAGAGCCAGAAGAAACAAAGCCAGAAAAGCCAAATGAAGAAGAGCAGGAGGACGATGAAGAGAGGGAAGAAGAAGAAGGTGAAGAAGAACAACAAGAAGAGGAAATCAAATCTGAAGAAGAAAGCAAACTGGAAGAAAAAGAAGTTGTAAAAGATGAAGCAGAGTCTGCAAGCGATGCAACGGATACTAAGAGTACTGTTGACGTAAATGCCGAAGAGCAGGGGCAACCTGAAACTGCAAATTTTCACGAAGAACTTTATGACAATGTCAGTATGGAAGTAAAGATAGACAAAACAGGGAAAACTAAGAGGGACTACTCTAGAACAAAGAAGAAGGAAGAGAAAGGATTAGATGTTCTGCTAGCAATTGAAAAGGCACACCTTGAAGATGTTGACTTTAATGAAGAATCAATCGATCACATTTCAGATATAGAAAAGAAGGACATTAAACTGAAGAAGATATCTGAGAATGAGCGTTCAAATAGCCCTTGGACAGAAGAAGAAGATGTTTCTAGTGCTACAGGTATTAGAAGGTACTCAACACCTGCAACACCTATTGATTCGGTACCGAATTCGCCTGCCTCAAGTATCACTTACGACGATGACCGCGATTATAGAAATTGGAAGAAGTCTGTGATATTGGTATACAACAGGTTGGCAACAAATAAATATGCATCATTATTTTTGAAGCCGATAACTGAAGATCAGGCGCCGGGTTATAGTAGTGTTGTGTATAGGCCAATGGATTTGCAGACGATAAAGAGGAACATAGAGAGCGGTGTGATTCGCACAACTTTGGAGTTTAAGAGGGACGTGATGTTGATGTTTACAAATGCGATAATGTACAATAAGACAAATGACACAGTGTATAATATGGCGAAGCAGATGCAGGAGGAGTCGTTAAATCCCATCGATATCCTGATGCAGGCCCAAGGACAAGTCAGCATGCCATCGAGAAGGGAAACGAGGACCAGCGAGTCAAGTTCAAAGAGGAAGAGGCCCATCGAGGAGAATATAAAGAACAAGAAGCGCAAGGAAGACTAACATTATGGATTCAGGTATCTCGCAGAAGAGGTCCTGGATTTCACTTATTTCTTTTAAAAACACCCAAACTATGAGGAGGCATTGTAGTTATTGAGTTTAATTTATTTGTAGTGGGTAAACGAAATATTTTGGATAGCTTTATATTGTTGGAATATATTGTTAAATTTTAGACTATCTGAAATTTGCCTTAAATTTACGACAATTTTCTACATAAAATTATTGATAATCAATCCATGTTACTTATTCAAGTCTATCTATGTAATTAAATGTAATTAAATTGTCCAAGTATCAAATTTAAAAAGGGAACGTAATAGTCTCTATATGAATATCAAAATAAAAATTGTACAATTTTCTATTTAGTAAAGGATTAAACAATATATTAGATGTGATATAAATAATAATATATGTGCTCCCAAAAAATAATAAACAACAAGAAATATTCACTCTTGTATTAATTAATTCATATCTTCTCAACTCTGGTCATACGTGGATGCCACGTGTTGACATGTCACCATAATCAAAGATGTGTACAACCTAGATACACAGAGCTCGAGTATCACGGGGGGTACGCCTAATGTCTCACATTTTTTGAGCTGCTGGAGAATCCCGAGATAAACCTGCTTGTATGGTAAGTGCAAGAGAGTCGAAGCGAGGTGGGCGAGAGACAGGTAGACAGCAGCCGCTCACCAATGACCATCTACTCGATACAAGATAGCACAATTATCAATTTATTTGGAGAATCTGTGTTTCTGAATATCTAGATTTTATAAAACTTTGCCATCAAGACCATATTTATACCATAGCTCACAATTTTAGGCTTTGGAATAAAAAGGGAATTTGCTTTGCTTATGTATGAAAAATATATAGTTTAAAAAAGCTTCAGTGCTATATCAATTTCATGTGATTCTGGAAGTGTCCTTTTCCAATTTATTTATTTTATAATAATCTAGACATTGGTAAGTTGAAATCTTCCTCTTATACCTTCATTTAATTAAGAGAAAGTTTTAGAAACAAGGGCTATGGACTAGTCTGTTGGACTTGTTCACATAAACTAAATATTAATACAAGCATTTTTGTTGGTTGTTTTGTATAATAATTTGATTGTAACAAAATACATGACGAAGTTAGATAGTCTGTTTCTACCAGGGACCCTTTAAAATAAGAAAGGGTCCCTGGTTTCTACAAAGGGTAAGCTGCTGTGCTACAAGTTTAGTAGGCGGCTCTGAAATAAATCACAATATTTGACGTTTCAATATGTTTAAACAAGGCGTTAGTGACATTTCACAACATATTTGTGCATTCATTGTTGTTGACAAATAAAAATGTCTCGTGGTAAGGCTGTTTCTGAAGAAATAAGGAATCTTATAATTCACTTACATTCAAAAGGCAAATCTGTGCAAAATATTATTAAACTTTACTGTACAATAACAAGAACGACCAGGAAAATTTTAAAATTTGGATTAAACTTTACAAAACTACTCCGTTGCTCAGAAGAGGAGAAATGGAAGTCGGCCACATTTTTCTGATATAAATTTAAGGGCTCTGAGAAGGATTATCCTGCAAAATCGTCGGGCTAATTATGGAGAATTGAGAGTTTTATAGAATCAGGCAACAGATAAATGTTTTTCAAGGGCGACTTGTCACAGGGCTGCCTGAAAACTAGGGTATAAAACTTACAAGGTAAGCCCAAACTGTTTCGGATTTTTTTCAGTTTTTAATTTTACGATCTGTAGGCAAAGGAAAAGCCTTTACTAACCAAGAGGCAGAAGAAAAATACACTGTTGTGGGCAAAAGAGCACCGAGCTTGGTCTCAGCATCGATGGAACTCAATTATATGGAGTGATGAGGCTAGATTTGAAGTTTGTGTTGGTGTTAGTCGAAGCCGGGTCATTAGAACTAAAGGAGAAGTGTACTATCTATCACACGGACTGCCTTAAGAAGAAAGTTAAGTTTCCGTCCCCCGTGGTGATTTGGGGATCCGTGTCAGCTAGAGAGGTCAGAAAATCACACTTTGTAGATGGCATCATGAACGCTGATAAATACATTAACGTTCTTCAAAATAATTTGAAACTAAAAATTGAAGAACTGTGTTTGCAAAATATTGATTGTATCTTCCAACAAGATGGCGCTTCTTGTCATACAGTTAAAAAAGTGAATGATTGGATGTTAGAAAACAATATTTTGCTTTTAAAATCCCAAGAAATTTTGAATAGTTTCACTCCAGATGATTGCCAAACATTAGTTAACACTATGTCGAGACATATTGAGGCAGTAATAATCGAAAAGGTGATGTAACGCAGTGGTAATTTTCTATTTAATTTTTCTCGATTTTCTGTTTATTGACTAGGAATATCTTTAAAAAATTCTTTGCTCGTTAAAATATAGTTTAATTATATGCCAAAAGTTAATAAACGTTTCCTATATAATTAGAAAAATGTGTTGATTTTAATAAATTTTCTGTTAAATAATTTCTTCAAAAAACATGTTTTTATTAGTTTGGGCCAACTTCACTGAGTCAGGGCTCGTATACCCTATACCTCTCCAAATTGAATTTTTTTATTGAAAAAATTTAGTAAAACATCCCAAATCACTATGTAAGGGATGAAAGGAGATTGATAACCTGGGATTTGGGTTAAATATCACAAAACTGGTTCTAGCTTTTTCAAACTAATCACATTTTTTTCTGCCTATCGAATACTGCTCATATTGAGGATTTTAAGAAACAGGTACAACTAAAAAATAATTCTACCAATGACTCCATATAATAAGTCTGTTTGGTTACATTCTTCACAAGGATAACATAATATTGCATTGCCTCGAATACAGTCTATAACAAACCGCCCAACTGCCAAAAAATCTATTCCCAAATGGTGGCTGCATGACCAGGCATGCAGAAATCACATATAGGTGATATTTGGCAGAAATTTCTTGCCAATGAAAGTTATACTGCTGGTTGTTATCTCTGCTGAGTTAAGACTAGACAAATGAAATTAGGGTTTGTACCTGAAAAGAAAATTCACAAGTTTAATTTGGACACTAAAGGAACGTGATAGAAAGTTACTAAAATTTAAACCTGTATTCTAAATGAGAAATGGTGGAACATAGATTATTATTATTTGTTGTGACCATTTTTGAAACTTCAAACTTTTATGATATTTACAACCAGATATAAGTCCCTAGAAGTAATAATAATTCTCAAAATACTTCAAACTAGGACACCCCAGAAGTAACCATATGCAATTGCATGCCGTCATATTTCATTGTTGTTTACGGATTGGGGTGGCGCTACACGACGAAAAAAATTATAGATTATAGGAGGGCATTCTGGGGCTATTGGGATGCCAGTTTCTGACGTTTAAAAAATCCAAAATTTTAAATATCCAGCTTTATTACAATAATTTACCTTCTTTTTACGGTAACGAATTGTCTTTGTATCCAGTATTTGGCAGTTTTATCCTATTAATACGGCTTTTCGAGGTAGATTTGTTTGTGATAACATGAAATTTTCGCGCACATGAAGAAAATGGTATGCACACTGCCCAGACCATTAGGTGAATTGCAGAAGAATAAACACTATTTTGGAATTATGGGATTATCTGATCAACCAGCTGAAGAAGCGAAAATTAAAGAATTAAGATATTAAGATATTAAAGATATATCTTGGTCCAGCCTCTACACTACATTAAAGACCTGTGCATAGCGCTGTTTCAAGCGATCGCCACTGGCGCTACATGATGAAACAAATTTACAGGATGGTTTAATGCTAAAAACACCATTGTTGCAGAATCTTTTATAAAATAAAAACATGCAAATATGTCTGTTACGAAGAATTTAATATTCAAAATAAAATATTTGTTTGTTATGTCCCTTTCATTTGACAAGTTTACATGGCATATTTCCATACATTTTCTTAAGAAAAGCGAGTCCAAAAAGCAAAATTCTCGCTTCTTCTGCTGGTTGATCAGATCATCCCATAATTCCAAAATAGTGTTTATTCTTCTGCAATTCACTTAAATGGTCTGTGCATACCATTTTCTTCATGTGCATAGAAATTTCATGTTACACAAACAAATCTACCTATGTTAATGCCAAATAGGTACTGGACGCAAAGACAATTCGTTACCGTAAAAAGAAGGTATATCGTAATAAAGCTGGATATTAAAACTTGGGACATTCTTAACGTCAGAAACTGACATACTAATAACCACAGAATATCCCCCATAACCTATAAGTCGCCATTTTTTTTGTTGAGTAGTGCCACTCCAGTCCGCAAACAACAATGAAATATGATGTCATGCTCGCTCGGGTCTTTAATATAATGTCTGTCCAGTTCACCTGCAGCCCCGCCTGAATATATAGAATGTTGGGTTTCTAATTTTTCTATAAACCCTTGGAATATATTTTTTTGTACTATGGATCTTCATATTCACTAAAATAAGGTATTTCTCTTGATTAAAGAGAAAGTGCTTGTTCAGCATAAAGATTTTATTATGAGAGTTAGGTCATTCTATGATTTTGGAGGCAAGATAAGATTGAATAAAGGGTACCCCTAAAATAGCAGATGAAGTGAGATGAAGTTGTAGGTTTTGGAAATCTTGAGAATCCCCGAAAATGATATTTTAAATGGATGACCCTGAAGAATTTGTCATTTCTGTCTTTAGTTATTTGGTTCGGAATAGGCTAGGTTCTTTTTCCCTACCTTTTCAGTCCCCATTATCGTTGTCGAGTATTAAAGGGAATCCGAAATTAATCCATCCCTTTTATATTGTTATTACAAATATGATTATTTTGTTTTATGATTTCTGACACATATATTCAATGTAACCAATGCCGCCTTTCTTCACACTTCAGTCCCCATCAGCATAAGATTTTTTTCATTGCCGACTTCCACAATAAGAGACGGCAGCCCCACTTTTTTCTTATGGCAGCGCCCGACTCCAAAAAGAGAATGGGGCATCATACTCTACTTATTGTAGCAGTCAGCAATGAATAAAATCTGATGTGACTTTTTAAATCTTAAAACACATGAAAGTAACACAGGCGGTTTGTAATAAGGGTACCACAATTTACAAAAACATTAACTCGAAACTAAATTTTAGCCCCAAGTTTTGTTTTGATTTTTGTAATCTACACCCCAAACAAAATTAAAAAATTTAATTGAAATCGGTCATATTATGTATGTATAATAGAAAATTAACGAATTAGTAATCATTTATATGGTTTCATAATAATATGTTTGCCTACTTTTGTTCAAAATTGGGCGAGATATCAGTTTAACACTGTGTTAAGATCCAATATCTTCTAATGAAGGTTGTCTTGGCAAATGTAGTGGAGGGAACAACAAATATTAGTTTCAGATGAAATTCTAATAATTTGTTACATTAGGTAGGTATTAAATAAGGTTGTGTATTCACCACCAATAAACTGAAGGTGTAACGTCCCTGATCGCCTATCCAAAATAGTTTCTAACTGATCCAAGCTAAGGATTTTATGTGAAAATAGGCCTTCACTGCATCAATTGTCCTAATCCAGGAACCCTTCCATTTACAATGATAACAAGAGTATAGTTGGTACCTACCTACATATTCCTTTGTCTAAGAATGTGTAGGGCAGCAAACAACCTCCCAGATTACTGTTATCTGCGATAAAGCATTATAAGCACGAAAAATAATATAACAGAGCAACTGTAAAAATGCGGCTTTATTCAAATATTTAAATAAATTATGACATTGGTTTCTTAAAAACAATAAAAATGGTTTTACTCTAATAGTTCACCAAAAAGTAGCGATGCGCAATTTAAAAGAGGCACTTTTCTACACTTAGTTTTCTTACATTTTAAATAAAAGGCATATGGGAAAAGTTATTTTCGAATTTCAGGAAAGAACTGTGTTTCTGTATTTATTTCAGTTACTAAACCCACTTACTTACATACGTAAGTTGACATCTCTATAAACGATCCCATAATACTGATAAAACATTTCAAGTACTTTCATACAAAATACAAAAACAGCTTTAACCTCCTTAGCCTAATAATTATAATTACAATGTAATCTATTGGTGTTTTAAAACTCAATTAACAATGTGATACACTCCATTTTTACGACTATCTGTTTTTTACTTTCTAAAAATGATAAAATAATTTATAATTTCCACGAATATTTTCAAAAACATTCTATATTGTAGTTTAAAATATAGATATCCAAGTACACACTTTTAATTTGTTCGGAATAATAAGATGAACAGTCGTAAAAATAAAGTTAGATACTAAAATTTATTGTAGATAATTTAAGTTTTGCATAATATTAAATAATAATAAATCCTTCCAAGTTAGTACGTTTTTAAAAAATGTCATTGATTACAGCATGAGCACTTTTGGTAAAAATATATTAGATTTTATACGAATGTAATTTGAAAATCTAGAGTGTGTGGGAACTAATTTTTACAACTAAAATGTATCATATTATACATCTACATCTCATTTACTTGTAACAAAGCATATTTATAACTTCAGTCTATGCTAGTATTTTCCCTTATGGCAAGAAAGAACTATTTTGTAAAACATAATTTTGATATTTTTAATCTCGCATTTTGTTATGCTAGGTATTTATAAAACAAACAACTAGATATACTCAGGTCTATAATAAATAAAAAAATATAAACAAATTCCATAGCGTAATTGTATCTAACGCAACAATTAAATGCCTTTATTAAGAAAATTACAACTAGCAATAAATTACGTTTCCACTACCAAACTAGATATCACCAAAAAGTAATTTAACTAATCGAAATAGTAAAAAACAATTATTTCAATAGTTTGATATTTCAGTCACCTACTTTAAAATTTTATTTTATCTTTTACTGCAAAATGTTCGATTTTTTTAAGGAAAATATTTACATAACAGGCTTGTTAAATTAAATATCTACATATGGCTAATATAACAACATGAGTGTAACAAACAATATGTTACAATAATTAAAAACATTAACATTGTTCTATATAAATATTTACGAACAATTTTGCAGGTAACAGATACAATAATATTAAAAACAGTTTATATCGTGGTATTTTAATAGTATATAATATGCTAGTAATTGCACTACAATGATTTCATAGTTTACTCGTTTTGAATAATACTGGTTGCTTTTAGTATCATTCTCCTACTTTAAACCAAAAACTTGTGAGAGTGAGTGACCTGTGCGCATTAAATACCTCTATTTAAGAAATTCATCTTTGCAACCATTTCCTGAAGCACAGCTTGCAGTACATATCAATATTACCAATTATCTAGAATATTTGTGTATTTCGATTCATCTGACGTGAGTACAGCAACCAGTTTTATTAAAACGTACATCGCCTTAAAATGGTATAATTCGTCCAAGGGTTGGTGAGCTACAACATCAATATTGATATTTGTTTAATTATTTTTACAACTACAATTAAATATTTAGTTGTCGCTCACCATAGTCCTTGGTCTAAGATGTAGACATACCAAGTCATTTAACTCCAAGCACACAATAGCCGACGTAAAGTTACTTAGTTGCATTTGTCACAATTGTTTAGAATGGATTGTTTTAAACAAACCAGTTACTAGAGTTTTTGTTCATAATAACACAATCATATTGTAGATCACAGCTAATAGTGAAGATTCCCTTCTTTTATATCAATATTCAATATTATATTACAGCCCCCAAGTGGTTCACTTGGATTCAAATGGAAAAACTAAGAGAAATAGATTATACAGTTGCAAGCTTTGCAATGTGTTGAATCAAAGTGAACGATTTGCGGTTAAGATATTAATGGTCCTGCAAACTCATAGATTAGTAAGTTTTTGTATAGAAACTTAGGCCTAACTTGCACTTTTATTAGCTACTTATCTAAAGTTCTAATATACTGGTCTGCAGGAAAATTTACTCTACAGCAACAGCCCCGGTTTATGTTATAGAAATAATTTCTGCCAATGAATCGTTCAATGCAATATAGGCAAGCAACTAATACTCCTAATTTATAAATATTAGGCTGCATTATAAACTCTCAACTAACTTAATAATAGGAACAAAATTTACTTTACCGTGCTTCTTTTGTTCTTATAGATCTGTTGCGCTATGAAATTAAATTTTCACAATAAATGATAACTTCAAAGAATTAACGTAACATCAATTATATTTTAGTTGGGTATGGTATGAGTTTAATATGTTGTTCTATAAAAAATAGGAATTTATTTGGTGTTGGATATGTAAAAGTGCAAGAAGTTACAAAAATATATTAAATGTTATATTTGATTCATTTAACATGTGCAATAGGAATGTCCTTAACATTACTATATAGGACTAGTATTTCTGTAATATTCCTTTCATTGTGTATTTTTTAGGTAACCGTAACTTCAAAAAACAAGAAATATTAGAATGTATCTTCTTAAATTGTGGTCATCTACGTTAAATATAAACTTGTAGTTTTTACATCGATTACCAAAAATAAAAGGGAAAAAAGAATTTGACAAAAGAATTTTACTAAAAGATTCATAAACCGAGGCTTGAAGAATTCCATAAATTTCATTGAGCACCTAATATATTTAAGCTAACTTAGGATAAATTTCTATTTCACTAATATTGCACATTTCTAGCAAATGTCCTTTGCACATATTGCTTTTCAAAACACAATAAAGCTCTTATTGGACACCCACAGGGAAAGTGCTGCCAGTTAGAATGTTTTAATATTATCACGATTTTCATAGAATACTTAAACTATATACCTCTGTAGTTGTACCTACATTATGTGTTACAGTTAAACAAAATTTAACAATTTCACTTTGATCCTAACCGGCAGCAGTCAGTGGTTGTCAAATTCGGCAATCCAAATTACCAATTCAATACCGGCAATGCCAATAAGTGACTTGGATTGCTTTGATGGTGGGAAGGCTTTACCAAGTAGGTGGCACTTCAGTGTACCTCTAATTTATTGACCTTGCTATGGGAATGTTCTGGTTTTTGCAATAAAGACACATAAAGTAACCTCAATTCAATTCCTTGGTTATATGGACTCGGCTACTAGGCCATTCATCCAATTCCGAGGACCACCTCCAACATTACGCAGTTAGGCCGTCCGCCTTCTGCATCTGGCAGGGATAGTCTGGCTTCTATGCCATACCCCTAGCAGAATTAAAATCATCTTCCACGATGTGGCGTGGCTAATTTTCAAATCTATCATTCCGTTAATCTTTAAAGTTTTTCCTCTTTTAGAGAGTAGAGTGTTATAACTTAGATTTGGATGGAATTTTGAGATCTCATTCGCCCGCCGCCACGATGGAACCGAAACACGGCACGTGGTCTAGACCACCATTTTACTGTCGGATGTACAGGGTGTCCCATTTTGGGTGTGTTTGGGTGTTTTTCTCAAAAATCTCGGTTATTATTAAAGCTAGAGGGTTGCGGTTTTCACGTCACTGTATTACTTTTTTGAGAGGAATTTGGTGGACCAATCAGATTTTAGATAAGTTTTATAGTTTCCGCGCATTGGCGCAGGACTGAAATTTTCGATTTTTTGGAAACCTCTCTCCAGGCTACAACTTATATATATCGACAAATTTAATGGACAATTTTTATAGATTTTTTGGCGTACAATCGAATGGAATAATTAGTTTTTTGGTAGCGTTAATAGTTTTTGAGATATGAACGTTATATATTTTTTAAATGGAAACCATAGTTCATATCTGAAAAACTATTAACGCTACCAAAAAACTAATTATTCCATTCGATTCTACGCCAAAAAATCTATAAAAATAGTTGATTAAATTTGTCGATATACATATATAAGTTGTAGCCAGGAGAGAGGTTTCCAAAAAATCTAAAATTTCAGTCCTGCGCCAATGCGCGGAAACTATAAAACTTATCTAAAATCTGATTGGTGCACCAAATTCCTCTCAAAAAAGTAGTATAGTGAGGTGAAAACCGCAACCCTCTAGCTTTAATGATAACCGAGATTTTTGAGAAAAACACCCAAAATGGGACACCCTGTACAGGTTGCTCGATCCACACGCCGCGACGGTCGAAAGAGAACTATAGGGTAACCTTATTCAAACTGAAACTATTGGCAATGCACAATTTCCTTACGAAGCTTATACACAATAAAGGCCAGAGACCAATAAAATTTACAATATATATATATGAAAATTAATAATAATTATTTTCACATCTTATCATCATATTTTATATTATACCTATGTTTTCATATCTCAATTTGGCAGATAAAATAGATAAACTTATAGATTTTTCTCTAGAACTAACTATTTAATGTTGGTGTGCCATTTTCATCTTGCATGGTTTTAGTCAAAACAAAATCAGTATTTTAGTCAACCTTCTTGTCTGGTTTTCAGTTGTTTTTCCATCTAATATTAAAGCTATATCTGACTGTTTTTTAATTATTACAGTGCAACCTCCATAAACCGAACACACAATATTCCAAACATCCATTAATCTAAATCAAAAATCAACAGTTAACTCCAGTAGTCCGAACAACTTATCAATCGCAAATTCGATAATCTGACCTACAGAAAAAACTACGATCACCGGGTGCAAATGTCACATTTTTGTTTAGGCACCTGCACAAGGTGACCTGGCAGGGTCTATCATAAAACTTTATTATGGCTATCCAATAGTCCAATAAATAGTACAAAACTATGGTACTTTAGTTGTGTATCCATGAGCCCAGGTGAACATTATTTTACATTGTCTTTAAAAAGGAAACATTGTTTTTAAAAAAGCTTGATAGACAATTTGCTAAACACAACACTGTTGGAAAGCCTACAGTAAGCGATATTAAAAAAAGTATAATAAGAATATAAGCACAAAATTATTAATTTTGCTAGTTTGCTGCTAAATATCCAAAGAAACGAAAAACTCTTAGGGCAGCTGAGCATCCCGGAGTTGAATTTGCACTTTATATGTGTGCTTTCTTGAAAAGAGGGCTTGTCACACACCACTTGAATAAGTATAAACTTAATGTTTTTAATATGTGAAACACGTTTTTAATGAGGATTCGTTAGAAAAAACGCCGAATCCGACCAACCCTAATTTCCAATTGAATTATCGAGGTCGTATTGAAACGCGAATAAATCTTAAAAAAACCGTCAAGAAAATCGATAGTGTCAGTTAATATAAAAACGTTTTAAAATAATGAAGCTTTTACTTGCAAAAACAGACAAATTTAATTATTTTCGCCCCCTCCGCCTTATCTTTTTCTGACGGTGCACATGCCAGTTGGCTAAGAATATTTCAGCCACATCAGGTAGAAATATATATATATATATATATATATATATATATATATATATATATATATCTTGAAAATAGGTATAGATTTATAACTTTAGAGTGAAAGATGCCTCAAAAGTATAATATGTCAACTCCAAATATAATTAAGTCATACAGTGAAGCTAAAAACAAGAACATTCTCATTACACCACCTTTATCCTGTTACCGTACCTGTATAAATATATATCACAATATCACATATACCTAGGGTATAACTGAAATGGTGAAGAAAAATAATTTGGTGAAGGTATTTAGTTATTGGCTTGTACAGGGTAAGCCCTGCAGTTAAAAAACATCCTTAAAACAGTCTCAATTCACTTCATCCTAAATTTTTTTTTTTTTCGAAAAACTGTTTTTGGTCTAACTTGTCGACAGTATCTTGTAAATGCGTTTTGAAAATTCTGTTGGAATCAGCTTCATTTTTAGAATATTTTAGTTTTTGAAACACCTATTTACTTCAATTAGTTCTCCTACAGGTTACTGTTTCTGCTTGTCCACCCTGTACCAACACTGGTAAGTTTCCACTTCCAAAATTTTTGCGACCATTCTGAGTGTGGTGTTAAATTTTATAATTATGTATATAAGCATAAGCTACCTTCTAACTTTTGATTTTTACAAGAACGGCGCAAGATACAAAATCAAATGTATTACATTAGTGTGTGGACGGAGCTTAGCTCCTAGAGTGTTTAAAATATCAACTTCATTTTTCATATGATGGTGGGATGAGACAAGAGGCGCATTTTACAAATAGTTTTGGTTTCCAGCAATCATCTGATACAGAATACTAAAGTTACTCTTTTTAAATAGAATACCTACTCTAATATTTTTTCATTTTTGGATAGGCCTTATCACTGCTAATCCAACGATATAAGGGTTGTGGGAGTTTTGGCTAGAAGTTTTGGAGGTAAATCCAGTTTAAATGAAAAAACAGGCTTTAGTTTGGTCGCTCATACACCCTGTACAATGGAATATATCAAACAGGCCTCTTTACTTAAAAAATAGTAGTACTACTGTTACTGTAGTTTTAGTTACCTTTATTGCAGTTATCGAATTTGCTTACATCATTCAGGGTGATACACATTTGTTCCAGAAACTCTTATACAAATGCATAAATATGCATTTTTGTTTACAAAAAAAAAAAATATGTGTGGATTGCACTTTTGAATAAGATTTTCCAGAGAAATACTGGTATCGTTGGAAAGCTTCTTTTTTGGCTCTGTCTACTAGCGGTTAGAAAATCGGGCGATTCCATTTGATTTTTTTTTGGAAATCCCCATTTTTGTGAATTATGATTTTTGAATAATAGTTTCCAGAGAAAATATTGAAAATACATACAGTGTTGTATCTTTGGAATGCTCTTTTCATGCTCTTTGCTTTGAAAATTTTAGTTATACCATTTCAAAGTAACTTTAGTTGACCACCCTGTAACAAAAACTATTTTCAAAATGCGCGTCTTGTCGCACCCTACCACCATGCCAAAAATCAAGTCGATATGTTAAAAACTGTAGGAGCTAGGCCCCGTTCACACACTAATAAAAACCCCTGTATATCAAATCTCAGGGCAAGTTGTACACATATTGGATATTATTTTTCCCTAATATTTCAGTTACACCTTATGGCAGGTGTCACCAAATAAGTGTCCAAGATTTTTACTGCATCCATTGCATGGAGCAGTCATGATATGCAAGTAATTTTGTCTAACATTTACCTTCAAATTTAGTGATGTGAAAATTGCATAGGTTAGGTATTACCTCTTGTTCCACACCAAATTGTGGACAGTTTAATTTTAGCTTTCGTACAAAATATAATTTTCAAGCTGAAAACATGGAAACAAGTTTATTTTCTATAAATCGTATTTTGTTTTCTATATCCTTATCACTCCCAAGAAGCGAAGACAATAATATGATGATTGGGCCCAGCATCTCATAGATGCCAGGTAAAATTTTTTGCTTAATACAAAGCAAACAATAATTAGAATGACGGCAGTCAGTGTGACTAGGCCAACTTTGATTTTAAGGATTAAAAATATCATAAATTTAAACTTAAGAGCAGCTAATCTTAGAGATGTCAAAATTAAACAAGAGGAACTTTTTATGTAAACATGATCCAACTTCAGATTTTCTGTATATAAATTCTACAGGCAAAATGAGTGCACATAATGATTTACTAAAGCGGTAGGCGGTAGGCGGTAGGGTATAATCAGCGCCCTCTACAGGCAATGGTACTATTTATTGTAGATTCGTATTTTTCATGTAAAAATGCCAATTTTCAAGTTTGAGAAAACACAACTATCGTTAACTGACATATTAATAAAAACTGCTCACGGCTGTCATGATTGACAGTTTTCTGCCTCACCTTATGATTTCCGGAGACAAAATACAATGGAAAACACACTGTTGGCCATCGGAGCCATCTACATTCGAGATTATTAAGCTTTAACCATGAGAAGTCTTATAAATACGTCAGTCAACGCAAATATATATTGGGATGTCTCCAAGTGAAATTTTAACTTCTCATCATATTTTGGTATATTATCTCCAGACAAGCATTGTTTCTAAAGATACTTGTTTTAGAGATTCAAGGTTAATAGGTACAAAATTCAAAACATGCTTATCTTGCTGCTCTAGAATGAATCATTTTACAAGTTTATAGCCTATTTTATTGTTTGTTGCTCTATATATTATGTGTGTTTTTTTTGGTAATTTGAACTACAACGGAAGTTAAAGAAAAATTTTAATTTCAATCGTTAAACCTTCGAAGTATAATGTAGGATCATCACATTTGAATTCGTTCGATATAAAAAGCATTGGTCACTTATTTAGTGACACCCTGCATCCTACATTCCGCTGCATTATTGCCAGGCAATTAACCACATGTGGTTAACCACGCTATATCTACTTCAAAGGATATCTACAGCGCATCTTCTGCCGTGCACCATATCTACAGCCTATATTGTTAACCATACCGAGTCAACCGCCTACCCACTGCATTGCCAGCCCCCACCGGCCCACTGTTTCGTTCAACAGCTGGGGCACCAGCGCAGCCCGGTCTCGACGGTCCGGACGGCACTAGTGCGTAGAGTGCCGTCATTGGAAGGCCGACGTGTCCTTGTGGATAGTGTCCGACTTGTGGAAGGAGGGGCGGCTGTCACTGACGCGCATATCCTGCGATACGGCAAAGTCGTTTTCCGACTTGGGGCGGGGCAGTGCGAGCCTCTGTAGCCGCCAGCCAATCTCCTGCAAGTAGGGCTGCATCGGCAGCAGGTCAAGTCGACGGAGGCACCACCGGGCAGAGCGACAGATAGAGAAGATAGAGAAAATGGAGTTAATGTGAGAGCTATAAAGTTACAGCCAGGGAGGGATTCATCTAACACGTCTCAAATCAGTGAAGGTAGTTGAAGGTAGTGGCACATGCATTGTATGTAAACATTTAGAATAAGAGAGGTGCATGTTCAACATGCTGATGGGCGGTAAAAGCTTCAACTGGTTTGATTCAAACTGTACACAGTCGTAGAGAAAACTCATTAGGCAAATGCGTTTTAAAAATTCGAAGATAGGAAATTAATTGATACAAGTAAATTAATTTGGGTAATTTGGGGTTTTACATTCCTAAAACATGAAATTCATAAGCATCAGTTAACTGAGATGGTTAATGAGAAAAAGCTGCTTTAATGTAGTTAGAGGATTTTCTCTACATTATGATGTAAAGATAGTATTAGTTTTACAAAGCAAACAAATTAGTATTAGCCAAAGACATTCTAGGTACTTTAAAAAAGTAATTAATGTGAACGTGACTCTTCTTCGCTCTCAGCTAGATTTGAAGATATGGTTTCTTCTACTTCTGGAAAAGGTCATTAAGACCTATGCGAATTCGGTAAAAATAATGCAATCTCGCCCAACACTCCCAAGTGACCTCGGCCTTGATTTTATGTTCAATTAGGGTCAGCACTGTTACTCTTTTTTTCCTAGTGTTTTACATATAATAATAATTCTCACCCTCACAATACTCCAAACTAGGAGTACCCCAGAAGCAACCACATGCTTGTGCGGGAGAGGGGGGCAATTACTATTATTTTGTCTTCGTTGCCATTTGCGGCTAGGGCCGACTTTTTTCCCGATAGAACTAGGATAGCATTCGCTCAAGTACTACGGAAAACCCTAGAAAACCGTAGTAATCCCAGTGAGTGTAGGACAATTAGTAAATCACACGGATAAAGCTATTTAGGAGCAATACCGTGAACCCACATTTGCCCAGCGCTCTTGGCCATAGCGGTGTTTTTCTTTAAAGACATATTTATGCATGCGCCTGCCTCGAACCAAGGTCGATCAAAGGCAGAAAAACATGCAGTCTAAAAAGTCAGCGCCGGTACGAGCGACACCACATCTGCATATATACAGTGTATTTCACTTTGAGCATTTTTCGAAAGATAGGCCGATTTTCAAAAAACTTTTTTCAACCTATAGTACTCGAAGAGCTCTACATTTTGGGTTATAATTTTTCTTATTAAAAGAAGACACCCATAAAATCACGAAACCATATTAGGCAGTTTTTAAGAATAAAGTGTATAGTGCCTCGAATTGGCCTTGCTTCAAAACACTTTGTACAAAATTTAAATACTCTAAGTTATTGAAATGGTGACGAAGTTAAAAAAAATTAGGTTTTTTGGAGTACCTAGTATAAACTACAGGGCATATGTTGGTGACCTTTTTCGCGAATCGATTAAGCCTTTCTCAAGGTGTTATATAGTATAGCCAGCCTAGCTCTTGCAGGGTATTTCGGAAAAAAAAATTAATGATAAAAGTCATTTATTCTATTAGTCTCCCCTGGAAAAATATATTTCATTATAACAATTCCTTACAATTGCAGGCATCATCCTCCATTCTTAATTAATTCTGCTTTATTCAACAAGTTGACGAGTATCAATCAAATAAAGCATGCATTAAATACCATGAAAACAAAAGTGGTACCGACATTTACCTAAAGTCTATCCAAGTTACAGCGGCAGTAGATATAAACAAAGTCACATGACCGTCTTGCGATCGATTACCAGGGTCGGACTAATATACTAATTCTTTTAGAAGTTCTAAAATTTGTTTTTCTACCTTTCGTGGATCTTTATAAATTTTCTAAAATTAAGTATAAATAAATTTACAGAATATACTGCTCGCGATCCGATCTAAAATATGCAGGAAACTCGACTGAGGGAAGAGCCGGCCCTGCATTCTGCTCGCCGCGTAAACACTTGACATTTTATGAAGGCCAGACCAATAAGAGAATAGGTCACGTGGTGGCCAATATTTTGATCCACTGCCTTGCCTCTGTAACTTTAGGCACCTAGCACCTAATGTATAACTCCGATTTGTTTCTTTAAATATATCTTTTAAATGAATGAATTTTTCATAAGATGTGAATTTTTTTTTACGAGCACCCTGTGGCCTGTATGACCTCCATTGGCATAGGCGCCGACTTCTCAAAATTTGGCTGGGTGCCCAAGGTATACTATACAACCCCCCCCCCCAAATGTTATTTAAAAATATTTTTTTATTTATAAATTTAAAATAAAAGTAAAAATCAAAAATAAAAGTACATAACAAAAAACGAACAGTTATCACCCTGATGATTAAAAATACAAAACGTAAATAGAATTCAATACGATAGAGGTAATTCTATAAGAAAGACCTCGTTTTAAAATTCAGCGGACTCTTATCCCGATGAATCAGCTGGATATCTGTCTCTTACTTCCTCCAAAGAGAAACAAATGAGAGGGAGATATCAGCTGATTCATCCGGATGAGAGTCCGCTGAATTTTAAGACTCGGTTTTTAAACAAAAAAAAATCAAAACAAAAAACAAAACCAAAACAAAAAACGACTAGTTACCTAACTTTGCGTAAATAACGCACAAGTGCTTATGGACGATTTTATGGGGAACATTTGACATATTTTCGAATGGAGAACTTGCACAAAAATTAGATTTGAAAAATATTACTTTCAAACTTAATTTATTACCATTACATGAACCACAGTTCACAAAAAACTCATTTTTTATTTTTATGTAATAAATATAAGCAATTAAAAACTGTATAATTCAAATCATTTTTGTAATGCGCCCTCTTTGGTTGTGATGTCAAGTAGTAGGTGGTGGCGCCTCTGGTAGGCGGCGGCACCATATATAAACTAATATGGGCAGCACATGTGTAAAAACTACAGCACCACGCAAGCTTTGTTTAGAAAGACCAACTAGAATGTCCCATCCTTGTCTATCCGTCTTGCTATAGTCTATCTCAGTCTTGATATTGTTGATAATGTTTGAAAAGAGTGTTGCCTCGGGTCTTAAATTTTTCCTGTTACTGACAATTTTATATTAGGTAGGTAAGTACTTTGAATTTAAATACACTATGGAGTAGATTGTGAGTAATAATCTTCATAATAACAATTGTCCAATTATTACTAAAAATGATAATCAGTGATAAATATAAGAGATAGAATGCAGTGATAAATTAAAAAAAACTTCTTGTGCGATTGAACCCGGGACCTACGAATTACTAGTCCCGTGGCCTCACCATTCAGTTGAAGATGTGCTTGTTAAATTTAAACTTTTAGGCGGTTCTTATTTTTGACGTACATCAGATCCCTCTGGAAATGGGTCGCCGAACTGTTTATTTTAACGTTCAATTTCCATTCTTCCTTCTTTAATTGTGTGTAATTGTCATTCTTTCCGATCGATCGAGCGGTGTGACATCACAACCATTCCTGCGCTTTTCGTGTCGTTTCAAATGAATAGCTTGCGGTCACAACTATAATTACTTCTTGCAAATTAAATATTAAATTAAAAAATTGTTCAAGTTTCCCATTGTTTAGTTGTCACCTTGTCACCTTTGCTTGAGCTTCCAACAACCTGCCAGACTTTTGGCTGTAGTTCACTAGGACGATGAAAATAGCGGTACGTGTCAAATTATTATACATCCGGTTTGACCGGAAGTACCGGAAGTGACCAATTTTTCAGTTTAAAATGAACATACTGGATAATTTTCCCTCAAAATTGGAAAAAAATATACGTAATAACAATAACATCTTGCAGGTACATGTATACAACGACAATTTGGCTGAATTTATGTTTATTAACCGAAGATGACATTATAAAAATTAAAAATGTATGTTTAAAATAGATGTTAACACTGTATACGTAGGTACATATTTTAAACAAGATTACTTGCCATAGATCATCAATAAATAATAAACTTTGTTTTATTTTAAATTTTTTTAGTTTATCAGGAGCATTAAATGTGCGGGGCCGAAGGGGACGACATTTATAAGCCTAAGGTCTATTGGTTTCTCGTATTAAAGTTTTTAGATAAAACAACTGAGGTTGATGAACCACAATCAAATTATTTGGTTTATTTATTTATTTTATTATTTATTTATTTATATCTTCAGATCGTAACTCTTTAAGTAGATTTTTACTCGCATAGTCGGCCGGATCTTGCTTTTTTCCTTTTTAGCACCACACACACGTTGTAACCACAGCAGCACTTATCGCAACTGCACAAGCTAGTAATCTATTATCTCATTTTTAATGAAAATGACGCCGCAGTTCCTTTAAAAATTTACGCAATTTCTATGGTTGTGTAATACTACTCTCACTTCAAACACTTTCTTTTTAAAAGAAATATCATTAAAGAAATTTATGAAAATATTTTACGAAATAAATTTCACAAAGAAATTTTATAGTTTAACAGGGGCCCAAGTTAATTTTTGTATTATAATGTTCGTATTTTATTAGATTTCGATTTTGTTAATTTGTCTAATGTGTTATTTTAGTCTGGTTCTAGTGTAAAGTGTCTAGGTCTTTTGTATGGTAATCTAGGGTCTACAACGTCTGTCAGTAGTCTATTAGAGTGTGCTTCGATAGTTAGGTTATACATTTTTTGGGCTTGACCCTTTTGGTATTTCCTAATTGTCTAAATATTTGCATCTCTATGTAAAGGGTGATTCAGTTTTTATTCGGGATTAAGCACGTCTAAATATGAAAAAAAGTTTATATAAACATATGCTGGAAAACTCATCGTTTTCGAGATACAGGATGTTTAAATTTCAAGGAAATTTTTTTTTATAAATTCTTGGCATAACTTTAAGTAACGACACAAATAGTGAGCAGCGTGGTTAAAAATATTCATAAATCTACAAATAAATTAGGAAAGTTACTCTTTAAATCAGGAAATTTAAATTGTATGAAGTTATAAAGTAAAGTAACCCCACTAAAATTTTCCTATCCAATTTATATTTCTAAAAATACCATAAAAAAACTGGGGATTTAATAAATTATCAAAAGGGTGGCATGTGGTACAATATTCATAAGTTTGTCGGCTTTGCTATTAACAAAAAATATAAGTAAAGACTTAAATAAATATTATTTATTGGCAGCACGGTGGCTGACAAAGGGTTCATTCTTGTGGGCACCATGGTGGCTGAAAAAGTCAAAGGGTTCATTCTTGTTGGCGTCAGCGGCCAGATATTTTTTAAATGGCAGTAAATTTTCATTGATACAAAATTACAAAAAAAATACTGTTTTCGGAAGCGATTTTGCAGCTCCCAGAATCTGCCGTCCGGGTGCCTTGCACCCCTTGTACCCTGGCGCACGGCTCTGCCCTGGTCGTTTGGCACATTTCAAGCACCCTAGGGGTAAGATGTCAATAGGTTTGAGAATGACAACAATGGAAATGTGTCTATTCTTTTATTTATTGCTTTATTGTAATCAATCTTTTTATTATTAAAAATTTTTGAAAGATTTAGAAAAAGAGTTTCGACTGTCAGAAAGAAAGGGGTAATGGTTTTAGTTTTTTCATTGTTTTGATCATTGTTGTTACTGCCATTTTGATTAACATTGTCATTGTCTTTGTCTGTGTGCTATATCTCTTTGTTTGTCTGATTCTTTTGAATAGTTTTAATTTCATTAGAATTTGTAGTTATTTTATTTTCATTATTTTTTTACATTAGTTTGGTATCAGATTTCCCAGATTATACTGAGATAAGACTTGTACATAATTCAAAGAAAGAGAGGTCACCCTCTTTTTCATAGGCCTGTTCTTAGTATGTCTGCATCTTTATCAATGCCACTGATACTGTTCTTAACAGTGCCTACAGAAGAGTCGGACTCTGATTCAAGCCCATTCATTACTTTATGTTTGTTTGTATTGTTATTATTTTTACTTTGTTTAGAGTGAGACATACTTTTGGAAAGATAGGAATTTACAAAACTTCAAAAGATTCAGTACTAAATAATAATTAATAAATAATAATAAACAATGGTAAAAACAAACCCTACACCTGTATTGGTTGAAATGTTTGTGATTAGTTTCTTACTCAATTTTTTATTGTTCAACATGTTTTTTATTAATTGTGTATTTCATTTTATATATATGACTTGTCACCTATACTCTGTACTTATGTTTTGTGATAAATACTACTACTATTTAGAGTTGAATTCTGAATAGAGTTGTGGGTAGAATTTTGGGTAAAATTTCGGGTTTGATATGTAGAAGTATATTTATTTGTATTTAATAAAATTTGCTCATATAGTTTTTGCGAAATATTTGAATTTCTTGTGTTAATTTTGTAATTTCTTTCATTACCTACTTCTGAAAAACCTCATATTTTTTAATGAATTCCCTCTTTAAAGATTCTATGATAGAAAAAACTTGGGGTTCTAAATCAGAGCCTGAATCGAAATATCCGCCGATAGGTCACTGCGGTCGTGGAAACGTTATCCAACAGCATCTACAGAATATGTCAACAAAATATGACAAAAAATTGACAAAAATGTACTAGTTACTCTCATAAACGAAAAATAAGCTATCTCACCCTTACAGAAACTCTAACACAAAGGGGAAAACTGTCCAAAAAGTCTTTGGTCATAAGCCTTCCGGCGCACTGCTCTCAACGGGGACTGGAGACGCCCAGGAACTCAAGCAGCCACGAAGTTATACAGCTTAAAGCAGGTACCGTCAAATGGGGTTAAGTGAATCACTGTGGGTAAAGTGAACCGGTGGCCGATTCTAGCCGATTCATCCACGCTGAGCCCGATCCGGTGGGAGAATCATTTTAGAACGGACGGCTCCTGATTTCTGTATGTTTGGCACGGCGGTAGAGTGTGCTTCCCTGCTTCTTCAACAGCTGACTGTTTTCTGAGAAATTGTTTAAAAAATAACTCGTTTTGAGGATTTTTTGGAATCTCGAAAACGTCTTGTTGCTCACATGACACCACATGAATTTAAATTGTTTGTGATTAATTCAAATCATGTGATAATTATGTACGAAGAGTTGTGTATCACAAAATTTTGAAATATGTCTATGGTTGGTGAATTATAACTACTTTTATTAAAAAATGTAACCTAACGGGGTAAAGTGAACCATTCAAATCTATTTGAATTTGAATGAAATACTAACACTTGGATGCTTCAATAATGTAAATTCCAAGTTAATACACACTGACAGGTGAATAAGGACAAATAATTAAGTTTTTCAAAGTTAAACGACAATATCTATGTAAAGACTTAAAATACAATAAAGTTTTTGTTTTCCGAATGCCAAGAATTTGCAAAAAAATAGGCAATTATAATCCGCAATAGAGCTGCAGAGATAATTATTTTGTTTTTCCCGAAAATCAGGACATTAGCAGTCCTGACCTGACCAAAGGTCTAAGAAGATTAGACAAAATGTGTTAAATGGGGATGACACTTCTTTTATATTGACGAAACCGATTTTAAAGACTTAGAGTAGGTTGAGTTTTAAAGTATCCCGACATGAAATTGTCCATAATTACATAGAAGACCGTGTTAAGTTTTATTTTTGTAAGAATTTCGTATTTTATTTTTGAAACGTTTCTGGGATGATATTGTAGACTGAGAATAAAGCTTTATTTTATTATAATTTGGGCTTTACTTCTTTCCCTAATATGAAATTGATGTTTTTTTAAATTTTTTTGTGGTTCACTTTACCCACATAATTTTTAAAATGGATTTCATTGGGTTTTAAAGGGGTGATCCACTTTACCCCAAAGTAGTGGGTAAAGTGGATCACAATTTGAGAAAAAAATTTAAGAAAACCTTACCTTTCCCAAACATTTTTTTTATTGGAAAATGCATAGGAGACTCAGAAGAGGTAATATATATTTTTTGAAATTTTTATCTTTTCTGGATTTTGGAGGATTCCCAAAAACATAATATTTTTGATCCACTTAACCCCGTTTGACGGTATTTATTAGAAGCAATTTTTAGTGTCAATGTTGCTTTGCATCAACAATGTTTATTTGATTTTGAGTCAACCCACTCCAAAAAATCTAGTCCTAAAACTGATAGCATTTGTCCAGTATACGGTGTGACATTTCCAGGCTTTACCTAAAACCATTGACTTGGTGTAGTACCTAGTGGAAGTAAAAATTGTCAAAATCATTTGCTCGTTCATTGCAGACTGAATCTTCCATCTACCTTCTATTGCTTTATTATATTCGCTCATCCTATTTCTGGCCAGTAGTGGCGTGTGGCTAAATTTGTAGGGTGTTAACAATTTGGTACATCCTTACAGTGCACACAACGTCGATAGCTCAGTCAGTAATAACTAGGTCACTTTGTGGTGAGTCCACAGAAAGTCTATGTGTGTGTTTGTCCAATTTTCTATTAATTTTTAAGTTTCTCGTAATATTGGGTATTTCTTATCAATTTCAAATTTATCCTATTTTTGGGCTCCCCGCGAAATAATTTGCCTTTTTCCGCGATACCTTCAGACACCTACCTAAGCGCCATCTGAAGGCATATCGCCCGAACCAAACAAGACCGACCAGTACCAATTTGCCAATCGTAGAATTAACGTCCGCTCCGCACCCACAGTGCTTTTGAATCAACTCTCGCGACATCCGTGATCTTCTCGGGATTTTCATGCCTCGATGCACCCCTCCTCCAAGCAGCTGACCAAGAATTGACCATCAACCAACGCTAGCACCAGCAGGACCTCCACAAAGCCACTGAGGAACTCAATCAACTGGATCCAGGTTCGGCAAGTCAATTAGGTAAGCTGTCTGGGGTTGTTCTTCATCATTTACGCTGCCCGAATTTGCCTAACTTTCCATTCAACTCTCTAATAACGTTATTGAAGTTTTTTTCCTTTGGTTTTTTAAGTTGGGGATTCATTTTGGTTTTGTTTACCACAGCTCTCCCGAACAGATTCAAACTCCAAGATTCCACACACCTTGTATCTAGGTATACCTTTTATATATTTTATGCTCATTAGACAATTAGATTTGAATTCATCGGAACACTTAATTGAAATATTTATCCCATTATTTAGAATTAATTTAGAAACACCCTATATAATGAAACCAAAGCTTAAAAATTGCATGCCATTTTGTTTCATTAACCAAATCGAAATATGAAGCAACATAATTATGTTAGAATCACAAGCATGCTCATGCTACCTCATCTAGGTAAATTACCTACTATGTGTTAAAGAGAGAGTGGGGCCTTGGCTCCTATAGTAGGAATACGGTGTATTTCTACTGATGATCATAATTAATAAAAGACCATTAAGAGAAAAATGTAATTATATATTTAACTTCAACTTTGTTTATATCTTGTTGCATGGGGGCACATGGTCTTGTGTTCTTATATATTACCTGCCACTGTTCTTCACAGCCTTCTTAGGTATCCCTTCGTTTTAGACAACCCACTCATACTCGTATTTGACAAGCACACCAAATATTCAAGATACAAAGAAATTAACCTTTTCAAAGCAATACTCAGCCGCTTAACAATATGGCTCTTGTCCCATGGAGTACATGTGCACAGCTTGACACATAGAAATAGATCACAAAATAAGCTGAGCCATCAGACAATTTACTATTGACAATAATTCTGCTGTGTTAAATGAAAATATCGTATTTTCATGATTTTTCATTTATGGCAAAATTTGACTATTATGGTGAATATCCAACTGCTTATTTTACTTCAAAAGCCGTATTTGCACCATATGAAAGGACACATTCTGTTGTATAGTGGTGACAGATCCTCAGTCATCAAAATCCAAGAAATACTAGTGACAGTATAAGGGACAGTATATGTGTGTTCAGAAATTACGGCAATTAACGGAGTAAACTTGAGTTTTCATTGTACAGGGTAAGTTTTTTTTTTGATGATCAGTAATGGGGAAATAATTGCAGTTTTGTGGCCCCAATTTAAAGTGCCTTGTGGATTTTTGAAAAAAGGCGTGGCTTACAGATATTTTGAAAAACGATTTATTCTAATTCGTCTGGCTTCGTTGTTTCTGATTTTAGATAAAAAGTGTAAATACCAAAGTTAGAGGGAGTTGTATCCCCAATGTCCTACTTCACGTGACAGCTGTCATTTTCGAGATATGACACAAACTTTTGTTTTTTAAATGGAAGCCAGGCATTTTTAAAGCTTTCCAACGATATAGTACTCGATATGGTTATTCCGAAAAATAATGGAAGTAACTTCCCCATTTAGCCTTCCTTCTATCTCCGCTAGTTTCCGAGATCCCCATACTGATCATAAAAAAACTCACCCTGTATATTTCAGCATAGCTTATCATCTATAATTTGATATTCAAAATTTAGAAAAATAATCTGAATATTTAGAAAATACAGGATCTTTCAAATGCCGATTATTTTTTTATATAAACATATTCTATACATATAACATAATATCCTAATAACAACAGGTCCCAATCTCCTAGCAACCAGTGGTGGTGATGAGGTTTTTGTTTCATAATTTCATGAATTACAAACAGAATTTTTTAAAATATTTTATGATGGCTACTCCACGGGCGTGCCCACAGAAAATATACGCTACGCGGACAGAAGTTCCACACAATGTAATTATTTGGCAGCCCGAAAGGAAGCCGGCTCTCGAAAGCCGGCTTCCCCTGGCTTTCAGCAGTGTCTATAAAAGAATTCTTCCATAGTTCTGCCTTCACGGCCGTGGTACTTTCATTACTCAATACTAGGCGGCAGCACGCTAGGAAAAAGCATCCGAAAGCGGCGTTGCCGGATTGTGCAAACAGTCAGATTGTGCTGTCAGCAGTAACTATAGAATTCTTCCCTCGAGAGATTTATTTTTTTCGTAGTTTTTGGAAAGGGTATTCAATATTTTACGAATCCGTGGCTGAAAAAAATTACTGCGCTAAAACTACCCCTGCACCCCTCAAGGAACAAAATAATAACTACCTACATTATTCTTGGTCCGATTATCTGCGCCGTTTTTAGCAACGACGTTCCAAATGATTCCAGATGCATATGAACCCATGGTAGAGAAATTTACAAGCAAAAATTATCCCTTCCGACTATGTCCGACTATGGTAGTTTTTTGAAAGCGTAGCCACTATAACTCTTATTTGACGAATCCGTGGTAGAAAAAAATCATCGTACAAAAGCTACCCCATGCACCCCCTGAAAAATTGAAAATTCCATTGTTCTTAGTTCGAGGTTCACCGTTTTAGAAAGGACGTTCCAAATGATTCCAGATGCACAAATTAGTGGTTGAAAAAATTTGTCAGGAAAAACTACCCCCTCTACCAGAGATATTGTTTTCGGGACGATTATTTAGTCATTTTTTGAAGAGGCATTTACTATATACCTACCTTATTTCACGAATCGGTGGTTGAAAACATTTACGGGGCAAAAACTACCCCTTCCCACCCCAGGGCCGGAAGTTTGTTTTTAATTTGATTATTGTTGTTTTTTGAGGGGTGCTGGGGGTATTATTTGCCCAAAAATTTTTTTCGTCCAACAATTTTTTTAACCACGAATTTGTGCATCTGGAATCATTGCGAATGTCCTTGCTAAAATTGATGCGGATCCGACAATATAAGTTATCATTTTTGTTCTTAAAGGGGTGCTGGGGGTAGTTTTCGCACAAGAATTTTTTTCAACCGCGAATTCGTGAATCTAGAGTCATTATAAGAACGTATACTTGCTAAAATCGGCCAGGATCCGACATTGAAGTTATAATTTTTTTAAAAGGGTGCTGGGTTAGTTTTCCCCCAACAATTTTTTTAAAGTACAAATTTGTGCATCTGGAATCATTAGGAATGTCCTTGCTAAAAACGGTGAGAATCATACCATGAAATTTTCCTTTTTTTTCCTTAAGGGATAGTGGGGGGTAGTTTTTGCCCAACAAATTTTTTCAACTACGAATTCGCGCATCTAGAATCATTATAGGAACGTCCTTGCTAAAATTGGAGAGGATCCGACAATGAAGTTATCATTTTTGTTCTTAAAGGGGTGCTGAGGGTAGTTTTCGAACAAGAATTTTTTTCAACCGCGAATTCGTGAATCTAGAATCATCTGGAACGTACTTGCTAAAATCCGACAATAAACTTTCAATTTTTTGTGCTAGGGGTAGTTTTCGCCCAACAATTTTTTTGTGCAGAATCATCAGGTACGTCCTTGCTAAAAACGGTGGGAATCGTACCATGAAAGTTATCTTTTTTCTTTAAGGGGTAGTGGGGGTAGTTTTCGCCCAACAAATTTTTTCAACCACGAATTCGCGCATTTGAAATCATTAGGAACGTCCTTGCTAAAATTGGTGAGAATCCGACAATAAAGTTATCATTTTTGTTTTTAAAGGGGTGCTGAGTGTATACTTAGTTTTCGCACAAGAAATTTTTTCAACCGCGAATTCGTGACTCTAGTCATTAAAAACGTACTTGCTAAAATCGGCCAGGATCCGATAATGAAGTTATAATTTTTTTAAAGGGGTGCTGCGGGTAGTTTCTGACCAACAACTTTTTTAAAGAAGGTACAGCTTTGTGCATTATCTGGCATCATTAGGAACGTCTTTGCTAAAAACGGTGGGAATCGTACCATGAAAGTTATCTTTTTTCTTTAAGGGGTAGTTTTCGCACAACAAATTTTTTCAACTACGAATTCGCGCATGTGGAATCATTAGGAACGTTCCTTGATAAAATTGGCGAGGATCCGACAATGAAGTTATCATTTTTGGTCTTACAGGGTGCTGGAGGGTAGTTTTCGCACAAGAATTTTTTTTCAACCACGATTTAGTGCATCTGAAGTCATTATGAACGTCCTTTCTAAAATCGGCATGGATCCGACAATAAAGTTATAATTTTTTTTCGTAAAAGGTCGGTGCTAGGGGTAGTTTTCACCCAACAATTTTTTTTAAGCACGAATTTGAGCATCTGGAATCATTAGCTAAAAATCGTACCATGAAAGTTGTCATTTTTTTTTCTCTAAGGGGTAAGTAGTGGAGGTAGTTTTCGCCCAACAATTTTTTTCAACCACGAATTCGTGCATTTGGAACGTCCTTGCGGGGATCATGATATCAAATGAATATTTCAATAATACAAAAATACTTATAGGTAGAAAAAAACATTTGGAAACAGTGATTAAAATGATAAATTTGATATGCAACAAGTATTCAGTTAGTCCCAAAATTAAATAGTAAAACCGATACATTTGGCATCATTGACATCCTGTACATATTTTCTACATTGTAGAACAAATATTTACCGTACACTAAGTATATAGGTAATTGGTAAATAAAATAGTCACGAATAAAATATATTATTTGTAACATCTTCGTATATTTTAATCAGATAATTATTAGCTCTCAAGCACTCTGTATAACTTAGTATACGTCATACGACTTCTGCAAAGACGAAGCAAATAATAAATCCCACTATTATTTCGTATAGTTCAAGGCCTCTGACCGTCTGCCGGGAAATAGATTTTGATGACCGAAAGCGGCCGCCAGCATAGACAGCGTTTATGAAACCTTTATTCCTAAACCTTCGGCAACACGGTTAGGCTCTTCAGCTGACTGCTGGCGCCTCTAGCGGTGACTTTTAGCAGAGGGCATTTTACGGTTTTTAAAATCGAACGATTCTGCATCCGAGCGCTATCTGTTAGGCCAAGGCAAAACCAAGTTTCGGTGTGCTATACATATTTTACAAGCCCGATATACTGGCACTTCTGTCCGCGTAGCGTATATTTTCTGTGGGCGTGCCCTTTCTTGATTTAGTCTTAAGAGTTATTTAAAAAAAGTAGTGACCCCAACCAAAATAATTTTAGTCAATTTATTGCGCTATTCTGTCGATGGCGATGTTCGTAACGTTGCCGAACTATTTTTCGGCTTTCGATCGACCTTGGTTCAAATCGAGATCGAGGCAGATGTACGCACTTGCATTTATATAGAAAAAAAACAGCGCTGATGGCCAAGAGAGCTGGACAAATTTTTGATATATATGCAGTTCTTTTTTGGATTTAGCTAGTTTACCTATATTATAATAACAATAAAAATTACAAAATATAGGTTTTCTGTTTACCTGTGTTTTTGTTCTTAGTTTCCCGTCTCACAGATATGGTAATTTAATTTAACGTTTTATCAGTAGTCAAATAATAAAATTTACCCATATCACAGAATAAATAGTGCTATTGCCATAGGCTATAATATTCTGTGCCCACATGCAGTTTTTTTCAAAAGCTTAAATCAATTGGCAAGTTCTTCAATCATGATTTTTTTACTGCATATGGTGTTATTATTATTCTGTTTCTAAAAAATCTGTTTCGATCTTTAAAAGTTGTGGATGGCGGGAGACATAAAACAAAATCTCAGTTATCTCTCAAAAAAGTTTTTGCATACAACGGCGTTTTCATTAAATAGGGCAGAATTGTCAATATTCACAATAGTATATGTTTTTCGACTGTTAGGATTCCGTAACTAATAATCGCAAAGTGTTTGGATGTCAGTTGTACAATTTCCAGCACCATCCTGTTTAGAAAAAGAAAATGGATATAATCAATTTTCTGTACAATGAAAGGAAACTGAGTTGTAGATGAAACGAAAATTTGAAGCTGCTGTTTATCCCTCTACCTCAAAAGCAACATGAAATAGTTGTCAGATTCTATTTATCGTCCACATCAATAATTTATCTTTGAATAACAAAAATATTGGCTTTCTTGGACAAATATAATTTAAAAATGATTTAAAAATAAAATTATCTTTGTCCAAGGAAGCCGATATTTTTGTTTTCCAAAGATGAAATACTTGTCACAAATTATGCATATTTTGTAAAAATACAAAATCTACTTGAATGCCAAAAAAATATGATTTAAGTAATCTTTAAGAAAGAGAGATTACATTATTTATACCTATTCCCATTGAAAGGATGGCAATATTTATATTGGGGATATTTTTGTAGTGTTTTAAAATTCAAGGTCTTTGACTATTGCTAACTAGGCATGTACTAGTGAGTCCACCTAACCTTACCTGTAGGCTCTTCTCGCTCGAGTCAAGCTTGGCCATTGATTCGTCCGACATATTGACGTGATCAGCTTCGGCTGCAAGTGCGTTCACCACTGCATTGATAGTCTTGCTTTCACTGCCAAGGTCTTCCTCTCGGTGAGACAGCAGGTTCGGGTTCTTGCCAATCTTGTTTAACCTGGTTGTATCAAAATGGGCAGGTGATGTTAGTTAGGTTTATATTGGACCGGGGTTATGATTGGTTGTGGCCTTGCAATGTAAATTGATTCAAATCTAACTTATTGTTCAGACAGTTAAACAAACGAATACAAAGTTTACTCCAAACATGAACTTCCTAAGAGTAAAAAGCTAAGGGGCGAGTCCAACATTTTAGACACATTGTCCAATTAAAGTGTTTCAATTTTCTTAAATTGTAAATTAAATTTTAAAAAATATGTATGTATTGACACATTTGCGACCAGATAGCAAACAACCATAACACATGGGACAAAAGTATCTTGTGTGGAAACCTTTTTGCCAAGTTTCTACCACAAGATACCTGTTTCAGATCTGCAATTTAATAATAGCAAATTAATAGAAAATAAAGCACAGAACCCAAACTACCAAATCAGCTTTGTTACAAATATAAAAATGTGTTTTGTCATTTGCGTTTTATTATATTATGCAATGCCTGATAATCGCTTTCAATTGTGTATTTGTGTGGTGTGTTGTGTTGTGCTTCAGCTAAGCATACTTTGCTTGTGCTTGTTTAATTTATGATTTATAAAATACTCATTGGCATAATAAGAGGGAGAGCGCATGGACAATTATCTCTACTCCTTGACCTCCATTTTGACTATTTGTACTATAGGTACCTATAATATGCTACTTAGACAATATTTTTAAAGTTATTTCTTTATAGAGCTTCCTGGATATTATTGGGGTTTCTTTTCTTAGTAATTACTTCTACTACTCTAGTATTAGTTTGAAAGTATGCTGAGCTTACTTTGGTCTACTGCAAATAAAAATCTACAAACCACCAAGAGTTTAACTTGCTGCCAGAATATGTAAAAAGATAATACATAGGGTGATTGAAGTCAAAAGTTTTAAGCACACAGTGGGGCAGTCCCAGTAAGAAGAAAAATATGAAAAGAGATGTTGTTGAAGTTTAAAATGTGAAGCAATGAACCAGAGTAACTTGACGCTTCTGATTGAATACAAGCTCCGAAGGAGAACGCTGTTGCCAAATTTCATTGTATAATCTTATTGTTGAATCATAAAGAAATATATCTCTCATCTAAGTATACCTACATTATTGATGTCAGTCTTGATTCCACAAAAATATTAAGCATTATAACACTTGAAACACTGAGAAAACACTATTCGCATCACGAGTACCAGCATTTATTTGAGAATTTTTCGAGAGTTTTCTCAATAGTCCTGCCCATATCCATGAATCCGTTGAGTGAAAGAATAAGAAGAGGCGCATCGAATGCGGAGATTTCGAGCCAGATTTCTATGCCCCGGCCAACTGCTTTAGGGCGACTTAATCAACGAGAAACCGCATCTAGTCGTCCAAAAGCAGTTGACCGGGATCTATTGGCACTGAGATTTATGTCCCGGGCGACGCCTTAGAACGACACGATCGATGAGAAACCGCTTCAATTCGTCCTAAAACAACTGACCAGGATCTATCGGCCTTGAGATTGTGGACTCGCTATTACACGTGATGGTAGCGCCTCTTATTAGTTCTTCACTCAACGATGAATCACTCACTAACATAAAACAGTGAACATGCGTTTTGGTGTGTATTTGGACATTGTGTGCTTAGTTTTGTGCTTTTTTGCTACTGCAATCTGTCGCATTATTTCTGGTGAGAGAAATCCACCTGGTTGTGGGCGCCAGGCTGAGTACCTGCCTCTAAACAACTAGCGTTGCTTGAGGGAAACCGAGAAGTTCATTCACAATCCATTAATTACTGTTCAACACATTTTTGAATACTAACATTGATAGTAATAAAATATGAAAACTGTTTCCCTACAAATTTAAGATTTTAGATTTCTGATAAAAAATAAGTAAATTTACAATAATAATTAATGCAACTAATGTCAACTGTGTGCCGGGAGTCGCATGCCCTGATGTGATGTTTAACAGCAGGGTCATCCATAAGCGCTATTAACAGTCACAATTAGAAAGGGGGGGGTCAGCGACTGACCCCACTCTACATTTTTAGGTATCTTTCAAATTTGTACATATATTTTTATTTTCTTTTAGGACATTTATTCCCAAAGTTTTCGGAACATATAGATTTTAAATTTACTTTTTTTTTAAGAAATTTGAGAGTTAAATAATGTTTTTTGAACGAAGAGTAGATCGTCAAATGCAGACAATATTACCAGAATTTATGTCAGTCAGTTATAATGTTGCTTGTAGAAATAAAGTTCATATTATCGCTGGTGTTGTTTCAGAGGTTGTACGTTAATTTACTTTTTTTTTACAATGAGTGGAAAACATTTCAGTGATTCTGAACTAGAAACTGCTATTTATGAGGATGATGAGTTTTTTATGCGAGATGCATAGATCCAGACAAACCAAGTTCAGAAGATGAATCAGAGGTGGAACAATTGGAACAACAAGAACACCATGGTGAAGAAAGGATGAGTGTTCAAAAAAACTTGGGGTCAGCTGCTAAGCCTCTCGTTCTATGTTCCCCAGGTGTACAATGAAGTTTTAAATGTGATTGTACCTATATGAAGTGTTTTAATGCACTTAGGAAAATAATTTTTTAGTTTTGTTTGGTTGATTATACAATTTTATGTAATTTTTTCACCTACCGCATTAATTTTTTTACATCATGACTCAATCACCCTCTATAAAAAGTTTGCTAGGTATGCTTAACTAATATTTCTTTGAGCTGGATAAAGTGGAAAATTATAAGTTGTGTAATATAAATATTATCAGGTAACTTGATTAAGATAAAAATAGTTGCGTCTAATGTTATAAAGCTTTTTGAGCGCTACGCTTCTAAGCTTTAAAATTGCACTTACGATATGCACAGGTTACATTCAATAATTAGACTGTCTATAAAATGACAGCAAACCGAGCGATCTGCAAAACAGCTGAAGTGGAGGGAAGACCTCAAAGGTTCGCTAATATTCAAAATTTTTACCATCAATTATTGAGCTCGTTCGTTGCTGTACAAATTGGGCCCTATAATTATAACCATTTATAACCTATGTGCCATCATTTCTTGCAACTACTCTGTATAACTACTAAACTTTCTATTCTTTCTGCTAGTTCCTCCATAATATATATTAATTTATTATTTATGAACAGTATACTAATTTTAACATAATTATGACCTAGAATTACCAGGGTCGATTTGCCAAATCTTCCCCTCCCCAAAATTGTCATGAATGCTTATGTGTAAATATATCGCTGAAATTAAATGCAAGGGACCGAGCGGAATTTTTCTGCACTCGGTTTGCTTGCAAGCGGCTGAAATCCAGCGGAACCATCTAATGAAACGCGAGCAGTAAGCCGCTTGCATGCGCTCGAAAAGCTTGGTTGTATTAGACGCAACCAATAACATTAAAGACAAAGAATTCTTCACATAAAACTCCCACCTTCCCTAACTTTTTATTTTTTGACCGATTTTTTGTGACAAAAATCACACTTGCCTACCATGTTTTTATGTAATTGTGTCAAGAAACTGGGTTTAAATATGAACAAAAAAGTAATTTCCTTTTCCTTTCCAGCCAAACTATTAAGTTAAAGAAAAACTAATAAGACAAAAAAATCTAAATTAATTGGGTTATAGAACCCAAATTTTTCCTTTTAAAGAAACAAACTTAGAAAAAAGTGCTGTACAAAAACCAATATATGTTTCAGGTTGCTAGGTAGTAATTATACCGTAAAGTGTCTTCATACTTGCTGTTAACATATCACAAAATTCAAGTTTCTAGATGAGAAATAAAATAAAACGATTTTTTTGTCCCTTTTAAGGTTGAAATAAAAATAATAATAATAAAAAACTATTTGAAGAGTTGTTTGTGATTAAAAATACTTAACAAATACCACACATTTCAGTAGAATCAGCTCATTCTGATTTTTTGCACTCCCAGACAATTTCTAAAAAATTACCTAACGTAAAATGTGACTTTCAGAAATAATATTTCTTTTTGTTTTTTCTCTATTTTATGAAATTTTTTCATCTACTATAAAATATCGAAAAGATTGAAAATCGGTACTTTCACTGTAACTTTTAATTCCTAGCAACTTTTTGTACCTACTATTTTTAGATGTCATATGACAAAATACAATCCTATCAGCTATCAGCGGCATCTGTTTTCCAAGACGTGGAGTTATAGCCATGAGATAGGCCTTATAAATACGTAAGTTAAAGATATAATTTTTTTAGCATCTTATTACTTGGTGATTTTAGAGCGTGTAAGTTCCATTAGAGAGAGAGAGAGAGAGATTCCAATGAGTTTTACTTTGATACCAAGACAAAAAAAACTGTAAAAAATTAAAAAGGTACCTATGAGGGTTGGGAGTTTTCTGTGGAAAACCTTGAATATTCTAAATGTTTTGTCCTTTCTTAAAATAAATAAAATATTAAATCCATAACTTCGATAAATATGTATAGAAACTACATTTGGACAGAACCAGCTTATAAAAACTAAAAGCTTACCTAATAATTTCCTTCATTAAAACGCCTAAAATGTGCACTTTCTGAAGAGCAGCAGAGTTAAACCAATATAAATAATATGGCAGTTCAAATTAATGTTTTTCTTTGGCACAAAATCGCCTCTATTAATGAGTTTACTATTTCCTCGAAAACGCTAAGGGTGTATGTCAAGTCTAGATTATAATAGTTACACCTACAGGAATTCTATGTAGTCAAGTACAATCTTTGAAAAGTTACAAATCGGATGACCAAAAATTGATTGAAGTTATTTACGCACATGTGACATAATTTTAATTTATACCAGTGTGTGTCCGCGTTTGCTTGTGAATACTGCAGAAATCTACGAAGAGCCAAAAAAAATTCGACTTTATATACAGGGTGAGTTTTTTTTTTATGACCACTATGGGGATCTCGGAAACTAGCAGAGCTAGAACATAAATGGGGGAAGAATTGCAGTTTCTAATGCTCAATCTAATGTCCCTTTTGGATTTTTAAAAAAAGTTCATGGCTCACTAGATATTTTGAAAAGAGTGTTTTTTTGCTATTTCATCAGATCTCTGTAGCTCCGTTATTTCTGATTATACGGAAAAACTGCAGAGACAAAAATTGTAGATAATTTTGGGCTTAATAAGATAATCTAATCCAACTTTTTATGTTGTTTGTGATTTTTGAGATGATATAAACTTGTGTTTTTTAAATGTAAATCGCTGTGGCCTTATTAAATCTGCCATTTTCTGAGCTTTCTAAAGAGATAATACCCGGCATAGCTACCCAACAAACACTGATAAATGGGCCACTTGTAAAAATGTATTGGGTAACCATCACTGCATCATTGGAACGATGATGGAAACCATCATTGGCCCGGGTCCGCAATGTCCCGGTGGCCGGCTGCGTTCCATCAGTCACTTTTCCAGCATGGATGGCCAGTGCAAATTTACTTATGGTCCACCATAGGAGTACCAATAGAGGTTGTGTGTTATAATTATAGTGGACCATTAAAGGTCTTTTATACTTCAAACATTGCTGGTCATTTAATTTGTACACATCAAATGGTATATTTTCGGGTTTCCGACTTACCTATACGGTGATTTTTAAATCAAAGGCAAATAATAATAAACAATTAATATATTGAAAACAAGAACAAAAATGCAAAATTCTAAAAACACTTAAAATAAATCACTATAAAAATTAAAGACAAGAACAAAAATTCAAAATTGTAATAAAACACCAGATGTTTACCTGAAAAGAGAAAGAACATAAATTATTATTGAAATTATCAAATACCTACATTAATTTTTTAACTACCTAACTAGAATTTTTTAACTATTAACTTTAAAAACCGACAAATATTTTGGATGTTTGATTAAGAATAAAATTACGTTGGGATCAGTGTGAGACTCAATCTCATATTATAACTTCAATTTAACCTGCAGGTATCAGGTATGCATAGCCCCCATATTCAATTATTAAATTTCCTTATCTTTCACCTATTTACCATAACACAATGCACTAATCCATAATCCACATCTATAAGTCGCTTCCTCACAACATGCAGATGTAGTATGGCTTATATTTTGACGACATTTTGATGCATTATGGACCGAACGAACTCGGAGTGCACGCATACACGGCAACACACGACCACAATATGGCGCCAGCAATGCCGGCCTCCAAGGCAGTAAAAATGATGAACGGTGACACAGCGCAAGCGCGGTAAACTCATCAGGTTTTGCCATTCATGGTAATTTAAATAAAAAGTACAGGTAATAATGTGGACTTTTGCCTATAGTGGACCGCAAGTGGCACATCATTCATTTAGTTGCGCATCCCTTGCTGATGGTTGCATGGCAAAGAACCATTATTGGCCCATTGGTGTTTTCTTCTCATATTTCCATCGGTAGTATTCCAACACTACCTGAAATGGACCATTGAAGGCTAACCACTCCCATCACAAATCCATCAATTACAGCAATGGCCCATTAAAAATCCAGAAGTTGTGTGTTTGTTTTGTATTATAAAAAATAAAAAAGCTATGGCTAATTTACTGATTTTTTTTTTAGAAATTTTCACATAGTCAGCCATGAAATATTTTCGTAATTACGTTCTATTTTATAATAAGACATATACAGGGTGTTCACTTTCAAAATGCCCACCATTGGTATTTTTGAAACGGTAAGAGCTACAAGGTTGGTTAAATTGGTTAAATTAGACAAAAGTTGCGCATTTTGATGTGTTTCAAGAATCTGTAAAGAAATTTGACATAGCTCACTTGGTTACTAAAATAACCTGAAAAAACTGAAAACTTCCACTTTTTTATTTTGTCCGTAACTTTTTTAATATCAAACGGAATTGAATGAAATTTGGTGAAACTACGTAATTAGGTACGGGCTTTCGGATGCACTATTCAGAAAAATTCTCTGCCTACTGGATCTTTAGGTGTCCATAACCAAATTTCGATTTTCTTATGGCGGCCATATTGGATTACACCACCATTGGATAGAGCAAAAAATTACGAATACAACCATGTATCACAACACCTAATTAAACCCACTTAAAGGTCAAATTTCTAATATTTTAAATCTTTTGAAGCCAGGAAGTGCAACTTTTGTTGAATTTAACCAACCTTGTAGCTCTTAACTTTTCAAAAATACCAATGGTGGGCATTTTAGCTGGTAACAAAATAAAATTAAATAAAATTATTTTATATCGTAAGCTTGATTATGTGTGCGAATTATTGAACTATGAGAGTCCCCCTTTTCAACAAAGAATGATGCTAAAAAAAAATTTTCCCTTTTTTTTCTTCACTTTGTAATTTTAATTTTATTCCTTGTTAGTTAGTTGTTAAGATTAGTGGATGAACCTGTATGGAATCATTGTATTCTTTTGGTTTATAACCCAACAAACACTGATAAATGGGCCATTTGTAAAAATGTATTGGGTAATCATCACTGCATCATTGGAACGATGATGGAAACCATCATTGGCCCGGGTCCGTAATGTCCCGGTGGCCGGCTGCGTTCCATCAGTCACTTTTCCAGCATGGATGGCCAGTGCAAATTTACTTATGGTCCACCATAGGAGTACCAATAGAGGTTGTGTGTTATAATTATAGTGGACCATTTATACTTCAAACATTGCTAGTTATTTAATTTGTACACATCAAATGGTATATTTTCGGGTTTCTGACTTACCTATACAATGATTTTTAAATCAAAGGCAAATAATAATAAACAATTAATATATTGAAAACAAGAACAAAAATGCAAAATTCTAAAAAACTTAAAATAAATCACTATAAAAACTAAAGACAAGAACAAAAATTCAAAATTGTAATAAAACACCAGATGTTTACCTGAAAAGAGAAAGAACATAAATTATTATTGAAATTATCAAATACCTACATTATTAACTATTAATTATAAACTATTAACTTTAAAAACCAACAAATATTTTGGATGTTTGATTAAGAATAAAATTACGTTGGGATCAGTGTGAGACTCAATCTCATAACTTCGATTTAACCTGCAGGTATCAGGTATATGCATAGCCCCAAGGTTCATATTTTAAATTTCCTTATCTTTCACCTATTTACCATAACACAATGCACTAATCCATAATCCACATCTATAAGTCGCTTCCTCACAACATGCAGATATAGTATGGCTTATATTTTGACCACATTTTGATGCACTACGGACCAAACGAACTCGGCGTGCACGCACACACGGCAACAAACGACCACAATATGGCGCCAGTGACGCCGGCCTCAAGGCAGTAAAAATGATGAACGGTGACACAGCGCAAGCGCGGTAAACTCATTAGGTTTTGCCATTCATGGTAATTTAAATAAAAAGTGCAGGTAATAATGTGGACTTTTGCCTATAGTGGACCGCAAGTGGCACATCATTCATATATTTGCACATCCCTTGCTGATGGTTGCATGGCAAAGAACCATTATTGGCCCATTGGTGTTTTCTTCTCATATTTCCATCGGTAGTATTCCAACACTACCTGAAATGGGCCATTGAAGGCTAACCAATCCCATCACAAATCCATCAATTACAGCAATGGCCCATTAAAAATCCAGAAGTGTTTCTTGGGAAATAAATACATTACTTGCTTAAAAAAAAATTACCTAGATCAGCTTTATCCAAATAGTTGGATAGGGAGAAATAGACCTATTTCCTGGCCGCCCTGATCCCCCGATTTGTCAGTTTTGGATTTCCTTTTGTGGGGAACAGTACAAAATAAACTATGAGACAATTGTTGAATTAAGAGCAGCTGTTTTAGAAGCAACCCAACAAACACTCAATTTCTGGATTTTTAATGGGCCATTGCTGTAATTGATGGATTTGTGATGGGATTGGTTAGCCTTCAATGGGCCATTTCAGCTAAAGTGTTGGAATACTACCGATGTAAATATGAGAAGAAAACACCAATGGGCCAATAATGGTTCTTTGCCATGCAACCATCAGCAAGGGATGCGCAACTAAATGAATGATGTGCCACTTGCGGTCCACTATAGGCAAAAGTCCACATTATTACCTGTACTTTTTATTTAAATTACCATGAATGGCAAAATCTGATGAGTTCACCGCGCTTGCGCTGTGTCACCGTTCATCATTTTTACTGCCGTGAGGCCGGCGTCCCTGGCGCCATATTGTGGTTGTGTGTTGCCGTGTGTGCGTGCACGCCGAGTTCGTTCGGTCCATAGTGCATCAAAATGTGGTCAAAATATAAGCCGTATTATATCTACATGTTGTGAGGAAGCGACTTATAGATGTGGATTATGGATAAGTGCATTGTGCTATGGTAAATAGGTGAAAGATAAGGACATTTAATATATGAACCTGGGGGCTATGCATACCTGATACCTGCAGGTTAAATCGAAGTTATGAGTCTCACACGTAATTTTCCCAACGTAGTTTTATTCTTAATCAAACATCCAAAATATTTGTCGGTTTTTAAAGTTAATAGTTAATATCTAATAAATAATGATAATATTGATATCTCACCCCCCCCCCCCGGAATAAAAAATTAATGTAGGTATTTGATAATTTCAATAATAATTTATGTTCTTTCTCTTCTCAGGTAAACATCTGGTGTTTAATTACAATTTTGTATTTTTGTTCTTGTCTTTAATTTTTATAGTGATTTATTTTAAGTTTTTTTAGAATTTTGCATTTTTGTTCTTGTTTTCAATATATTAATTGTTTATTATTATTTGCCTTTGATTTAAAAATCAGCGTATAGGTAAGTCGGAAACCCGAAAATATACCATTTGATGTGTACAAATGAAATGACCAGCAATGTTTGAAGTATAAAAGACCTTTAATGGTCCACTATAATTATAATACACAACCTCTATTGGTACTCCTATGGTGGACCATAAGTAAATTTGCACTGGCCATCCATGCTAGAAAAATGACTGATGGAACGCAGCCAGCCACCGGGACATTACGGACCCGGGCCAATGATGGTTTCCATCATCGTTCCAATGATGCAGTGATGGTTACCCAATTCATTTTTACAAATGGCCCATTTATCAGTGTTTGTTGGGAATTGCCAGTATTGACAGGCGCTCTCTAAGAAAGGCGACAAATTCAGTTTTAAAAAGATGCAATATTTGCATAAAAAATAATGGTGGATTGTTTGAACACCATTTGAAATAATAATAATTTGAATTTGAGTTTTTTAATTTTTGTTTTATTTTGTTACATTTTGTTACCAGCTAAAAACAAAATATTAGAAAGTTCGAGGTATGTCTAATTATAAAATAGAACGTAATTATGAAAATATTCCATTTCTGACTATGTGAAAATTTAAAAAAATCAGAAAATTAGCTATAGCTCTTTTACTTTTTATAATAACTATGCTGAGTATTATATCTTTGGAAAGATAAAAAAATGGCCGATTTGATAAGGCAACAGCTAACTAATGATTTACATTTAGAAAACACAAGTTTATGCCATACCTCAAAAATCACAAACAACATAAAAAATTGGATTAGATTATCTTAATAAGCACAAAATTCTACAAATTTTGTCTCTACAGTTTTTCTGTATAATCAGAAATAACGGAGCTACAGAGATCTGATGAAATAGCAAAAATCACTCTTTTTAAAATATCTACCCAAGCAGCATTAAAGTTGCGGTAACTGAGATGGGAACTTTGAATAAGTAGTTAAGGGTAGTTATTACGTAATTATTACTTAAAAATCGACTTATTAGTTTTTTTTACTTATATTGAGAAAGTATGAGTAATTACGTAGTAATTATTACTAAAATTTGGAACTTTATGGTTTCAGTACTTCTAAGTAGTTTTTGAAGTATCTGGAATGGAATTGTTACTATGCAAAATTACGTTAAAGTCACGTTAACTCTAAAGTTATATTCAATGGTCACTATTACTTTGTCGTGTTACTTGTTTATCACCTTAAAGTTTTCATTACTTTATGGTAACGGTGAAAGTAACTTCTACATCTTAGCGACTTTAGAAATACCTCCAAAGTTACGGAACTATATAGTCATATTTAAAGTGAAATTAACTTCCCCGCTACTCGAGAAAACTACTGTATGGTAAGTTTTACTTCCCACTCCATTTTAAAATTACTAGAAAGCTCCAATTACTACAAAAAAATACTTTAAAGTAACTGTCACTTCTATAGGGACCAAAATGGAAACTACATTTAGTTCCTTACAATCGTTTCAAGGATTGGGTCGTTTTTGCGAAGTGATGAAAATGTCAGCCATTAGAAAGAAGAAAAATTATAGACACACATTCACATTTTATAGAAAATTAAAGCAGCAGTTGGATGAAACGAATCGAAACACGAGCACTTGTCTTCAATACAAAATTACAAAACGCTTCTCTTGAGTGGCTACAATTTTAAATCAACATTTCGAAATAATAGCACAAAACATACCGGCTGAAAATAACACTCATATAAAAATTATAGGTTAAAGTTCCAAATGAGACCTAGTAGTAGCATTCGGAACTTAAACGAGGCTTCGGGAACTTTGAAGTTCTCTTGTAGTAATTGGGACTTTAGAGTTTAAAATATCTAAAGTGAAAAAAGTCTAGTTGCCGTTACTACCAGTTAAGTGGCAAAGCCTTCAAACACCCATTTTAAGGTAAATAATACTTAGAAGTAATTACTGAAAACTACACCATATTTTCTTATAAAATGATAGACGCCATTAACATCAAATGTAAATTTCCTTTGGTACTGAAATAGTTATTTCTTCAAAATTGTCCCAAAAAAGAGAAAATTGAGCAAAAATGAACTCGTATAACTTATAGAAATATTAAAAAAGCATTTTTCAGCATTTTTAGGTAATTTTGCACGTTTTCGTAATTTATCCTCCCGGTAAAAAAGTGTTAAAACATGCATTTTGAGAGGGCGCGTTGTTACTTTTCAATCTATCAACGTCATATTTGACAGAAAATTTTCAATCGTTTTAGTTTCTTGAATCTAGCAACGAGAAATAAATCAGCAAATTAATACCTTTCTTATACCTACCATTATTCATAGATATAAGTTAAAAATAAATATTAGGTACTTCCATTTTCCACGGTTATTGAAAAATGACGGAAGATGCTGGGCTAGAATACTTCTTAATTATTTAGACAAAGATAAAGCGAGGACGCGAATGTAAAGAAGCAAACAAATCCAACAAAGTAGCGGTGACCACACTGCTACGTCTCCACCACGTTGCCGGAACGTAAGCGCGTCGTAGCGGTGTAAGTTGCTAGGTGGTTGCCGTTACGTATCTATCACCCTCAAAATGTTCCCCATTTTGGTCGCAGGGACGTAATAGGAACGTAGTAATTACGTTCCTATTAGTAGTAGTTACAACTTTAAAGTTGCAAACAAAAGTCGCCGGAACATAACGGCGACTAAAAATGCTGCTTGGGTAGTGAGCCATGAACTTTTTTAAAAATCCAAAAGGGGCATTAGATCGAGCATTCAAAACTGCAATTCTTTCCCCATTTAACCTTTGTTCTAGCTCTGCTAGTTTCCGAGAACCCCATAGTGGTCATCGAAAAAAACTCACCCCTATGACCTAAGGGAAGATTTCTTACAGACACTACTGTTTCGATTGGGTGATTATTCCATGGCTAGCTATGATTTTTTTATTTATTAAAAATCTGACCTCATGCCGTCATTTGGTGTTACTTCAAACCTCTGTATACCAAATTACATGAAAAAACAAAAAAAACGATTGGTTTTCTTTTTACAAAGGTTTCAATACAAACAAAACTGTCGCTCAAGCCAAGCAGTTTATCGCATCAGGCATCAAGTGTGATACTAAAATGTTCAAAGTTTACACCCATGACTTTTTATTAGTTTTGACAGTTGTTTGGATTATAGGATGGATTTAATAAACAGAGGTGATGGATGGATTGCCTAATCTTCAAATAATCTATGGAGCAAAAGTTTTTGGAAAATTTTTAATGCTTGAAATAAAAAAGTGCAAAAAATATAATTAAACTGTAACTTATATGGTTGGTTATGTTTTCACATTATCCACTAATAGGTATATCAAAACATAAAAAAAAATTGTTAATTTCTGTTAATCTCTGTGGCAACCATAGTTAATTGATTTAGCTATATTAGGGCCAGTTTCTTAACCAACTAAAAGTTCCTTATCTATAACGTTTAAAATTAAATGAACTTTTGGAAAATATTATTTAAACAATGCTTCACTTGTTACAAAAACTCTTTTAATTTTAAAGCATACTTTGTTTGATTATGAAATTGGGTCCTAAATATTTTGTGTTTTCCCCAAACTTTCATTCTATATCATCTTTTTTATATGTAACTATTCAAATTTTTGAAATTTAAACCATTTGCAGAAGTTGCATATTCTTCTAAATTTGAATTTATAGAATAAACCATCAAAGTCAATGAGCAGGGAGAAATGAGATAAAATTAGCATTTGATGAGATGGATAGTGTCCACATTTGTTTAGTCATTGGTCAGGCAGGACAATTAGATAATAATTCAGTTCTTATTTGATAATTGACAATATGAATTCCAGAGATATTATGGACACCCTTAACGCTACAAAAGTCATCGAATTGAAATTTGAATCGCCAAGGAGCAGAATAAGGACTCTTAAGGGGTGCGAATATGGACGGCACACACCAAAGAAGCGATAAAACACCCATAATGTAATAAAACCTCTTGGGTTCCGTTATACCAACCAACGCACTGACCTCTCCGCCGCCACTGATTCCATCGTTCTACGCATGAGCGGGTACTGGTCCAGCACCGCGTTGAAGTGGTCTACGGACAGCGAGAACAGGTTGCAGTACGTCTCTGCCCTGGAAGAGAATAGACAGTAGACTATCATATACAGGATGTCTGATTAACAGTGGGACATCGAGCAACTGCAACTATTTTACCACAAAATACAGCCATAGATGAGTCTCACTTCTACTTATTTGCCAGGTTGACACTGCATTTTAAATTTTAAATGAGCCACATCTCGCAAATTTTATACATTTTAGCTTTGAAATTCCTGGCAAACAATAAGGCGGGACCCATGTCCACATTCTAGTTACCCCTCGAGTTACCCTCGGTTAGCACTGTGTGAAATATTCTCCAATAAAGTTTAGATTTCGATTTTTTTCTAGTTTTGACATTTCAATGAATTCTAACCTTACTTCTACCATGCGGACTCGGCGTTAACAACTACTAGCGTCGATGGTTCCTCAATCAATGCTACTAGTCAGATCTTAATAGATATTTACAGGGCACTGTAGTTATTTTTTGAAATTGAATTATGTCAACTTGTCCCAAAATAATCAAGCTGCTGAACTGAAATTTGGCACTGCAGTGTTTTTAGGATGGAGAATAAGCTGAAAATGTCAATTTGTACGTATTTGTATATTTGCACTTGCGCATGCTTTTTAAATTATTATTTTGATCTTCCAGGTCCATCATTTTAGTGCATCTTTTCATTTGCCCATAAAGGTGTATACCACGTATTTATTATATCGATAAAATCAACCATTTGCATTGAAATTGGCAAAATGGACCACAAAATACCTGTTGCGACTCCACCTTTCGGAAATCAAAATTTTCACCAACCCTTTCAAATGTTCCAATAATTAACTGTAGAGGAAAGTCGCCTAATATGGGGATAGTCCCTAATATGGGGTACCTCAATTTCTCAGGATCTAAGGCGCTGCCATCTATTTGGTGGGGGCTGTACTAAGCTTCTAGAAACTAGTAAACATCTCGGGATGCAGACAGCTACAGTTCCAATACAACATGACCAACAAAATTAGTGAGCGTATTGAAAATTTTTAGCTTCTAGAAAACCCTGTGAATTTGGCTACAAATAAGGTAAGTTAAATTATTGTATGTTGTTCAAAACGTGTATTATGGACTAGTTTTGGGTTAGACTGGTTCTTTTATGTATATATTTGCTTATTTCTTAAAATCTACGGTTTTATTTTTACTACTGCCCTAGGCCTAATATGGGGTACTCTGGGGAGTCCTAATTTGGGGTACCCCAGACAATGTTGGAAAGATGTAAAAATGAATGGAGCAGCAGATGATATTGTTTATGGTAGTCTTAGGCGGAAACCTGTTTTTCCGTTGATATGGAAAATGCAATCGTCAATCATGCTATGGAAACTGAGAAAAAATATTTACTTTTGTGCGAATTGAATCTTTAAATAGTTTTATAATTGTTTTAAAGAATTATTTTTTGATAATTTTTGTTTTGTTTCTAAAATAACACCAAATAAAGACGGACTTATCCAACCCCCCGTGTTTCTTTCATAGGTATTTTATTTAAACACCAATTTTAATCATTTCTTAGGTATACCCCATATTAGGAAATAGAAGTACCCTATATTAATATTAATAATAATAATAATAATAATAATAACTGCTGCTTGTGCAGGCAGAGAGGGTCCCATATTACAGCTACACACCGGAGCCTGTTCTTGAGAACAGCAACTACAAGATGTACTGGGATCGTACAGTTCTGACAGATCAACGAGTTGCCCATAACAGACCGGACCTTATAATAGTTGATAAAATTTCTAGGAAGACAACTCTGATTGATGTGGCCATCCTGAACAACAACAACCTGCGTGTGAAGCAAGTCGAGAAGATCGCGAAGTACAGAGACTTAGAAGAACGAATTAGAAGGCAATGGGAAATGGAAAACGTCAAGACGATTCCAATTATCGTGTCAACAACTGGTGTTATACCAAAAAGTTTTCTGAGAAACATAAAAGAGCTGGGTCGAACTGATAGTCTTTACAGGTCCATGCAGAAAGCGGTACTACTTGCGACAGCCCAAACCGTCAGGAAATTCATGGGGAATGCAGGAACGTCCGACAACATCAATGTCACCTAAGACCCGATAACATGGCAAGGGTCTCGTCCGAGCCAGATCCTTATGGTATCCGGGATACCCAGGATCTGAGAGAATATTCCCCATAGAGGGAGTGCGAATGCCTTTTGGCTAAGTCGATATAATAATAATAATAATAAATGCGCAGGGGGGGTCTGACCTGTGAGAGAGGCAGACCCACGGGTGTGACGATCCCGCGCTCCCCAGTTACGCAGGGATGGGTCTGACCTGTGAGAGGGGCAGATTCACAGGTGTGACGATCCCGCGATTCCCAGTTACGCATGGAGAGGTTTGGCCTGTGACAGGGGCAGACCTACGGGTGTGACAATCCCGCGATCTCCAGTTGCGCAGGGAGGGGTCTAGCCTGTGAGAGAGGCCAATCTTCAGGTGTAACGATCCTGTGTTTCCCAGTTAAAGCAAGGAGGGGTTTGACCTGTGAGAGGGGCAGATCCTCGGGTGTAACGATCCCGCGTTATCCTAGTTGACCTGTGTAGGTAGCGGGTTAGAATACTCCTATCGTGGCTCCGCGAGTCGTAAAAGGCGACCGAGGGCCGTCACTCCCACGTTACGGGAGAAACCTATGGAATGGAGATTAATAGGAGTTTTGTCATAGGGCCGCTGCCTGAGGATCGCCAGGTCATGTCTGGAGCCGGCGCTGGACATGACAGCGAGCGGGACGTCGGTGACAGGGCGCTGATGAGGCGGGCCCCTGTTGCACAAACAGCTACAGCCCAACAACAACACGAACATCTACAACATGGGAGCCAAACGAGAACTAGGGTTCCACCCACCGAAGGTGCTGCGCGGGAACTTCAGCCAGCGTTCACAGAGGCGGGATTACAACGACAACGCATGAAATGGACTGTGTCCATGAATGAATCGATTATGCGTATTTTTTACAGGGTGACAAACTTAGGACAAGAGATTATCGGCTACGGACAACAACTGCATGCCGAGTTCTGCAGGGAGTTTCCACACATGCAAGTGTCTGAACAAAGAGTGTCAGATCAGTATCGAACTATTCTAAGAAATAACCGAATTCCAGAAACGCGACTTAACGCTATCAAACGGAAAGTAGAGATCCACGGCGAAAGCATTGACATAGACATAGATGACAACAACAACAATGGGGAACTTCCAAAGCCTGGACAACAACTAGAAGCCAAAACGGTAGAACCAACAACTGAGAGTCTGGAATCGGCTAACGAAGAACACTTTGAAGGCTTAGACACACAGATGAGAAAGGCAGTATTGCGATACGAAGGCACAGACCCACTGAGCAGACCACCACTACCAAGATTGAATTCTTCCAGGAAGCTTGCAATCGTGCTCGATATTATGAACACCAGAATTTTACCTAACTATGTTTCAGTAACACCAACATTAGAACATATGCACATGTTAATCTACTGTGCTGCAACGGCAATCATCACTGCAATGGTAGCCAAGATCCGGACGGCTCAAGAGTTAAATCGTGCAAGACCAGAACCACGAATCGCTCAATGGGAGATGCGACTAAGTCGGAAGATCGAGAGTCTCCGTAAAGACATAGGACAAGTGACGGAATATATCAGAGGAGTTAGAACTCGAAGGATCCAGAGGGCGGTGCAGGCAATAATGAGCCGCACCCAAATGCATTCTCAGCGTGACCCCGCGAACATCACTGCTCAACAATGTCTTGATACATTAAAACAAAAACTTTCTGTTTTCCCAGGGCGTCTGAGGAGATACAAGGCTAGTAACAACAGGAAACGAGACAACAAACTTTTTGAACGATCTGAAAAAGTTTTCTGCCGTACTTTGAATTCTAGCGCCGATGCCAGAAATACGAGTTACCCTAGCAGAGAACAGGTCGACGGTTTCTGGAGAAATCAACTTGCCACACCAGGTCCATACAATGTCAGTGCAAGCTGGATCAGCGAAGAACGCGAGATGGGCCGGAACTATAGCCAGATGCAACACGAGCAATTCACAACCGATGAGGTCTCCGATGTCATCAAGAATTCCCACAACTGGAAGGCACCAGGTCCAGATCATCTCCAAAATTATTGGATTAAGAAGTTGTGGTGCACGCATGAACAAATAATTACCTTAATTAATGAAGTCTTGCTCGATCCTCTGAAAATGACATTGTTGCTTACACAGGGTGCAACCTACCTGTTACCAAAAGACCAGCGGAATACGGATAACCCTGCCAAGTACCGCCCAATAACCTGCTTGCCTACGCTGTACAAGATAATCACATCTTGCCTTACACAGCGAATATATGCTCACTGCGAGCGGAACAACATCATTGCAATGCAGCAGAAGGGCTGCTCGAAGGGCGCAATGGGATGCAGACTGGACAAGTGCAGTCCAGTCCAAACAGCATTCCGATGTCCCTGGAGAACTCCTGGTGTTACTGAAACATAGTTAGGTAAAATTCTGGTGTTCATAATATCGAGCACGATTGCAAGCTTCCTGGAAGAATTCAATCTTGGTAGTGGTGGTCTGCTCAGTGGGTCTGTGCCTTCGTATCGCAATACTGCCTTTCTCATCTGTGTGTCTAAGCCTTCAAAGTGTTCTTCGTTAGCCGATTCCAGACTCTCAGTTGTTGGTTCTACCGTTTTGGCTTCTAGTTGTTGTCCAGGCTTTGGAAGTTCCCCATTGTTGTTGTTGTCGTCTATGTCTATGTCAATGCTTTCGCCGTGGATCTCTACTTTCCATTTGATAGCGTTAAGTCGCGTTTCTGGAATTCGCTTATTTCTTAGAATAGTTCGATACTGATCTGACACTCTTTGTTCAGACACTTGCATGTGTGGAAACTCCCTGCAGAACTCGGCATGCAGTTGTTGTCGGTAGCCGATAATCTCTTGTCCTAAGTAGACTCGCGGAGCCACGATAGGAGGTCTCACAGGTCAAACCCCTCCTTGCTTTAACTGGGAAACACAGGATCGTTACACCCGAAGATTCGCCTCTCTCACAGGCTAGACCCCTCCCTGCGCAACTGGAGATCGCGGGATTGTCACACCCGTAGGTTTGCCCCTGTCACAGGCCAAACCTCTCCATGCGTAACTGGGAATCGCGGGATCGTCACACCCGTGAATCTGCCCCTCTCACAGGTCAGACCCATCCCTGCATAACTGGGGAGCGCGGGATCGTCACACCCGTGGGTCTGCCTCTCTCACAGTCAGACCCCCCCCCCTGCGCATTTATTATTATTATTATTATTATTATATCGACTTAGCCAAAAGGCATTCGCACTCCCTCTACGGGGAACATTCACTCAGATCTCGGGTATCCCGGATACCATAAGGATCTGGCTCGGACGAGACCCTTGCCATGTTATCGGGCCTTAGGTGACATTGATGTTGTCGGACGTTCCTGCATTCCCCATGAATTTCCTGACGGTTTGGGCTGTCGCAAGTAGTACCGCTTTCTGCATGGACCTGTAAAGACTATCAGTTCGACCCAGCTCTTTTATGTTTCTCAGAAAACTTTTTGGTATAACACCAGTTGTTGACACGATAATTGGAATCGTCTTGACGTTTTCCATTTCCCATTGCCTTCTAATTCGTTCTTCTAAGTCTCTGTACTTCGCGATCTTCTCGACTTGGGGAGTGCAGGAACGTCCAACAACATCAATGTCACCTAAGCCCCGATAACATGGCAAGGGTCTCGTCCGAGCCAGATCTTTATGGTATCCGGGAAACCCGGGATCTGAGTGAATGTTCCCCAGAGAGGGAGTGCGAATGCCTTTTGGCTAAGTCGATAATAATAATAATAATATCCAAGTTTCATAGACATACATGAACTATTTCCATTGTTTCATAAACATACATTAGCCTAAAAATTTTGTTTATAATTAACATATCTATGGAAATAAAGATTCACTAGACCCTAATTTAATGGGGTGTGTCGTGGAACTCTATTTGGTATAAATAAGGTTAATATGAACTTAAACACAATAATTACATACCCCTGATAAGAACATAATAAAAAAAAGAGAAAAATCAATGTAATGGTCTTAGTAGCATGGATGAAACTACAGAGATTTCCAGGGTGTCAAGGTTGGTGTTTTTGCTATTTTACAAATTGATAACATTTTTGTAGATAGGTTCGTATAATTAAACCTGTTTTTTATCTATTTTATTATTTAATTAATTTAAAATTTTATGGAAAGTTTCTCTAGAGGCTTTCAGAATCCATTTTTTAAGAGTTTTTTTGAAAATGTGCATTTTATTCGTTGTACATTTAATTTCAGTAGGTGGCAAAACACTATACATTCGTGGTGATAAATAGTTGAAAGATCGTTGTCCTAATTTTTTGTTTGCTTTCTGAGCGATATTTTGTTTGTTTCTTTTGTATCTAGTGTCGTGATTACTTATGTGCTATGGCGATGAGGTTATTTTTACTTTTTTGTTGTAAGTTAAGAATTTTATACACATACAATTGTCGCAGATCAAATAACTTTATTTCATCTAATAGCAGCTCAGTGGGGTAGAGTTTTCCCTTTCCTAGTATTAACTTAAAAAAGTATTTTTGTGTGATTTCCAGTTTTTTTATATTAGTGTTGTAGACTCCACCCCATCCCGAGATGCCATATCGCAAAAGTGATTCCACCAGTGAGTAATAGACCACTTTTAGTTGGTTTACAGATAAAAACTCCAAGACATGATCTTTCCAACTTAGATGCCGGCCCACCACTACTCCGAGGTATTTAATCGAGTTTGTTTCGCATATATTGAATTTGTCGTTTATTAATATTTCACGGTATTGCGGGATATTCCTTTTGCTGCAGCTAAAAGGAACATAGTACGTTTTCCCAAAATTTACAGTGAGGCTCATGGTGTCAAACCAATTTTTAACCGTAACTAAATCCTGTTGAGCTAACTGCTTTACTTCGTTCCAAGTTTGTCCAGAAAATTGTATAACAGTGTCATCTGCAAATGAACTTATATTACCTGACAACGGAAGATGCAATAAACCATTTAGATAAAGTGTTAAAGAGTAACGGCCCCAGTACTGTTCCCTGTGGCACTCCGTAGTCTAATTTTGCTGGGGCGCTTAAATGCTGCTCACTTACTTTAACCATTTGAGGTTTTAATTAGTTTCAGTGCTGTACCCCTAAACCCAAGATCTTCCAAAACATCCGCTAAAATTTCATGGTCGATAGTGTCGAATGCTTTAGCTAAATCTAAAAATACACATAGTACTGATTTGTTTTCATCTAGTTCCTTATATATATTATTCGTAAGGTAAACCAGTGCATCCTCCGTTGACAGGTTCTTTCTAAACCCAAACTGTTTGTTTGAAAGGAGATCATATTTCTCCAGATACGAGTTTATTCTGTCTTTGATTGTTTTTTCTAGGATCTTTGCAAAGTTTGAGATCAGGGATATGGGTCGGTAGTTGGATATTAATTCTGGGTTACCGTTTTTAAATATTGGCTTTACAACTGCACTTTTGAAGGCTTCAGGAAATATGCCCGTTTTCAGAGTGGTATTTACTATATGACAAAATGGCAGTTTAATTATATAAGCTAGTTTCTTAATTACCTCTGCCGATATATTATCTTCAACAGGTGATTTTTTTATTTTTAATTAATTTATGTACTTTTGAATTTCATTTGTGTCGGTAGGATGAAAGAAGATATTACTATTTTTAATATCTCTTTGTATAACTGTAGTTTGTGGCTTTTTTATCTTTTGTGCCATGTTTCTCCCCAAGGTACTATTGTAATCATTAAAATGATTTGCGATCTTTTGAGTGTCAGTTTCCGTTTTGTTATGAGCTGTTATTTGGCTAATTTCAGAAGACGATTTGTTTTTGTATAATATATTACTTACCGTGTACCATAAAGCTTTGCTGTCGCTTTTTGTTTGATTAATTTTTAGTCCAAAATAATATTTCTTTGCGGCAAAAATGAGTTTTTCAAGTTTTTTCCTGTATGTGTTGTAATTTTGGGGATAGAGTTTCCTAATATGGGGTAGTTGCCGAAAAAAGTTTAAAAGCAAAAAACGAAAAAGTTAGAATTTTAATTATACCTAGCTTCAAGTAGACAATCAGGTTGTGTAAGGGATGAAGTCCAGTTTTGAAACAACTTTTAGGGGGATTACAATGTACCCCATATTAGGCGACTTTCCTCTACCAGTTAAGTGAGAAAAACATCCTTATAAACAATGTACCTACAAAAAATGTTTCGCTTTCAAAATGAATTTGATCGAATTTGATGAAATACCTACAGGTTTTTTGAGGCAAGTTTTGACAATTTCAATGCCAAACTGGTGATTTTATCTTTATGAAACAAAACAAGTATAGGTACAATACAGTAGGTACCTACACTTTTGTTGGCAAATGAAAAGATGCACTAAAATGATGAAACTGCAAGACCAAATAGAGAACCTCGAAAAATTTACAAGTAAAGAATTATACAAAAACAGTGCAAGTGCCTCTGTAAGATACATGCAAATTGACATTTTCAGCTTATTCTCCATCCTCAAAAACACAGCAGTACCAAGGTTGGTTAAGTTACCTTGAGCAGTACCAAATTTCAGTTCATGCAGCAGTTTGATTATTTTGGGAGATATTGCCATAATTCAATTTCAAAAAAAGAATTACAAAATTAGTTGTTAAGCTCAATCGTACTATTTTGTGCCAAATGTTTTTTTTATTGTACTTGACAGCTAATTTAAAAGTCAATTTGGTTTGTGTCAGAGGCGGTCCCAGAGGGGGTTAGAGGGGCTCCCCCATGGGTGTTAGATGTTAGAAAATTAGAAGGTTATGGACTAAGGTTATGGACTAAGTAAAAACTGAATCGGTAGTTTCATAAGGTCTATTTTGCGATTGTATCGAAATGAAGCATAAACTGACTGAAAGACCAAAAAGAATTATTGTATTAAAAATATACTAATATAAAACAGGGCCATAGAAAAAATGATTTGGAGGGTGAAACCAGAAAAAAGAAGAAAAAATATAATATAAGTATGATTTTGTGATTTTGTAATTTCCTATGCCTCGTTTAAACATATTATTTGTCTTTAATATATTTTTAAAAAATTTCGCTTGCGAAGCATTTTTACTTTTTTTAAATGCTGAATTAAAAAAAACAATATTTTTTGAAGGCCCACCCCAAAACACATTTCTATCAGTGACATGGTCAGAAAACGTGTTGTATGCAAAAGTTAGATATACTATGGTGGACCTTTTACAGAACGTAATAGTTTGTATAGTGCCTAAAAAAATGGATAGGCACTAAAATGTAATATTTCACATATTTCACTACCTTTCAGTTTTATGTTATTCATTAATAACTGAATTTTTGTCAGTTAAAAATTAGCAATAAACAATAATTTTGTTAAAACCTTTGTCTTCCTAAAAAAAGATAAAAGAGTAGGTACTTATCGTATACAAATGATTGATGTGTCCATAGTTAGATAAAGAGAAAATGCCTACACTGTTCACACAAAGTTGCTTAGAATTTTTTTAATCGTTTAAACTGTGTTATTTTTTTGTTTTAATTTGTGACCCCCCCCCCATTCGACAAAGTGTACCTGTAGCTACGGCCCTGATATAAAATAATATATTCTTCCCCTTGAGAAAATCCTGAGACTGCCACTGGTTTGTATGTTTATTCTGGACCAACACTATATTAAAGACCTGTGCATAGCGCTGTTTCAAGCGATCACCACTGGCGCCACACGACGAAAAAACTACAGGGTGGATTAATATAAAAAACACCATTGTTGCAGAATTTTTTTATACAATAAAAGCATGTAAATGAGTGTTACAACGAATAAAATAAAATAGAATGCTTGTTTGTTATGTTCCTTTAATTCGACAAGCTGACTTGTCATACATTTATAGATTTCATTAAGAAAAGCGAGTCTAAGAAGCAAGCAAGAGTATTTTGGTATACCTTTTCGTTTTAAATGAAGTCCATGGCTTGTAGTGTAAGTATAGAACGCATTAGATTTTTCAGTTTCTTCTTATTGTTAGTGGACCATTGGTTCGCTTTGGGGCTATAAACAAATATTATTTTATTTTCATTCCTTCACATGTTACAAAATACTCTTCCAAAATATAATACCCAGAATTCTAGCTTCTTCAACTGGTTGAACAGATCATCTCTTAATTCCAAGATAGTGTTTATTCTTCAGAAAATCAGGTCTGTTAATATGATAAAACTGCGAAATATTAAACGTAAAGAGAATTCGTAACCGTAAAAAGGACGGAAATGGTAATAAAGCTGGATATTTAAAATATGAGACATACAACACGTCAGAAACTGAGATGCCTATAACCACATATTAGCCCTGTTATAATAGACCGTCAGACAGTGACAGATTTTCCTTACTGATTTTCTCATTTATGCCTTGGAGAGGGTTGAAAGCGAGGGGGAAATCATTGGGGAATTTTAGTGTACAAGTCAGAGGCATTTCGGTGCATTTCGGGGCATTTCGGTGCATTTCGGGGCATTTCGGTGCACTTCGGAGCATTTCGGGGCATTTCGGTGCATTTCGGGGCATTTTGATGCATTTCGGTGCTTTTCTTACGTATACGCATGCGCAAGGAGGGAAGTGGGGAGAAAAGCCAAGCGGGGTAACCGGTAACCGCCACGTTCGGTCGTTCCCAGCCCGCCAGCGCCAGTGGTGCGGTATTTAAACCCAAATACGGTCTACGGTCCGAACGTGGCTACGGCTACCGTACACAATTGTACGGTAATTATACAGTATAAATGTATATATTGTTTAAATATTATTTATTTTATTAAATGTTATTTGCAAACTGGAAAGACAAATTTAAGTTTTAATAAATATTTGCACTGATTGATAGATGTCGTTATTTATTTCTGTTTGTGTCCCAAACACAAAGCACTTAATTTCGCTCTTAAATAGAAGATGGCAGTCGTGCAAACCAGATATAACCCCAAAATACGGTAATGTGTAACTTCAAGGTTGGCAGTTGGCAGCGCTGCAGCCCGCAGACCTGCATTCGCAGTCGCCCTGGTCGAACGCGTCAAATCTTGACTGCCTTTTGTGCTGCGTATGTAATATACCGAGTAATATACGTACCTACGAGCGTACATATACAGGGTGTCTCACCACGAACTGCATCGATCGATATGTCAAAAAGTAAACATAGATTTTTTTTGAAAATTTGGCAGCTGACCAATGTGAATGAGTACTATTCATCTAAAATATTTTCAAAATGACGGCACTTCCAGTTATACCGGAAGTCGATGACAACTTCGTTATTTTAAATGGAACACCCTATATCTTTTATTGCATTTTTGGATTCTACGGAAAATTCTAGGTACATTTCATGTATCATGTCCGTCTTTAAGATATTTGCCATTTTAGAGAAAAAAATGACAGGTGCAGACCCGTACTTAATTGACAGTTTCTTCATAACGGCTACATATTTCGTAACGTGCTCTTGGCATTTTGTAGCCAAAAGTTGGTGCAGAGAAATACCATAAAGAAAGTTTCCGATCTCAAAAAATTATTCAAATATTAATTTAAAAAATGCAAAAAACTAAAAATTTTCAAATGGAAACCCCCATTTTTTTAGAAGTAGCCGTATCAGCACAAAAAATTAGGGCAAGTTTGTGTTTGGTTTCCTATACCTAAATTTTATCATTTTCGATTTATTTACAAAAAACTAATTTTCCACTTCTTCATCAAGGGGGCGTTTTTTTAAGTTTGATAAATCTAGTTGGCCATGGCTGATTATACGATTGTCAGAGAATGAAGAAATGTAATTTAGTTTAAAATTATTGTAAACAATGCCGGCACGGTTAAATTACACAAACGAAGACTATTTAAATTTATTTATTATTTATGGAGAATGCAACAGAGTTATATCAAGAACTTGTAATACATTTGCTCCTCGATATCCGGAAAAGCAGAAAGCATTAGCAAACACTGTTAAGCGAATAATGCAAACCTTTAAAAATTTCGGTGCCATCAAGGCAACAATACAAAAGAATAAGCCAATTGTAAACAACACAGATAATGAAATTGCCGTTTTGAGATTCTTCGCGGCATATCCAAATAAATCTATAAGACAGTGTTCTGTAGAGTCAGGAATATCATGATGTTCAATTAACAGAATATAGCAAGAACATAAGTTTCGCCCGTTTTTATTTTCAATGGTTCAATAGTTGAACCCATCGACTTCCCTAAATGAGTGAATTTTGCAGAATTTATTCTGACGAAGTTTCAAGAGGATGAATCATTTTTTGAATAATATTATTTGGACAGATGAAGCAAAATTTACTAAAAATGGATTATCACTGGTTTAAGAGTTACCGGTGAAAAAAATTATTTTTTAAATGGAACGCCCTATATATTTTTGCATTTTTTAATATAGCAAAAAAGTACCATTCCAAAAATATATAACACTTAATGGTTTACATAAGTAGTTTTCAATTACTAATAACTAATAACTTTTATGATTTCATGAATAAAATTGGAAGCGCGCCCTTTCAACAAGTAGGCTTTGGACGGTGAGACAATAGGCCGTATTTGTAAAAATGAAGCATTTACTTGGAAGTAAAAGGTAGAAGGAAAAGGTAGCAGCAAGAAGTACAAGGTAGAAGGAAAAGGTTTTGCTCTTATTCGTGTTTATAATCTTTACCTTTTCCTTGCAAGGAAATACTTCGGATAAATAAAGTAAAAGGTACAGAGATTCGCGATTTTAGACAAGTTGAAACTTGCAGTGTGCAATCAACGCGTGTGTGTTCTGCGACAGCGACTTGTTCACAAGTAAATTGTGTTGATCCTGCTGATTTATTTGTGCAGTGTTGAAAGTTAACAAATTTAAAATGTCTGATGATAGTGAACAAGAAGATAGCGAAGACGTCACTAATGAGATGATCAAGGCCTACTATAAAGACAGGCCCTGGCGCACAAAAATCACGTGACCATCTTAGTCAGACGTTACATGTCATTTGTCACATAACTGAAAGCGGCAGCTTGGGTTTTGAGAAGTTTTCAATGTTTAAAGTGTTTTTAAACGTCTTAGTTTATATTTTAGAAACAAGTTTGTGTCTAGTGCGCGTGTGTCCTGGCGGAGGGGAACCGCCCAGGTGTTATTATTGGCCTCTGGGTGTCTGGGTGGGAGTCGTGCCGTCCAAGAGTATTGGTGCCGCTCGCACCGACGCGACGCGTTAGCGCTGTTAAGGGGAATGCTCCCCGAACCACAGAATAGGGAACCCGGAATGGACTATTATGGACATGGGACAGTATTAGTATTGGACAGTGGAGCCTGAGACACAGAGGGGTGAACTGATTACGGGAGATTCGCGAGTTCAGACGGTCCGGGTGGCTGGAAGCTGTTCCCTTTGACCACGTTCGGGTTGTGTATTTATTGTATTCACCATTCACCTTGTGCGAAATAAATCAGTGTTGTAACATACTCGAGGATTTTCGTTGTCGACCTACGCCCTGATATAATATGGTCTTTCACACTGCCGATCAACTGAGACCTCGTCAATATTTACAGTACTGAGGTTGGTTTTCATTTTTATTTCTCGTAAAAAATAACCTAAATACCAAATATTGGGTCTGTTAATACATATTACAAAAGCCAGGAAGAAAGTGTCGCCATAACAAACATTTGTTTTGCCTCGGGATGAAAATTTCCGCCAAAAATGGATTCGTCAAATTCCAACTGAGATTTCATTTCTAAAAAAAACCTTAAGTATGTGTGGCTAACACATTTTCAAGAAAGTGGAACAATTAAAGTGGACAAATGTGTTGTATGGGAGGAAAATACCTATAGAGAATATCACCTAAGCTAAAGGAACAATTTTTGAGAATGTGCCAAAATATTGTGAGTGCAGTGCCGTTTAACTCTCAGCCTAAAACAGCTGAGGCAGGTTGAAAATTTTGAAAAAACAATTAGAGAAAGCTTGAATGCACAAAACCAATAATGTAATAGATGAAGGAAAACTTGCCAAATTGTTACGAAATTTGTTTTTTCTACTTATCTCCAAAAATGCCTTTCATTATATACGACTAAGTTGGTCACGTGGCTACGCGATTATGCGTTAGCGCCGTGGCCTGTCTTTATCGTTGGCCTCGTGAGATGATGTTTATCTCTGAAAATGTCCAAGCATATCCAGAAATTATCGAAAAATCTGTTCCAGCAATGAAAAAGAAGAAAACTGCTGCACTAACTAAAATTGTTAAGAAATATATGACCCTCTTTGTTAAAGAGATAGACATTAAAACTTTCATGAAAAAAGTAAATAATATGAAAACACGACTAAAAAATAAAACAGATAAAAATAAAACAGGGAACAAGCGCATTCGCCTTCTGCCCTGGGAGAAAGTAATGTTGGAGGTCATGAGTCATGTATACTAACTGGGCAACTATGGAAAAAGTGAAAAAAGTTGTTTTAGACGAGATGCCTTTTTTTAGAAGCAAATGCTTTCGTTTTTGAGCAAATGTTTCTTGTTATAAATAAGAAAAACCTTTTGCTTCACTTTTGTATGCATATACCTTGAAGCAATTGCTTTATTTTTTGAAAGCAATACGGCTTAATGAAACAACCGTGGAAAAATGTTTACTGCTACCTGTCAAATTTTCAGTTAAGCTGTTAAGGCAGTGTAAAGATTTTTCTATTCTTGTGTAATTTATAAACTTTATACAATAATTGATACAAAAATTTGAAAGTTATGAAAAATTGGATATGTCTGTTTTATAGTAATCCGTGGAAAATGCAGATGCAACGAGCAATTTGTACTACGAGCGGTATCCAAAGAGAATACATCCTTTCAAGGATATTTCTGCAAGATTGCTACTTAATTTGATAAATAGTGGGCATTTTGAAAAGGATAGGCCGAAAAGGTACGAGTTAAACAGTGATAGGCATTTTCTCATAGGCAAGAGATATATTATTATCTGGATTATTATCTTTCAAATATTTTATTTAGGTATTATTTTTTATAACAGAGGGTATTTTTATTTTGGCATATTGTTTCATGTTTTAAAGTGTATATTTATTTTTAAAAGAGGACTTTTATTTTTACAATAAATGGTATTTAAATTGCTCTTGTGATTTTGTCTTAGTTGGTAGGTACTATATAGGTAGGTATATACAGGATGATTTTTTTAGGTCTACCACCGCGATTTTCTCGCTTATTTTGCGCTCTACAAAAAAAGCATAAGCAACAAAAATGTTGCAATTTTGGACAGCTAAGTGGTGCTGCAAAAGAAATCGGCATCCATGGCCAACTTGTCGCGCAATATTAAAAAAACTTCAAATTGAGCAAAACTATTAATAGCAGTGGAATGTTTATTTTACGAGACAGAGGAAAACTTTTATATTGAAAATTGATGGCACTGAGAAGATTAATCCATCCACGTAGTCAGATAGTTTCAGCAAATTACACAGGGTCTTCGGCTCTCTTGAGACCATGAAAATTTTTGTCGATTTAAAGTTTTTTTAGTACACCGCGAAAAGTTGGGCATGGAGGCCCATTCCTTTTTTAAAGTCGCCTCGCTGACCAAAATTGCCATATTTTGTTTTCTTACGAATTTTCTGTGCGGCCTAAAATAAGAGAGAAAATCGCTTATAAAGAAATAAATAAAAAAAATTCTTAGCCTCAAGAGAGCCGAAGACCCTGTGTAATTTGCTGAAACTATCTGACTACGTGGATGGATAAAGCTTCTCAGTGCCATCAATTTTCAATATAAAAGTTTTCCTCTGTCTCTTAAAATAAACATTCCACGGCTATTAATAGTTTTGCTCAATTTGAGTTTTTTTTTAATATTGCACGACAAGTTGGCCATGGATGCCGATTTCTTTTGCAGCACCACTTAGCTGTCCAAAATTGCAACATTTTTGTTTTTTACGCTTTTTTTGTACGGCGTAAAATAAGCAAGAAAATGGCGGTGGTAGACCTAAAAAAATCATCCTGTATAGACACCTTTCAACCTCTTTTGCAAAAGATTGAACGTTTGCATTGCCAAAAAATAGCAAATAGAGTGTCCCGATGAAGAAATTCATGGAGCATTTCGGTGTACAAATAGGGGGCATTTCGGTGCATTTCGCGGCATTTCGCGGAATTTCGAGGCATTTCGGGGCATTTCGGGGCATTTCGAGGCATTTCAGTGCATTTTGGGACATGCTGACGTATTTGGTGCATTTTAGTGTACAAGATTTGGGTACCGATTTCCCCCTCGGTTGAAAGGTAAATCGATGCTGAGTCGGAAAATAGTAATTTTAAGATTGCTCCCCGGGGAAAACATATGGAAAATTCAATTTTTCAAAAAAAAAGTACTAATTCTCACTTATGCCATGTTCACCGTATGATTTCTTATACTATTCTGACCTTGAAAACCCAAAGGCATAAGTGTAGCGTGTGGAAAAAGGGTTGAATTAAGGGTTTGGCAGATCACACAAAAAATGACTTGGTTTACTGACTCCGTCAGTTATGCCGTTCGAAATGGTGAAAACTTATATCCTCACTAGCCCGAAAATTGATTGGTAGAAGTGACGCATGGGGAAAAATGCACTTTTGGGTCGGAAAATAAGTCGGAATTTTTTTTTTCGTCAACTGATTTCTACACTTATGCCTCTGAAACTATAGAAAGTTTTACAATTCATTTTATCCCTGACAAAATCAGTTGACTAAAAAAAAAATTCCGACTTATTTTCCGACCCAAAAGTGCATTTTTTCCCACGCGTCACTTCTGCCAATCAATTTTTGGGCTAGTGAGGATATAAGTTTTCACCATTTCGAACGGCATAATTGACGGAGTCAGTAAACCAAGTCATTTTTTTGTGTGATCTGCCAACCCCTTAATTCACCCCTTTTTCCACACGCTACACTTATGCCTTTGGGTTTTCAAGGTCGGAATAGTATAAAAAATCATACGGTGAACATGGCATAAGTGAGAATTAGTACCTTTTTTTTTGAAAAATCGAATTTTCCATATGTTTTCCCCGGGGAGCAATCTTAAAATTACTATTTTCCGACTTAGCATCGATTTACCTTTCAACCCTCTCCAAGGCATAAATGAGAAAATCAGTAAGGAAAATCTGTCACTGTCTGACGGTCTATAACCTGTAATAAGTTGCCATTTTTTTCGTCGAGTAGTTTTACCCCAGTGCGCAAACAACAATGAAATATGACGTCACTGTAATGCCCAGACCAGCGCATAAGGCCAGAATATTTAAAACTATAATATTCCTACAGTATATCCTAGAGAGGCCCCAATATTCATATTCCTAAAACTTAAAACCATCCGTACCTATGGAGATCTCCCGACCGCACGTGTCAAGGTTACACGCGGAACTCCAGAAGCAGATCACATCACCCTGCGCTGCGCGCGCATCGCGACACGGGATATAAAAGAGCACCCGACTGGACCTACGGACAGTACTAATGCAGCCTCAACCAGATGCCAGGGGAACCCCTGCCCGACTGAAGAGGGCAGGTGGCCACCCCTGCAGCCAGCCAGTCACCCAGTAAAAATGAAGAAAATCAAGAAAGAAATACTCTCCTAGCACCGCAGCAGTAAGTTTGGGCTGACCAAAAAGCCGAATATTTGTGTTTTGATTCCTTTGTGTCTGAATTGCCCTCTAATTTTTGAATTTTGAATTATTTTGGAAACTTTTAGAGAAATTGAATTTATTGTGCATTTTTAATTAATTAAAAATAATTTAATAACTTTTGTGAACCATCTTAGGATTTTTGGGAATTTATTTGAACCATATTATTTTACTGTAAATGTCAGAGTTTTTATTTTATTCAAGCAGAAATAATTTTTATAACTTTTATTGGGAAATTGAAATGGATTTGGGAAACTATTTAGAGTCATTTATTTTGGGGTTGAAATCAGAATCTTGTTTTTAATAGAACTATTTTATGTCAGAATTTTCGAATAATTTGAATTACATTTTTATACGAACTTGTGCTGGAAATTAAGCAAAGCTATACAGGGTCAAGTAATTTTATCCTACAGAGTCAAGTAATTTTATTCTATTTAGGAAATCAAGTAATTTCATTCTAGTTGGGGAATCTTTTGCAATTTTTGTATTTTAATCTGAAGGTTTGTTCTTTTATGCCATAGTTATGTATTTGTGCCATTTTGTCATATTGTTTTGTGTCTTATTTTAAATTCTATTGTTTATCAGTGTATCTTGCGAAACGTTTGGATTTTGTTACTTAGAAAGGGGTCATATTTCAGATATCTTGAGTGTAGCATTGTGCGAACTTATAGATTTTTAATTTTATTCAATAATAATTATTGCACATGTGTTTAAACTTCCTATTGTACTGTATCTTGTTAATCCAATGTACGGTATCGTATTTAATTTTAATATACATGTTAAACTATCCCTGTGTTTCCGTCATACACCTTAGGCCCACACTAAAAAGAATATTGTGGCTCGCCCTATACAAATCCGCTCGCCAACTTTTACCATCAACAAAAGGGCTGAGATCACCACATCACGCTTGGGTCTTTAATATAGTGTCGGTTCAGGTTTATTTCAATTGACTGTGCAGTTAGCTGCGCCAGTTTATTAGATAAGTATATGCTTACCTGACAGAAGCAACCCGCCTAGCATTCGTGAGCAGGCAAATCTCCCCAAAGTAGCTACCATCACTGAGGCTGGTGGCCACCTCACCATTGGCCATCACAATATCAACGATGCCTTCCTGGATAAAGTACATCTTCGAGCCGATCGTGCCCTCCTTGATAATAATATCACCTGGAAGAAAATACAATAAGTAATAGATAAAATAAGTTCCAAACATTTTTAAAATCTTTTACATTCAACATACAGAAATGAGTAGTGCCAACCTATACGGGTAGTTAACCAAAGTAAGCGCAAAAAATTTGTTCAAAGCCCAAAATTAAGGGCTCCAGAGGCCCTAAATCTAGTTTTCTGGACAAATAACTTTTGAACGAATTGACCGATCCGATTTCATTCAGGTTTGGCAAGGATTGGTGGAAAATTATACATGACCTAATATGATCAGGTCACAATTATTAACATTCTCAAACTTCAACTGTCAGGTTTACTGTAGCCGCTAAGGACACATACCTACCGCCTGAATTTTTTAAAATAAATTTTGCTTTTCTACAAAAAGTTGAAATATAATACATTATAATCAGTAGCTATAGATGCGTAATTTAATTCTACAGAAAAATGTATTCTTAAGTTTTCTTTGTATCCCAGACAAAACAAAATATTTTAAAAATATTTTTAAGCGATTCCAAAGATTCAGAAAATATTACAATATTTATATATGACGAAAATGTTTTGCTAAAATATCTTTCCTCACATTATATTAATATTCCGTTTTATAATATTTTATAAATATTATAAAAAATATTATTAAAACACTCGCTTAAATGTTACGCCGAAGTGCCAAAGCCTCCTACATCTCACCGCTACTAGCTAATATCAATTGGAATAAACAGCACCTACCCGATGGAACCTGTATCCATGATACTATCATAGTTTTATGCTCGTATCCGTATATCCGGTAGCTTAGTTGTTTAGTGTCTATAGGGCCTATGTCCACAGTAGAGTCCTTCTTTATTTATAATAATACTAAAAAATTGACTGTTTCATTATTAAGACCCTGATCCCTGATTGCAGAAACTATATTATTATTATATCATATAGGTTGATAAAGGTGACAATGGATATTACATAATACATAATATTTCAAAAATATTTTTAAAATATTTTATGCAACTTTTAAAAATATTTTAACAACCTTATAGTTGGTTTACTCTTATAATTTATAAAACGTTTAAAAAACATATAAATTGAGTAATATAGGAATATTTTATTAATATTTTCATGTTCCTCTGAAAATGTGTATAAAATATTCCAGTAATATTATTATGTTGTCTGGGATAGTGAACTATTTTAGAGAAAATCGTGAAACACGACAAGAATTCAGGTTGTACCAGAATTTGCTATCATATATAGGGTGATACAGTTTTAAATATACGAACTCCTAGGATCAGTAGAATACAGAAAACTATACCAGTTTGTTATAAAGGCACCGGCAGAAAGTTGGACACAAAAATTTAATATTTTTAAACTCCGATTTCGATTAATTTAAATTTCTTGAATAGTAATCGAATAAGTCAAATGGCAATACAGGCAGTCATGCCTAGGTCATACGACCTTTCGATTATTATTTTGATTTAGTTATTATGTATGTATATTGATATTGTGATTCCTAATAATATGTGCAAATAAAATTTAGTTACTTACTTACTTAGGTACTTCTAAATCTGACAACTTGTGTTTATCCAGTGTTTTTAAGTATAGGTATTTTGTGTGAAATAATTTTAAAATTTGATAAGGTAAGTTGAATAGTTTTATGTAATATATTTGCATTTTTCTGTTAGGATTGGCTGCGTCTAGGGAACCTTAGACTTAAAAAAACTTCGTTCCGTGTTTTAAAATAAAATCTAAACGTATAGTCTAAGTATTGCCAATACATTTTTGGAAAAAAAGGACCACTCGGGTAATTTAGTGGAGGTCATAACAAGGAGAAACAACAAAAGTTAAAGACGACATCAGTTGAAATTGTGAAATGGGAGTGCTGTTTAGGGGTTAAAACCGTTTTTTTTTGCTATTTTCGGGGAAACGTGACCTCCTAGCGGAAAATATCCTACACAAAAGTTAGATATAAAAAATCTTGTTTCTCTCGTAAAAACTTTCCGCTTCTACGGAAGCTCGGTTGGGACGCGCGCCGCAAATATCAGTAAAAACCGACCAAAACCAGATTTGCCTGGAAAATAGCCTCGCGCGAGCCCGGCAGGCTGGAGTACCTGGAGGCACGTGGGAGATTTAGCCTCCAATTTAAGATATTTATAAAAGCGCGTGAAACCAACCGAAGTCGGCCAGTCGTCGACAAGCAGACGCCCGGGGAACCTCTGCCGGTTCCCCAAGAGAAGCCGGCGGGCAGCCGCCGCCGCGGCTAGCTGGCCGCAGACCATCGCCAAGTTGCTGCAGAAATCCCTGAGGGTCAAAACCACCAAGAAAGAAGTATTCTTCTAAGCACCTAAGTAAGTTTTGGCTGGCCAATGAGTAAGATATTTTTGTTTTGATTCCTTTACGTTGGAATTGACTTTATTTTGAATTTTGAAATTATGTTGAAAACTTTTAGAGAAATTGAATTTATTACGCATTTTAATTAATTAGAAATAATTTCATAAATTGTATGAACTATGAATGGTTTTTGGGAATTTATTTTGAACCATATTATTCTACTGTAGATAGAGTTTTGTTGCATTCAAACTAAAATAATTTTGTAACTTTTATTGGAAATTTGAAAGGAATTTGGAAAGCTATTTAGAGCCCAATTATTTTGCCGTTGAATTCAGAATTTTGTTTTTCATTGAGCTATTTTATGCCAGAAATTTCGAGTAATTTTGAATTACATTCTTATACCAAATTGTACTGGGATTAAGCAAAGTTATACAGATTAATCAATTCATTTACGCTATTTGGGAATCTTTTGCAATTTTGTACTTTTAATTTGAAAGTTTGTCATTTTACGTATTTGTGCCATTTTGATATACAGGGTGTCCAACTTTAAAACTGTACAAATCCGTAAAATCTTCATTTTTGGAGATAATTGCCTAAACATTTTTTGTTTAAAATCTGACCCAACAATGTTAATCTGAATACCCCAAAACCCCCATATACAAAATTTGAACCACAAATATACAGGGAGTTTCATTCTGCAGGGGGTCAAAGTTGAGCAAAATAGGAATTTTAAAGGCATCTGCCGAGTCAAGGGTGCCATGGAATCCCCTCAAAACAGTTGAATCGTCAATAGGACCACTGGACGGTGTTGGTGTGTAACGGTCCTATACAAACCATACAGAGTGTTCTTATCTGTGCCATCTCAAATTACTGAATTTTTGGAGCTTTATATGGGTCAAAAATCGTGTATATCAAAACCGCTCCACACACTAGAAATAATAAACTAAATCTAAAAAATACAGAGCCTGCCAGTCAGTAAAGTATCAGTTAAGGTGGTTGGTGTGCCACAACAGGACACGCATAGAAAATGTATCATCTTAGACAGTGACTTTTGTTGAGAAAAGTCCAATAATTTAAATTGTTTTTATTTGTTAGTTGGCATTTTGTAAAGAAATACATTACTTTTGTCTTTATTAATATTTTTTCAATGATTCCAGAGCACTCTTGATCCGTACAAGTTTCATAAAATTTCAGAATTTTGAGATGGCTCAGCGAAAAACACCCTGTATAATTTTGTAGTAAATATTTTCACACCAACATTTTGAGTGGTCCTGTTGACTATTCAACTGTTTTGAAGGGATTCCATATCGCACTTGACTCGCCAGCTGCCTTTAAAATTCATATTTTGCTCAACTTTGACATCCTGTAGAATGGAACTCCCTGTATATTTTTTATTCGAATTTGGTACATGGGGGTTGTGGGGTGTTCTGATTAACGCTGTGGGGCCAGATTTTAAATAAAAAAATCGCAGCCGGCCCTGGACTTGCATTTTGAAAATAGCAGGAAGGTCAAAAGAAGCGGTTTTTAAGGCCTTTCAAACAAAAAAAAAGTTTAGGCGATTATCTCCAAAAATGAAGATTTTACGGATTTGTACAGTTTTAAAGTTGGACACCCTGTAGGTATTGTTTTATGTCCTATTTTAAATTCGATTGTTTAACAGTGTAGCTTTTGAAACGATTGGATTGTGTTACATGAAAGGGTTCATATTTCGAATAACTTGAGTGCAACGTTGTGCGAAACCATAGATTTACACCCTTATAGGCCCACACTAAAAGTGTGGATCACCCTGTAACATACCGCTCGCCAACTACCATCACACATGGGGTGAGCATCACAATATCTTATCATTAATTTTTCGGCATTTTGGTCTGTTCCCTCCATTTCCGTTTTCCTATAAATATACCATCGGAGGTAATAGAATAATCAGTCTCAGTGTGACAGTCGCGCGTTGAGAATGTCCCGTGCAATCGAGGACGAAAGCTTGGAACGAGAATTTTCGCTGACGCAGGATCCATCCGGAAGAAACTCAGATTCATCACCTTCTGCCTGTGGAAGTTTCTAATGAAGATTAGCTAAGCGCTAAGCATAGCTAATAACTCGAAAAATTATCCAAATAGGTACCACGTACTGGCACACATCTAAATATTGTGTCAAATCTTGGCTCCTACACAGGGAGGTTTCCGTCCCACGCATTTTATAATGCCCATAGAGCTTTGACTCCTTCCTGGGATTCTTTATTAAAGAAATTATGGGACCTTTCTCAATAAAGTCACTGTCTAGGATTTTCTGTGTGTTTCCTGTTGTGGCACACCAGCCACACTCATGTGGACTTACTGACTGGTAGGCTTCTGTATTTTTAGACTGAATTCGTTTATAGTGTCTGGGGCGGTTTTGATATACTTGATTTTTGACCAGTATAAACTTCAAAAAATTCAGTATTTTGACATGGCACCGAAGAATACACTCTTTATATTTTTGTCTTTTACCCACCAACAGTTTAAGTGGCCCTGTTCACAATTCCACTGTTTTATTGATCTCGCTCTCGTCATAACCAAAGGGAGGCCATCCACCATCGACCCCCAGCAGCTGCCTATTAGTGATTATGGCGTTGCCTAGCTTGGCAGTTTTTTGAGTTGAAGGGCGGCAATTAAAAGTTTTTCGACCGGCGCCGCCGCCGTCCGCGGTGCGAACGCTGGTCGGCCGCCAAAAGTTTTTACCGGCCGGCCCCGTTACGTTTTCCTTCGAGTTATCTCATTTCTATTCAACAAAAACGAAAGAGCGAGTACGCCATCACCGTCACAGTGCTCAGCTCAAGTGAGATTTATCGCGGTATAAATTACGGTGTTTTTCGTTTATTATCCCCGTATGCGCCTAAATTTATAAACCTGATAAAGCCAGGAATGCCCGTCGTCGTCATAGCGGTAACTCAAATCTGCAGGAAAATGCATCAGGAGCAATGTGATTTTGTTTTCCCAAACATTAAGACATTTTAACCTGAAATGCACAGAATCTTTATTGCCGCATGATTTTACTCACGATAATTATGTGTCTTTGCTTGATAAGAGCATCGTCCAGAGTCCAGACCCTTATTCTTATAGAAATAATACAAAATTTACCATTGGCGACAGAGATTTAATACGTTTGTTATTTGATAAAGTAGGTTATAGGCTAATAGCAATAAAAGTCAATATTCTTTATTACCTACATTTTATTTTCCTATTTTTTATTAGAAGTGTTGGCACAGAAAAACCTCACGCTTGGTGTTGGTTACTTCGCCCAACATCTTAATTGTTTGCTAATATCCCGACTTCTCCCTTGAGAAGTATAGGTCTACAGGGTGATTCTTAACTTACACGAGCATGCATTTGGGAAATTGTAGGTTATGCCAAGTAAAGAGTAATAATGAGAAAAAAATCTAATAAAAGTTTGTATCAGAATCATATCGATAAGTTCTGCATTTTTGACATTATGCGCCATAATTGTGAAAATAAACCCCGAATACTACGGCAAATAACAACACACTACTGATAGAAACACCAAACAGGCTGCCCTGCTTTGTTTACAGTTTAGTTTTTAATAAGTAACAACAAATTACTATATTTACAATTTTAGACCTTTCTTTGGATATCTCGGTAACTAAAAAACTTTTATTAGAATTTTTTTTCCGTTAATACCTACTCATTACTTGCCAGAAGCTACCATTTCGCAAATTTATGCCTATAAGTTAAGAACCACCCTATATAGATATTGTATAAGTATGTGTCCCCAATACGTAAAATAATGCCCTATTGCAGAAACCCTGATCTTATTTTTATATACCGGGTGATCATTTTTAGACACTCAGGCGCTGTTGGTGGAAAACGGTCAAAGATATGGAGATATTATACAGTGTGGCCCGTTTGGAATGGAGACACCTCTGTGAAATTTTTATTATTCATTCGATTTTAGCCGGTTTTTTTCTAAAGATAGGTCACAAAAAATTCTTTACTTTGGTGCAAAATTTCAGGTCCTAATCTCAATTTTCAAGTCCTACTACGAATTTTTTTTCGAAATAAAAACGACGAAAATCATTTAGCAATTTTTTATTTAAAATCTGACATCACAGCGTTAATCAGGTCACCCCAAAACCCTGCCAGTCTAGCCCCGGCAGCCGTTTTGGCTACCAGAAGAGTGGGGACGATCACCCGAGTCTTCGCCGCGACACCGACCAATGGGCGGCCAGCACACTCGCCGGCGGTGGCGCCGCCACACGATATAAAACGCTGCGGTCGCCGAGGAGGGCTCTCTCCGCTTCTGCCTGCTTCTTCTTCGGCCTCTTGTGCCGATATACTCGTATACCGGGTGACTATTGGTAGGAAAGAAATCCGCAGCACCTGTAGTTGGAGTGGCGAGAATTCCCGGACCAACCACCTGCTAGTGCACCCCTAACTTTATAAGAATAATAGTTGAGGCTAGGAAATTTAGAGTGTGCTACCGCACCGAATAGACGCTGATAGCAGCTTTCTTTGTCAGTACTTATGGTTGGAATGGCGAGAATTCCCGGACCAACCTCCTGCTAGTTAAACAAGAATAATAGTTTGTGGCTAGGAAATTTTAGAGCGTGCTAACGCACCGCATAACCGCTAGTAGATTGCTTAACTAGAAGGTAGATCCTGCACTGCCTGATTGACAACGTTTTCCTTCTTTTCTTACAGATCGGTAGACCTCTCTGGGCCGGCGACGTTTATTTATCTATATTTGTAAAAATCAAATACACTAGAAAATTGTACAAAATAAACCGCTTTAACATTCCTTATTTATACCCTATCCTCGACGAACCACAGACCCCTGGGAAATATTTTCTCTGACGAAAGCTATCCCGGGTATAAAGCGGAGCATACCGCTCTGAAAAACTGGCGCCTGAGCAACACTTTCACCGGAGGTCCGATTTTTCCTTTCTTAAATAAAAGAGGCTATAAGGAAGCCCACCGGTGAGTAACAAAAAGGGAAAATCGGACGTGAACGCAAATAGCGCTATAAGTACCTATGCCATGGAATTATCTCAAAACAGTTGAATGGTCAACAGGACTATACAAGGTATAAATTTTTTAAAACTTTATACGGGTCAAATGCACCCTGGAATTTTTATAAATTTTTGGAAATATGTATTGATAATTGAAAAAATAATAATCGATTTTTATCGTTCTCGATGCGTATCCATAGGTAAAGTTTTAAAAAAATTAGCACTTTGAGTTGGCACAGAGAAAATACAGGTTGTATATTTGTTATTGGATCTTTGCATATCAATACCCTGTCTGGTCCTGTTGACCATTCAACTGGCATACTTGACTCTTGACCCGCCAGATTCCATTAAAATTTCCGGTGTACTAAATTTTGGCTCCCTGTAGAGCAGAAATTTTTTGTTCAAATTTGGTATAATAGGGAGGTTCTGTGGTGTCCGATTTTAAACAAAAAATCGCTAAATATGCATTTGGTGAAAATTGGGGGTATAAAAAAGTGTAGCCGGTCCTGGATTTGCATGTTGACAACGGTAAGAAAGTCAAAAGACGCGGTTTGAAAATCTTCCAAACAAATAAAGGGTCGGAGGAATATCCCCAAAAATAAAATCAATGAAAACGCTACGTCATTTGCGATTAACAAAAATCAATATTTTAATGCGCTTTTGAAGAATTACTTTTTAACGGATATATAATGAAAGTTTTAAATGCACTACGGCGAACAACAAAAATTTGAGAATTTTGTGTTAGAGAAAACGGCGTTTTCACTTTTCCTATATGTGAAAAGGTAACTGAGATACAGGGATAGCCAAAAACTGCCAATTTTCAATTTCGCCCTGTATCTTAAAAACGAAGGTGGCTATGAAATGTTCGAGTCATCTTTCGTTTCATAAAAAAAGTAGCACAGTGTCGCAAAAACCGCAAGTCTCTATCTCTAAAAATAAGGGAGATAGCCTGCAAAATTGCCGAAAACGGGCCACCCCGTACAGTATGTGCTTCGCTTTAAGTCTAGACAATTCTGAATTTTTTTAAAAATGAGCAGGTTTTCAAAAAAAATTTTGTCAACCTATAGTACTCGAAGAGCTCTACATTTTGGGTTATAATTTTTTGAAACAGTCCTATTATTCCTACTGTTATTAAAAGAAGACCCAAAAATCACGAAAACATAGGTATTACTCAATGGTATTAGCATTGAGTAAAGGACCTATATTATTCCTTTACTCAATGGTCTCAATAGATAGTGCCATCTAATTGGCCATAGTTAGAAATACTTTGTACAACATTTCCATACTCAATCTTATACTGGGTGTTTACCAGACGGGACCAAAGGTCTAAAAAATTGGGTTTTATAAGCATATAATAATTGTAAAAATCACTACCTACCAATAAAGTAGGTAGGTACCTTTATTTTTAACATGCCGCTAAAAAGGTGTTTAGAATGACATTTTATACCTACCTCCGTACCAAATATTAGTAGGGACCTACGTCCTTAGTATAAAAATTATGATTATTAATTATGACACGTGACGAAGGAGATGATGGTCTTAGATTGCATTGTTATTTAAACTATAGAAAAGAAAAACGTGGATTAGGGATTTTTTCATCATTACAACATAACTTTAATAGTAATCCTGAAATGTGGTATGGAGGTATAAAATTGCATTGTAGACAATAATTATAGTGACATTTTTTCATATCTGGGAAAATAAAGGTATATACTTATCTACTGTAGGTATTGTTGGCAATTTCTACAATTTTGCGTATAAAACATCCTGTAGGATACCAAATTATCTCACTTTTTGTATATCTTAGTTTTACAACAAGGTCAACAAGCGGGTCTCTACACTTGGATATATCCAATTGCCATTCCAAAATTAAAAAAAATTGTCCATTATAACTCTTATTACATCCATCCAGGGACACACCGTATTAACCCGAACTGCAATAAGCTTGCTATAATGAAACATCTATATTATGTGCCGTTTATTCTCATTTTTTATAATTATTCTCGTTCGTGCTCGTTATCGTTCTTACTATTGGAAAAAAACGTGGAGTAGGGATTTTTTCATCATTACAACATAACTTTAATGCTAATCCAGAAATATGGAATGGAGGTATAAAATTCCATTCTAAACAATTATTAGTGACATTTTTTCATATCTGGAAAAATAAAGGTATCTAGGTAGGTAAGTACTGTATTGTTGGCAATTTTTACAATTTTGCGTAGGTAGGATACCTAAAACATCCTGTCGGACACCGAATCAACTCACTTTTTGTATATCTTAGTTTTACAACAAGCTGGTCGCCACACTTGGAGATATGCTTATTACATCTATCCAGGAACACACATTAACCCGAGATGCAATATGCTTGCTATAATGAAACACCTATATGTCGGTTTATTCTCATTTATATAATTATTCTCGTTCGTGTCCGTTATCGTTCTTACTACTGGAAAAAAACGTGGAGTAGGGATTTTTTCATCATTACAACATAACTTTAATGCTAATCCTGAAATGTGGTATGGAGGTATAAAATTCCATTCTAAACAATTATTAGTTACATTTTTTCATATCTGGAAAAATAAAGGTATCTAGGTAGGTAAATACTGTATTGTTGGCAATTTTTACAATTTTGCGTAGGTATACCTAAAACATCCTGTCGGACACCGAATCAACTCACTTTTTGTATATCTTAGTTTTACAACAAGGTCAACAAGCGGGTCTCTACACTTGGATATATCCAAGTGCCATTCCAAAATTAAAAAAAAATTGTCCATTATAACTCTTATTACATCCATCCAGGGACACACCGTATTAACCTGAACTGCAATAAGCTTGCTATAATGAAACATCTATATTATGTGCCGTTTATTCTCATTTATATAATTATTCTCGTTCCTGTCCGTTATCGTTCTTACTACTGGAAAAAAACGTGGAGTAGGGATTTTTTCATCATTACAACATAACTACTGCTAATCCAGAAATGTGGAATGGAGGTATAAAATTCCATTCTAAACAATTATTAGTGACATTTTTTCATATCTGGAAAAATAAAGGTATCTAGGTAGGTAAGTACTGTATTGTTGGCAATTTTTACAATTTTGCATAGGTAGGATACCTAAAACATCCTGTCGGACACCGAATCAACTCACTTTTTGTATATCTTAGTTTTACAACAAGCTGGTCGCCACACTTGGAGATATGCTTATTACATCTATCCAGGAACACACATTAACCCGAGATGCAATATGCTTGCTATAATGAAACACCTATATGTCGGTTTATTCTCATTTATATAATTATTATCGTTCGTGCTCGTTATCGTTCTTACTACTGGAAAAAAACGTGGAGTAGGTCAACAAGCGGGTCTCTACACTTGGATATATCCAAGTGCCATTCCAAAATTAAAAAAAATTGTCCATTATAACTCTTATTACATCCATCCAGGGACACACCGTATTAACCCGAACTGCAATAAGCTTGCTATAATGAAACATCTATATTATGTGCCGTTTATTCTCATTTATATAATTATTCTCGTTCGTGTCCGTTATCGTTCTTACTACTGGAAAAAAACGTGGAGTAGGGATTTTTTCATCATTACAACATAACTACTGCTAATCCAGAAATGTGGAATGGAGGTATAAAATTCCATTCTAAACAATTATTAGTGACATTTTTTCATATCTGGAAAAATAAAGGTATCTAGGTAGGTAAGTACTGTATTGTTGGCAATTTTTACAATTTTGCATAGGTAGGATACCTAAAACATCCTGTCGGACACCGAATCAACTCACTTTTAGTATATCTTAGTTTTACAACAAGCTGGTCGCCACACTTGGAGATATGCTTATTACATCTATCCAGGAACACACATTAACCCGAGATGCAATATGCTTGCTATAATGAAACACCTATATGTCGGTTTATTCTCATTTATATAATTATTCTCGTTCGTGCTCGTTATCGTTCTTACTACTGGAAAAAAACGTGGAGTAGGTCAACAAGCGGGTCTCTACACTTGAATATATCCAAGTGCCATTCCAAAATTAAAAAAAAATTGTCCATTATAACTCCTATTACATCCATCCAGAGACACACCGTATTAACCCGAACTGCAATAAGCTTGCTATAATGAAACATCTATATTATGTGCCGTTTATTCTCATTTTATAATTATTCTCGTTCGTGCTCGTTATCGTTCTTACTATTGGAAAAAAACGTGGAGTAGGGATTTTTTCATCATTACAACATAACTTTAATGCTAATCCAGAAATATGGAATGGAGGTATAAAATTCCATTCTAAACAATTATTAGTGACATTTTTTCATATCTGGAAAAATAAAGGTATCTAGGTAGGTAAGTACTGTATTGTTGGCAATTTTTACAATTTTGCGTAGGTAGGATACCTAAAACATCCTGTCGGACACCGAATCAACTCACTTTTTGTATATCTTAGTTTTACAACAAGCTGGTCGCCACACTTGGAGATATGCTTATTACATCTATCCAGGAACACACATTAACCCGAGATGCAATATGCTTGCTATAATGAAACACCTATATGTCGGTTTATTCTCATTTATATAATTATTCTCGTTCGTGCTCGTTATCGTTCTTACTACTGGAAAAAAACGTGGAGTAGGTCAACAAGCGGGTCTCTACACTTGGATATATCCAAGTGCCATTCCAAAATTAAAAAAAAATGTCCATTATAACTCTTATTACATCCATCCAGGGACACACCGTATTAACCCGAACTGCAATAAGCTTGCTATAATGAAACATCTATATTATGTGCCGTTTATTCTCATTTTATAATTATTCTCGTTCGTGCTCGTTATCGTTCTTACTATTGGAAAAAAACGTGGAGTAGGGATTTTTTCATCATTACAACATAACTTTAATGCTAATCCAGAAATATGGAATGGAGGTATAAAATTCCATTCTAAACAATTATTAGTGACATTTTTTCATATCTGGAAAAATAAAGGTATCTAGGTAGGTAAGTACTGTATTGTTGGCAATTTTTACAATTTTGCATAGGTAGGATACCTAAAACATCCTGTCGGACACCGAATCAACTCACTTTTTGTATATCTTAGTTTTACAAGAAGCTGGTCGCCACACTTGGAGATATGCTTATTACATCTATCCAGGAACACACATTAACCCGAGATGCAATATGCTTGCTATAATGAAACACCTATATGTCGGTTTATTCTCATTTATATAATTATTCTCGTTCGTGCTCGTTATCGTTCTTACTACTGGAAAAAAACGTGGAGTAGGTCAACAAGCGGGTCTCTACACTTGGATATATCCAAGTGATATTCCAAAATTAAAAAAAATTGTCCATTATAACTCTTATTACATTCATCCAGGGACACACCGTATTAACCCGAACTGCAATAAGCTTGCTATAATGAAACATCTATATTATGTGGCGTTTATTCTCATTTTATAATTATTCTCGTTCGTGCTCGTTATCGTTCTTACTATTGGAAAAAAACGTGGAGTAGGGATTTTTTCATTCTTACAACATAACTTTAATGCTAATCCAGAAATATGGAATGGAGGTATAAAATTCCATTCTAAACAATTATTAGTGACATTTTTTCATATCTGGAAAAATAAAGGTATCTAGGTAGGTAAGTACTGTATTGTTGGCAATTTTTACAATTTTGCATAGGTAGGATACCTAAAACATCCTGTCGGACACCGAATCAACTCACTTTTTGTATATCTTAGTTTTACAACAAGCTGGTCGCCACACTTGGAGATATGCTTATTGCATCTATCCAGGAACACACATTAACCCGAGATGCATTATGCTTGCTATAATGAAACACCTATATGTCGGTTTATTCTCATTTATATAATTATTCTCGTTCGTGCTCGTTATCGTTCTTACTACTGGAAAAAAACGTGGAGTAGGTCAACAAGCGGGTCTCTACACTTGGATATATCCAAGTGCCATTCCAAAATTAAAAAAAATTGTCCATTATAACTCTTATTACATCCATCCAGGGACACACCGTATTAACCCGAACTGCAATAAGCTTGCTATAATGAAACATCTATATTATGTGCCGTTTATTCTCATTTTATAATTATTCTCGTTCGTGCTCGTTATCGTTCTTACTATTGGAAAAAAACGTGGAGTAGGGATTTTTTCATCATTACAACATAACTTTAATGCTAATCCAGAAATATGGAATGGAGGTATAAAATTCCATTCTAAACAATTATTAGTGACATTTTTTCATATCTGGAAAAATAAAGGTATCTAGGTAGGTAAGTACTGTATTGTTGGCAATTTTTACAATTTTGCGTAGGTAGGATACCTAAAACATCCTGTCGGACACCGAATCAACTCAATTTTTGTATATCTTAGTTTTACAACAAGGTCAACAAGCGGGTCTCTACACTTGGATATATCCAAGTGCCATTCCAAAATTAAAAAAAATTGTCCATTATAACTCTTATTACATCCATCCAGGGACACACCGTATTAACCCGAACTGAAATAAGCTTGCTATAATGAAACATCTATATTATGTGCCGTTTATTCTCATTTATATAATTATTCTCGTTCGTGTCCGTTATCGTTCTTACTACTGGAAAAAAACGTGGAGTAGGGATTTTTTCATCATTACAATATAACTTTAATGCTAATCCTGAAATGTGGTATGGAGGTATAAAATTCCATTCTAAACAATTATTAGTTACATTTTTTCATATCTGGAAAAATAAAGGTATCTAGGTAGGTAAATACTGTATTGTTGGCAATTTTTACAATTTTGCGTAGGTATACCTAAAACATCCTGTCGGACACCGAATCAACTCACTTTTTGTATATCTTAGTTTTACAACAAGGTCAACAAGCGGGTCTCTACACTTGGATATATCCAAGTGCCATTCCAAAATTAAAAAAAAATTGTCCATTATAACTCTTATTACATCCATCCAGGGACACACCGTATTAACCCGAACTGCAATAAGCTTGCTATAATGAAACATCTATATTATGTGCCGTTTATTCTCATTTATATAGTTATTCTCGTTCCTGTCCGTTATCGTTCTTACTACTGGAAAAAAACGTGGAGTAGGGATTTTTTCATCATTACAACATAACTACTGCTAATCCAGAAATGTGGAATGGAGGTATAAAATTCCATTCTAAACAATTATTAGTGACATTTTTTCATATCTGGAAAATAAAGGTATCTAGGTAGGTAAGTACTGTATTGTTGGCAATTTTTACAATTTTGCATAGGTAGGATACCTAAAACATCCTGTCGGACACCGAATCAACTCACTTTTTGTATATCTTAGTTTTACAACAAGCTGGTCGCCACACTTGGAGATATGCTTATTACATCTATCCAGGAACACACATTAACCCGAGATGCAATATGCTTGCTATAATGAAACACCTATATGTCGGTTTATTCTCATTTATATAATTATTCTCGTTCGTGCTCGTTATCGTTCTTACTACTGAAAAAAAACGTGGAGTAGGTCAACAAGCGGGTCTCTACACTTGGATATATCCAAGTGCCATTCCAAAATTAAAAAAAATTGTCCATTATAACTCTTATTACATCCATCCAGGGACACACCGTATTAACCCGAACTGCAATAAGCTTGCTATAATGAAACATCTATATTATGTGCCGTTTATTCTCATTTTATAATTATTCTCGTTCGTGCTCGTTATCGTTCTTACTATTGGAAAAAAACGTGGAGTAGGGATTTTTTCATCATTACAATATAACTTTAATGCTAATCCAGAAATATGGAATGGAGGTATAAAATTCCATTCTAAACAATTATTAGTGACATTTTTTCATATCTGGAAAAATAAAGGTATCTAGGTAGGTAAGTACTGTATTGTTGGCAATTTTTACAATTTTGCGTAGGTAGGATACCTAAAACATCCTGTCGGACACCGAATCAACTCACTTTTTGTATATCTTAGTTTTACAACAAGCTGGTCGCCACACTTGGAGATATGCTTATTACATCTATCCAGGAACACACATTAACCCGAGATGCAATATGCTTGCTATAATGAAACACCTATATGTCGGATTATTCTCATTTATATAATTATTCTCGTTCGTGCTCGTTATCGTTCTTACTACTGGAAAAAAACGTGGAGTAGGTCAACAAGCGGGTCTCTACACTTGGATATATCCAAGTGCCATTCCAAAATTAAAAAAAATTGTCCATTATAACTCTTATTACATCCATCCAGGGACACACCGTATTAACCCGAACTGCAATAAGCTTGCTATAATGAAACATCTATATTATGTGCCGTTTATTCTCATTTTATAATTATTCTCGTTCGTGCTCGTTATCGTTCTTACTATTGGAAAAAAACGTGGAGTAGGGATTTTTTCATCATTACAACATAACTTTAATGCTAATCCAGAAATATGGAATGGAGGTATAAAATTCCATTCTAAACAATTATTAGTGACATTTTTTCATATCTGGAAAAATAAAGGTATCTAGGTAGGTAAGTACTGTATTGTTGGAAATTTTTACAATTTTGCGTAGGTAGGATACCTAAAACATCCTGTCGGACACCGAATCAACTCAATTTTTGTATATCTTAGTTTTACAACAAGGTCAACAAGCGGGTCTCTACACTTGGATATATACAAGTGCCATTCCAAAATTAAAAAAAATTTTCCATTATAACTCTTATTACATCCATCCAGGGACACACCGTATTAACCCGAACTGCAATAAGCTTGCTATAATGAAACATCTATATTATGTGCCGTTTATTCTCATTTTATAATTATTCTCGTTCGTGCTCGTTATCGTTCTTACTATTGGAAAAAAACGTGGAGTAGGGATTTTTTCATCATTACAACATAACTTTAATGCTAATCCAGAAATATGGAATGGAGATATAAAATTCCATTCTAAACAATTATTAGTGACATTTTTTCATATCTGGAAAAATAAAGGTATCTAGGTAGGTAAGTACTGTATTGTTGGCAATTTTTACAATTTTGCATAGGTAGGATACCTAAAACATCCTGTCGGACACCGAATCAACTCACTTTTTGTATATCTTAGTTTTACAACAAGCTGGTCGCCACACTTGGAGATATGCTTATTACATCTATCCAGGAACACACATTAACCCGAGATGCAATATGCTTGCTATAATGAAACACCTATATGTCGGTTTATTCTCATTTATATAATTATTCTCGTTCGTGCTCGTTATCGTTCTTACTACTGGAAAAAAACGTGGAGTAGGTCAACAAGCGGGTCTCTACACTTGGATATATCCAAGTGCCATTCCAAAATTAAAAAAAATTGTCCATTATAACTCTTATTACATCCATCCAGGGACACACCGTATTAACCCGAACTGCAATAAGCTTGCTATAATGAAACATCTATATTATGTGCCGTTTATTCTCATTTTATAATTATTCTCGTTCGTGCTCGTTATCGTTCTTACTATTGGAAAAAAACGTGGAGTAGGAATTTTTTCATCATTACAACATAACTTTAATGCTAATCCAGAAATATGGAATGGAGGTATAAAATTCCATTCTAAACAATTATTAGTGACATTTTTTCATATCTGGAAAAATAAAGGTATCTAGGTAGGTAAGTACTGTATTGTTGGCAATTTTTACAATTTTGCATAGGTAGGATAACTAAAACATCCTGTCGGACACCGAATCAACTCACTTTTTGTATATCTTAGTTTTACAACAAGCTGGTCGCCACACTTGGAGATATGCTTATTACATCTATCCAGGAACACACATTAACCCGAGATGCAATATGCTTGCTATAATGAAACACCTATATGTCGGTTTATTCTCATTTATATAATTATTCTCGTTCGTGCTCGTTATCGTTCTTACTACTGGAAAAAAACGTGGAGTAGGTCAACAAGCGGGTCTCTACACTTGGATATATCCAAGTGCCATTCCAAAATTAAAAAAAATTGTCCATTATAACTCTTATTACATCCATCCAGGGACACACCGTATTAACCCGAACTGCAATAAGCTTGCTATAATGAAACATCTATATTATGTGCCGTTTATTCTCATTTATATAATTATTCTCGTTCCTGTCCGTTATCGTTCTTACTACTGGAAAAAAACGTGGAGTAGGGATTTTTTCATCATTACAACATAACTACTGCTAATCCAGAAATGTGGAATGGAGGTATAAAATTCCATTCTAAACAATTATTAGTGACATTTTTTCATATCTGGAAAAATAAAGGTATCTAGGTAGGTAAGTACTGTATTGTTGGCAATTTTTACAATTTTGCATAGGTAGGATACCTAAAACATCCTGTCGGACACCGAATCAACTCACTTTTTGTATATCTTAGTTTTACAACAAGCTGGTCGCCACACTTGGAGATATGCTTATTACATCTATCCAGGAACACACATTAACCCGAGATGCAATATGCTTGCTATAATGAAACACCTATATGTCGGTTTATTCTCATTTATATAATTATTCTCGTTCGTGCTCGTTATCGTTCTTACTACTGGAAAAAAACGTGGAGTAGGTCAACAAGCGGGTCTCTACACTTGGATATATCCAAGTGCCATTCCAAAATTAAAAAAAATTGTCCATTATAACTCTTATTACATCCATCCAGGGACACACCGTATTAACCCGAACTGCAATAAGCTTGCTATAATGAAACATCTATATTATGTGCCGTTTATTCTCATTTATATAATTATTCTCGCTCGTGTCCGTTATCGTTCTTACTACTGGAAAAAAACGTGGAGTAGGGATTTTTTCATCATTACAACATAACTTTAATGCTAATCCAGAAATATGGAATGGAGGTATAAAATTCCATTCTAAACAATTATTAGTGACATTTTTTCATATCTGGAAAAATAAAGGTATCTAGGTAGGTAAGTACTGTATTGTTGGCAATTTTTACAATTTTGCGTAGGTAGGATACCTAAAACATCCTGTCGGACACCGAATCAACTCACTTTTTGTATATCTTAGTTTTACAACAAGGTCAACAAGCGGGTCTCTACACTTGGATATATCCAAGTGCCATTCCAAAATTTAAAAAAATTGTCCATTATAACTCTTATTACATCCATCCAGGGACACACCGTATTAACCCGAATTGCAATAAGCTTGCTATAATGAAACATCTATATTATGTGCCGTTTATTCTCATTTATATAATTATTCTCGTTCGTGCTCGTTATCGTTCTTACTACTGGAAAAAAACGTGGAGTAGGGATTTTTTCATCATTACAACATAACTTTAATGCTAATCCAGAAATGTGGTATGGAGGTATAAAATTCCATTCTAAACAATTATTAGTGACATTTTTTCATATCTGGAAAAATAAAGGTATCTAGGTAGGTAAGTACTGTATTGTTGGCAATTTTTACAATTTTGCGTAGGTAGGGTACCTAAAACATCCTGTCGGACACCGAATCAACTCACTTTTTGTATATCTTAGTTTTACAACAAGCTGGTCGCCACACTTGGAGATATGCTTATTACATCTATCCAGGAACACACATTAACCCGAGATGCAATATGCTTGCTATAATGAAACACCTATATGTCGGTTTATTCTCATTTATATAATTATTCTCGTTCGTGCTCGTTATCGTTCTCACTGAAAATGCTCGAGTATTTTGCATGTCTACATTGTCTACTAGAGAAAACTCACCCGGTTGGAAGACTTCGTACTTCAGCTTGGTGACGACGTCGGAGACGAAGTTAGAGTCCGCGTTGGCGAAGAACGGCACCGACGCGACCAGCGAGCGGCAGTTGTAGTTGATGACGTCCTCGCGCAGCTTCTCCGACAGCTCGCCGAGGATGCACTCCTCGTCGAAGAACTTGCCCTGGTAGCGGTGCTCGAAGTACTCGGTGATGCGCTGGCGCATCTCCCGCGGCAACTTCCTGTACGCCATGTACTCCTCCACTTGCTTCACCTGTTCGGTGCGGAGGTACAAAAGGCGGAGGTGAGGCGGGTCGGCACAGCGCGAGCCGCTCGGGCTGCTCGTTTCGTTTGCGTTTGTTTGTTTCGTGTGGTTCTTGTTTCGTTCGGTCGGGTTTGCCCGAGCGTTCAAATAATAACATATCGAGTCAGCTCTGGCAAACGTGGGGCGTAGAATCGGCCAAACTTAGGGATGGGGCAATACTTGCTACGGCTTTGCCATGCGCGTTCGTCTGTTTATGAGCGTTGCCTGGCAACGACTACGCGACGGCATCCGCACGAGTGTACTCGCGCTGGAGTGCACAGCTGAGAAAAATCGCCCCCAAAACGATCGACAGGGTGTCCCAGGATCAGTGAGCCAATAGGTGTAAAATACAAAAAAAATCCAGTTCAAATTTGGTCGTTTGAGGTTCTGACCTGCTTGACTGGAAACTAATTTCTAGCATATTTTCGTTTTTGAAAATTCAAGATGGCGTCGACAGCGACCATTGATTTATTTTCATTGTATGTGAAGTGTCTTTTCCTTTAAAGATAGCGAAAAATTTTGGAAAGATCGGCCTACTTTGTTTTTCCCATTTTTTTCTTTTTCTAGTGCGCTAAAGTAGCTTTTAAATACAAAGTATCGAACAATTTTATAAGCAAAGGTTGTTTAGAATTAAAAGTTATCCCCCTGTACCAAATTTTGAGAAAATCAGTCTACTTAATTTTTCATTTTTTTCTTTAGCGCGCTAGAAAAAGAAAAAAGTGGGAAAAACAAAGTAGGCCGATCTTTTTAACATTTGGTACTGAGGGGTAATTTTTAATTGTGAACAACTTTTCTTAATAAAATTTTTCACTATCTTTAAACGAAAAGGCGCTTCACCTACAATGAAAATAAATAAATGGTCGCTGTCGACGCCATATTGGTTTTTCAAAAACTAAAATATGCTATAAATTAGTTTCCAGTCACGCGGGCCAGAACCTCAAACGATCAAATTTGAACTCGAAATTTTTTTGTCTTTTACAACTATTGGCTCACTTGTCCTGGGACACCCTGTAGATCAAAGTTCAAGATATTATTTTGATACGAATGTGAAGATCATTTTTGAAAAGATACTTTGCCGTAAAACATTTTTAAAAAGATCTTAGATATTTAGAAAGTACCTTAGATACTTTTTTAATACATACCCAAGGAAATTTTTACAAAGATCTTTTTTTAGATAATTAATTATTAATATATAGATTAGTACTTGACATAAAAATAATCAAAGATACAGTCTGACAATCGAAAGGCTCAGTCTTGGCGCCATCCGTATGTTATTAATGTGGGCATGGGCGGTTAGACTGAGTTTTTCATTGGACTTCTCTCGATTGTCGGACTGTACTATATCTTTGATCTTATATTCTTAAAATTATATATTTTTTGAAGTTTTCTAGATCTGATGGTGTGCCAGGAGAACTATTATTACTATGTCTCGGTATTTGGCTGGTGTTTAGGGACCTCGCGCAACTCCAAGGACGTCTCTTTTTCGTTTGGCCGACTCTATTAGCTTACAATGCTTGCGGTCTTAAATTGCTGGTTTAGCCATGACTCACGTTTGATTTTCAGAGATCGTTTTCATTTGAACGCTCCTTATATGTAGGGTTAGTCACAAGTGTTGTAATGAGATATTATCTGTCTATGGACGGGGTGTCTCACTTCTGCTTTATGGGAAGTAAGTAAATAGGCCGTAGTAGAGTTTTTGATAAAAACAATGAAAATTATTCACATTCGACGCTCGGGGAAATGACGTCGACATATGATTTATTCAGGAAAATACCAATATTTTTAGAATTTTTAGGTAGTCCGTTTTAGAAAAATACATGACATAAAAAACTTCGCAGGTAGATCAACCATATTTCCAATATTATGGCGTTAAAGCACAGAGAAGACCAGAAGGTCGTCTCTGTGGTTAAAGGTTGTGTTGGTGCTCATTCGAGAAAGTTTTCTTTATTTTTAATTCATGGTTGCTTCACATTTACTAAGAAAAGTTATTCCAAATGTTCCACGTTTCCTACCTAATACAGTGTGTCCCCTTTTAATTGCATGCCCGGTTTTTAAAAGAATCGCTCGCACTTGTCGATTTTTGTTTGGAAGGGCACACTTTTCGAACCATATTTCATTTTTGTAAAACCCATCTCCTCCTCCTCCTCCTCCTCCAGAGCCACCCCACTATTTTTTTAAATAGGTCCATTGCCATACATGTGATATGCCATTGAAAGACTTTTCAGTTGGCAATTCGGTGGTAAAAAAAAAGAAATCGGATGATAAATAAGAAAGTTGTGCCAAAAAGAATGTGTGTTCTGGCAACCCCTCCTAAGTCAGCGGATGCGCGGTTCTGAAAAGTCGCTCGCACCCGATAATTTTGGTTTAAAGGGGGAACACTTTTTCAATCAAATATTATTATTGTGACGCTTACGTCCTCTCCTCCGTAGCCGATACCGGATGACAAATAAGAAATTAGCCTTGAAATTTTCGCCGATAAAAAAACGATTTAAGAAAATTTGTTCATAATCATATTATGCTCTTAATCTTATATTGGCTAAATTACAGGGTGTTAAAAGTGAACTTTTCAAAAATTGTATTGCCTATATTTTTTAAACAACACAGAATACCTATGCAAAAGTATGTTTATAGTGAAAGTTAGAGGGAATAAAACGTACTACCTACATATAAATGAAAAAATATGGGTATCTTTCTGGATAAATTATTCCGACGAGCGTCACGACGTCAAGCATGTCGCACGTAACCTTGTGGTATGAGTTTGAGACACTCTGTACAGATTTGTCCCAAAGTTTGTACCATATGGGAATATTTAACTTTCACTTATAATCTACAATGTACAGGGTGATCCAAACTCGACGCCCCAGGCCTACAGCGGGAACACGAAAACTCAAAATACAATTTCGAAAAGGGGTTCTTAAATGGGACATACTAAGGTCCAATTTTGACCGAAAATTAGCTTTTTTGATGGGAAAATGGCCGCTGTGACGTCATCGATATTATTTTCCCAGAAACATACCAGTTTTTCTCTATATATTGAAAGTCCTTATCATTCTCAACAACTTTTATAGAAAGAAATTTTCTGTATCTTTTGTCGTTCCAAATCTACAGGGTCAAATATGTAAAAAAACATGGAATTTTTTCTAATCATTTTTCGAAATCTAGATAGCTATGGAAACAATTGATAGTCAGAAATTATTTAAGAGTGTTAGGGTGCCTTGCGCACCCGTAAATTTATTCAACTGGAATATTAAAAAAAAAATTGTAACAAACAATAATAACAAACAAGTTAGTAACAAGCACAATTCAGAAATTTAATAAATATTCCAGTTGAATAAATTTAAGGGTGCGCAAGGCACCCTAACATACTCTTAAATAATTTCTGACTCTCAATTGTTTCCATAGCTACCTAGATTTCGAAAAATGATTAGAAAAAATTCCATGTTTTTTTACATATTTGACCCTGTAGATTTGGAACGACAAAAGATACAGAAAATGTCTTTCTATAAAAGTTGTTGAGAATGATAAGGACTTTCAATATATAGAGAAAAACTGGTATGTTTCTGGGAAAATAATATCGATGACGTCACAGCGGCCATTTTCCCAAACATCAAAAAAGCTAATTTTCGGTCAAAATTTGACCTTAGTATGTCCCATTTAAGAACCCCTTTTCGAAATTTTATTTTGAGTTTTCGTGTTCCCGCTGTAGGCCTGGGGCGTCGATTTTGGATCACCCTGTACCTAAAGATTTATTTGTAGCCGGAAATTTTTCCTACTTCGAAAGTTATCCGTATCGTAGCCAAAGGCCGAGGTAAAATATCCAGTTAGTTATAGAGATCCAAAGAGTACCTACAAGTGAACTGCGATAATGAGTAAAATTTTTGAGGAAAATGTGAAATTTAGATTCCCTAAAAGTTGTAACGAAAAGTTTCTCATCCAATTTTATATCGAAGTGTTACTGCATATACAATATGGCAGATCTGCTGAATTAAATGATGTATCGTTTTAAACGCTCGTCTTCGGTTTCGCGGTTTTTTCGTTAAAGGTAGAATTATTTAGTAGAGAAATCTAGTCACTAGTTATGTCTGCCACGGCTTTTAGAACAAACAGTATAAAGTCACATAGCGTCACAAAAAACTATGTATTAGTATCTAAAACTTTTGTAAAAAACTTTTTTTCTAACCTCAAAAACTAACAAGTTAAGGGGGGTGTCAATTTATAATGAGCCACCCTGTACCTACATTTCGTTCGCAATTTTAGAAACTTCAAGAAAAGCAATCCAATTATTTTTAATTATTCCCTATAAATTAGAACTAATTTTTTAATCAGTTAGACCTTTTGTGATTCGACCTTTTTCGATCCTTTGATTATTCCACCTTTTCTGCTTTCGATATTTTTTAAAAATTCGACTTTTTGTGTTGCGACCTTTTCTCCGTCAGTCGTATAGCTTGCAATCACGAAATGTACTTTGAGAAATTCTGGTATTTCCGCGGCGCCGAATCCTTCGTGTGCGTCGTTTGCCAAAGATAAATAAATAATAAAGCGGACAATTTAAAAAGTTGCTCACTTCAGTCTATTGTGATTTTTAATAAAAAATGAAATGCGCAGATAATGTAAAAATTCGTTGATTTAAGGTGGATTTATAAACTCGACGTTTGCGTTTGCGCTCGAAGTTGACGGTGACCTTCGCAGTTTGCGTCCAGAAATGCGAACGACGGAACGTGAAAGATGAAATTAGTTTATCTCGGACGGCATCGGACGCAGGCGGCAACGTTCGACGGTGGCGTTTATAAACGGTTACACGTAGAATATTGGGATTGAATTTTCGACGCAAACGGCAACGGCGAGCGCCAACGCAAACGTCGAGTTTATAAATCCACGTTTAGCCTTGAAATTTATCCAAACTGCCAAACTGGTTTAATTATTACAAATATATTTTAAAATATGGAGATACGCGGGTTTCAATGCGAGAGCGCATTGAGAGCAAAACGTACTCGCGGTCAGCACCTTATCGGCAATCCGTACTGTTATTCGGCACTGACCAATGAAAACCGTTCATTACAGCGCAGGTGCCCGAGCCATGTACGTTTTGCTTAAATGCGACCCGCATGCTACGCGCCGCGGTTAGCAGTAATGAGCTATTACGTTACAAGACCGACAGTAGTGTTCGCTGGTCGAAAGTAGGGCTGGAGCCTCAGGCAAAACACTCTCTGGCAGAATACAAAAAATTATCCAGTTACTATAATATTTTCTGGTATTTGTCGTCAAATAAGATAATTTTATTGCAAGCATTGGACTTTTGCAGATTTTTGAGAAAAAATGATATACCTACCTACTTACTATATTTTGTAGAGACCGCATTTTTGTAAGAGTAGTTGGCACTTTACAATATAAGTAGTAGGTACTTAACCAGATAAATTTAATAAAGTTTCCCATATGGTGTAAACTATTTGAGAGATACTGTATCTACATAGGTATAGACCAGAGAGCGAAAAAATCAATCTAGGCAGTGTTTACAGAATTTTAGATTTTTGTGACTAGAAGATACTAAAACTAGAAACTCTTTTTAGATCAGTCATGTCAGTGTTGGCGTGATAGTGTCACAGAATAAATAGCTTCACGCTTTTTATTCTGTGATAGTGTGTAAATGTGCATTATGTAGAAATGAAATGTGTCTTGCAAATACCCAGTAGATAGGTACAAGTAGATAGATTACAATATGCAGCAAATTGTATTTATGGTAAATAATTTTTAATGAGGTAAGTTACGAATAATGATTTATAGCTAACGGCACAGTACCAGTTTGTTGATTATGAAATAAACATAAGCACTTTAGCTAGTCCTAAACACTACCCAACCAGTACATGCGGTTACTACTGAGACATAAAATTTAACGTTCTTATTCAGTAACAGATATATCCTCAGTTCGGTAATAGGTACCTAGATATTTCCTAAAAAGCAGCAAGATAGAAATTAGCTTTGTTCTAACATATAGTTCTAGCGAAGCAGAATGCAGAAATAATGTAATTCCAGAAATAATGTTGTCAACAATTTAGATCACCGAGAACCAGTTCAGAACTGCCGTTGAAACAAACCCACTATGTTCCCTTATTTCGAATTTAAACTATTATGCCACTTCCAAACATTTTATAAACAATGGTGGCGTTTTGGTTGTGTTAACAACACCACCTTAATTTCATCAGATGACAGTCACGTCAAAATTTTCATTTGGGTATCAAAATTCCTGTGCAATATCTACTAAATTAAGGCCAACAAAATTATTATGGCGGCACGTAGCTGCAAGAGCAAAGTCTGCAACCCCCCCGGTGGAGGGGCTGGTGGAGCAGCCCCCGCGGCGGCGTCCGCGGCAGCCCTTGCGGCAGCCCCTTCGGCAGCTGTCGCGGCCGCCCCCTCGGCAGCCCCCGTAGCAGCTCCATCGCAAGGTGCATTAACTCCATCCCCCGAAATAGTCGCCAAAATGAAGGATATGGTACTAGACAATGATCTATTGAAGAGATATATGGATGCCTTCCTGGACAATATCGAGAGGGGACTTAAAAAGTCCACTCACGATGCCTCTATCGTCAAATGCTTCCCAACATACGTTCAAGATATACCAACTGGTACGGAAACTGGCAAGTTTCTTGCTCTGGATTTGGGAGGTAGCAACTTTCGGGTGCTCGTAATTGAACTAGATGGCGCCGAATGTCATATGGATTCGGACGTTTTTGTTATCCCCGAACAAATTATGTTAGGGTCAGGTGAAGAACTCTTCGATTATATCGCCGAATGTTTGGCCAAATTCGCAAGTTCAAGAGGCGTACAATACGACGATCTTCCGCTGGGTTTTACCTTCAGCTTTCCCCTTACTCAAAAAGGATTGTGCGTAGGGCTTCTAGAAAGATGGACCAAAGGATTCCACTGCATGGACATAATAGGAAAAGACGTAGTGCAACTGTTAAAATATTCCATCGAGAAGCGTGGTGATGTGAAGATAAACATATGCGCAGTACTAAATGATACCACGGGAACAATGATGTCGTGTGCTTGGAAAGACCAAGACACCAAAATCGGTCTAATAGTTGGTACCGGAAGTAACGCTTGCTACCTGGAGAAGCAGGCAAATGCTGAACTCTTCGATGAACCTGACATGGGTTCCGGAAATGTAATAATAAATCTGGAGTGGGGTGCATTTGGAGATGATGGCGCTTTAGACTTCCTCCGAACACCATTCGACTTTGAGATAGATGCAGCCACCATCAATCCTGGCAAGCAACAACACGAAAAGATGATTTCTGGAATGTATATGGGGGAAATCGTAAGACTCATAGCCAGTACTTTCACGAAAGAAGGTTTGATGTTCGGGGGAAAAAGCTCTGATAAGCTCGACACCAAAGGAACATTCGACACCAAGTTCGTCTCTGACATAGAATCGGACCCTCCAGGAACGTTCGCAAACATCAGAACAATATGCAATGGTTTAGGTCTGGAGCATGCCACAGAACAAGACCTAATTAATCTCCGATTTATGGCCGAAACCGTCTCAACCAGAGCTGCCCATTTGGTTTCTGCGGGTTTGGTGACTTTGATGCACAAGATGGGGTACCCCACATGTACTGTGGGAATTGACGGCACCGTGTACAAGATGCATCCACGATTCCACGACCAGATGGTAGAGAAAATAGGTGAATTGATCAATCCTGGGATCAAGTACAAATTGATGTTGTCTGAAGATGGCAGCGGTAGAGGAGCTGCCTTGGTTGCAGCTGTGGCGGCGAAAGGCACAGGCGGCGACCGTCCATTTTACTATTGATTCATTTTATTCTTGTCAATTAGAAAACAACAAATAAAGCCTTTATAATATGTTTAGTATGTATATGTATGCAGAGAAATTTATGAATAACGACTTCCTATAAATAAAATTTGGATATCACCGATTCTTGCTTCTACGTGTATAAACTTACCTAACTATCTACTACAGTTCACCAAATTAAATAACGATTACTGAAAGAAAAAATAAGAATGTGGCTAAACACTGTCTGCTTGAGTGTGGTTGCGGTGATTTCTAACCTTTTTTCCCTCAAGCCGGTGACTAACAGAAAGTCAAGTATGTCCAACTCGGAGTTCCTACTTACCTATCAAAACAGCGACTCAAAAAATTTGACATTATTTGTTTGACCCACAGCAAACGTAGATCATAAATAAAAATCATAAAATCATAACCCAGCACGTGTTTTTTGAAGACCCAATGCACAGGTGTTCGCGTAGGGTTATACAAAGCACATCGCAAAAGATAAAACGAGTAGGTGTGGGAAAATATCATATAGTCAAACTAAATTTCTATAAAGCGTCGGCAGCTTTAGAAAAAATGTGGGATTTTTAGAAAAATATATTACATGCAGCAGTGGTTCTATAAGTGCATCCCGAAATCAAATCTGAACATCGCGTACTCTACAGCTAAATGTATGCATAAAAACAACATGCAATAACATTAAATTAGTAGCAAAACCCAATGTTTTTACTTATATTTACAAATATAAAAAATTACTAAATAAAAAACTTACTTCTAACAAAAAGACCTTTCAGAATTTTGTATCCACGATATAAGCTTGGCAAAGTAATGAATTAATTAACGTGCAATAAACAACCTTTTTTAAATCGGCAGTGAAGAACGCAAATCATCATTAAAATATGAGAAATACATGGGCCAAACATTAAAACCCCGCCAATACAGAATCCTTTATCTTTTCTACCTGATTGCGCAACTGTTAGGTACTTCTAAAAACGTAATCGTTCAAAATGAGCGGTTCGGTCGGTTTGAACAACGATATTCTCCATATTATACACTGCAATCGAGATCGACCCGTGGACGGTAAGCTCTGTCGGCTGTTGACGGCAACATTTAAAACATAATCTATTATAAATCGCGTACCTAACTTTTAAAGTTTTCAATTTTCCTATTTAGGGGGATGACCTTGAACCCTTGAAATATGGACGAGTATAGGGTTATCTGAAGGTTGTCCGTTTAGTTAAGTCTGAGAGTTTTACTATTTTCTTAAAAGTAGTGAAATGATGGAGTTGAAATTTGGCCCAAGCATACAGTGGCGTTGGCAGCCTGTTTTTTCAGGGTGGGCAGCTTGAGTTGCTACTTATATTGCGGTGGACACCAGCCGGAAATTTGGGGGGTAGAAGGGTTGAGGAGGGGAGGGGAACATAGTCAGATTGCTCAGGGCAGTAGCTAGACTTTTTCGATGGAAGGATGAGGGGCTCGCCAAATAAAAAATAATTTTTGTGTTTAAAAATTGCTCTGCAGAAAGTTTTCAGGATTAAAAAGTTGAAATGAATGAAACAAAAATCGAAGTAACCTGCCGATACTTAATCATTTGTGCAGGTACCAAAAAGTGGGTTAGGCTATAGACAAGAAAAGTGTTAACACAATTATAGTTTATTATTGGTTTTTAACTGACAACAGTTCAGTTATTATCAATAACAACACTCATTAATTTTAGTGATGTGGAAGTAAAAATATAAAACAAATTGATCGGTTTATTTAAATTTATTTATTTCATATCCAACATAAACTGGTTATGGTTTTTAAAGCTGGCATTCAAAAAAGTAGAGATATTGTCTACTAAAATGCTCCGCAGACGAATTTTTTTTGTAAGTTTGAGCACAAAAATAGTGTAAACGAGGCACAGGAAATTACAAAATTAAATTCATCATGATGTATTTTTTCCTCTTATTTCCTTAATGAGGGGCGTTTGAACCCACAACCCCACCCCTTATCTACGAACATGTATTATAGGTAACTACTATAATACAAATATTATAGTTGTATTTTTAGGACATAAAGAATTTTTCTTGAAATCGGCAGTAAAGTGTCCAATCGATTTTTTCAATAAGTAGGCCTTGGCGAGATGTAAACATCAAACGTCAGACGCGGAGAAATCGCCCGTCAAAAGTGATCAAATATTCAAAACCCGGCCGATAAAGGCCCATTTAACTTTTCGTACACATTGCGAAATGGTTTCCTATAGAAGCGCAATCCTTCAGTATACATATTTTAGTAAATTTGAATATCAATAGATTTGTTGTGTAGGCTGCACAAGAAGCAGCAGTTTGGTTTTTCTGTACGAAGATGCCGTGTCGTGTCTTACTTGACCTAGGTAGAGCGATCGTCAAAGTCAAGCAACGCCGCGCGTAGTCGGTTCATGGACGGGTGATCCCTTATTATTATTTTCTTGCCTAATAAAACTTTTTTTTTCCGATTTCAAAAAAATATAATATGTACCTCGGCATTGAAGTTCTTTTTATGACTCATTTGGTTTATTTGCCTCGGCCAGAGGCCTCGGCAACTAAATTCCACATGAGTCATAAAAAGTTGAACTTCAGTGCCTTGGTACATAAATAACTATTTTTTGGGGTGTGTACTTCACGGAGTTATTTTCAGTTGCCATAAATTAAGGCCCAGGTCTCCATGGGTGAGCACTTTTAGCACACGTTTTAGTGAAAATCGGGGTTATAAATGTTAATGTAATGAAAGTGGTATGTTGGTGAGAAAATATTTTTTCTTGAAATCGGCATTAAAATGTCCCAAAATCGTCATTAAAAGCACAGAAATCGTACAATAATGTAGCCCATTATTGTACGATTTTTTCAATACAAGAAAAGTGTTAACACAATTATAGTTTATTATTGGTTTTTAACTGACAACAGTTCAGTTATTATCAAGTTAATATCTACAAATATTATAGTTGTATTTTTAGGACATAAAGAATTTTTCTTGAAATCGGCAGTAAAGTGTCCAATCGATTTTTTCAATAAGTAGGCCTTGGCGAGATGTAAACATCAAACGTCAGACGCGGAGAAATCGCCCGTCACAAGTGACCAAATATTCAAAACCCGGCAGATAAAGGCCCATTTAACTTTTCGTACACATTGCGAAATTGTTTCCTATAGAAGCGCAATCCTTCAGTCTACATATTTTAGTAAATTTGAATATCAATAGATTTGCTGTGTAGGCTGCACAAGAAGCAGCAGTTTGGTTTTTCTGTTCGAAGGTGCCGTGTCTTGTCTTACTTGACCTAGGTAGAGCGATCGTCAAAGTCAAGCAACGCCGCGCGTAGTCGGTTCATGGCCTCGGCAACTAAATTCCACATGAGTCATAAAAAGTGCCTTGGTACATAAATAACTATTTTTGACGTCGCAATGTCTAGCATCGTATTTGCAAAGATACAAGAGGGCCAATTTATTCCTTTGTATACCCTATACCATCTCCCATAAATAATATCCCCTATCGTTTTCAACGATGATCACCCTGTATATGTTCATAGTTACATTTTACCTTTTTTATTTTTTGACCTAGAAATAAATATTAAGTAGAAAAGTTGTAGAAGGACCACTTTATATTTTATTCCTAGATCTCGACTTTGAACTTGAGATCTTGCAATTTATGCTACATAGGCCTTATTTTCACTCGTATACAAATTAATAATACAAATTACATATTAAATTGGCACAGGTAAAGTGCTTGCTTACCTACCTAATAATATTTTAAAACCACATTTAAATTAGGCGTTGAAATTATTTTTTTCCAAGTACAGATAAGATTATTATTATTATTCAAATTACAATTTATTACAGTCAATTACAAAAAGTCATCTAAATCTAAATTAAGGAATCTGACCTGCTAGAAGGCTTAAATTAGCTGGACAATAAGTACTTGATAAATCATTTTACTAGCTAGGCCAATTTACCTGGATCCTTCTATAGAGGATATAAAATAAATTTACTTTGGGACTCGCCTTCATTTTCATAGTAGATTTTGCCAAAGTATCTTCAATATTTTCCTGTTATCATGGTTTACACTGTAGCCGAGAGGGTTGAAATGATTTTTATCTACGGGCAAGAAGCTAAATGTGCATTGAGAACAGCTAATACTTTTAATGCAAGATATCCAGAAAGACATGTTAGCCACACGTACATCCGAAAACTGGTCATAAAGTTGAAAATGACGGGAGAGAAAACAAGAAAAGGACAGAGCCCAGGGTACTTCAAGGAAATGCCCAGATCGAAGTCCTGGGTCATTTTGCAATGAATCGTACTACCTCCATTCGTCAGACAGCAGTTGCAACTGGACTTTCTTATCAGTCAGTTTTAAAATTGCACAAATTTCATCCCTACAAAATTCAGATCCAACAGGAACTTATGGAAGACGATCCCGACCGTAGAGTTCAGTTTTGCGAAGAAATTACCTACAGATAAAATTACCAATGATTCTGAACTGCTCAAAAATATCTGTTTCAGCGACGATTGTAGTTTATTTCTCAACGGTTTTGTTAACAAGCAAAATTATTGTCGATATTTGAGTGACGAAAATCCGCATGTTTTCACAGAAGGTCATACCCAGTATCCCGAAAAACTTCTAAAAGACAAGGTCGTGGGGCCAATATTTATACCAGTCAATCTAAATGGCGAGTTTTATTTGCATTTATTAGAAACGAAACTATTAACCCTCTTATTTCGGAGGAAATAGAAAACCAAGAACGCGACCATGTGAACTTAAACCTCGATGAGAACAAAATTCATTTTCAACAGGCTGAAGTACCCCCACACTACGACGTTCTACCAGTTAGGCAGTTCTTAGATCGAGAATTTCCTGGATTGGAAGAAGAGGACCCGTAGAATGGCCTCCACGATCCCCAGATCAAAGTCCCTTAGATTTTTTCTTTGGGGTTATTTAAAAAAGTGTTATTTATAAAACCCAGCCCGAATGTATTGAAGATCTGTTTCAACGAATCAATACAGAACGTAGATCAATTCCTAGACAAGTTTTCCAGAATGTAAGAAGGGAATTTGAAAATAGGATATACCATTATTTACGAAATAACGGACAGCACTTTGAACATTTCATTTATATAACTTTTTGTTATTGACTATAATAAATTCTTATTAATACAATTGTAATTTGAATTATTTTTGTAATTGACTGTAATAAATTTGTATTAATAATAATAATTAATAATCTCGACTTTAAAGTCGAGATCTCGAGTTTAAAGTCGAGATCTAGGAATAAAATATAAAGTGGTCCTTCTACAGCTTCGTAGGATTCCAACAGAGCTATTTGAATGCATTTTCAGAAAAAAACAATTGAACATCGGGTAAGAGATATACGGTATGTTTCACATTGAGTCCAGACAATTCCGTATTTTTCGAAAGATGGCTAGATTTTATTTCGACCTACAGTATTCGAAGAGCTCTACATTTTGGATTATATTTTTATAAATAGTCCTGTTCCATGGCCTATTGTTATTAAAAGAAGACAAAAGCCTTTGTACACAATTTCAATATTCTAAGTTATACCATAGAAGAATCTACTACGACAGATTCTTCTATGGTTATACAGAGCATTTAGAAAATGCAGTAAAAAATCACAATAATTGGGTTTTCCGGAGTACCCTGTATAAACCACAGAGTATATTCTGGTGACCTTTTTTCAAGAATCGATTAGGCTTTGCCTTAGGTACCTATTATTTTATATAGTATAGCCCGCCTAGATCATGTAGGGTAATTTGTAAAAAGCTAAAACTTGATGGAAAAATAATCTATTTTAAAAAATATCTTTAAATAAAAAATTTCGTGTTTCGCTGTAGTATTCTATTAGCGTTGGGTGAAGATTTAAAAAGAGAATCTACGCCCATGGAACAGCGTGCCGATTTAAAAACATCTCCGGAGCCCGCTGGCACCCTCTACATTCCGGACCAGAAATTAAAGCGGATCGATATCGAAAATCTTCTGGCATCTTCGCCGGAGCCATCTTGCGGCTAGCGGAAGTAACAATTATTCACAGTCGGTGTCGCTGACTCGAAAGCAAAGTCTAGAAAACAGCACACTGTTTTCTGGGGTATACTGGGATAGCTCGGTAGGAATTACAGATGGGACATTTCGAGTCTGGCAATATCTTGATTTTGACTTTTGACAGGGTTTTACTTGACATTAAGCCCTGGGAATTGGGCCTGGAGAAAGTGAAAAGTTAGAAAGCGATTTTGTGCGAATTTTGGAGCTGAAAGAATATTCTTGGGCAGTGACAGTAATCTGACAAGTTTATTTGTGATTTTTGAAGGCTAAACAATAAAGGTGGTAACCAAGGTAACGAGTTTGGACTGTGATTTTTGAGATTCATTACAATATTATTTGCCCCTTTCACTGTTCCCTTTCGCGACCAGAAATTGACTTGGGGAAAGGACCCGCCCAAATACACTTATTAAACAGGGGTATCATTCCATCCTTTTCCCTTCAATAGAAATCGTATATTACATCAACCACACACGAGCAGAAAATACATACACAAAATTTTATATTTCCAGCTCCATAGATGGTGTTTATTTTCAACGGGTACTACGTTGGGATCTATAGTAAACCATAGAGCTGCGGGTGAGACTTCGAATTTCTTTAAGCCTCGAAACTCTTTTTACACATTGTGAAACTATTGACTGGTGGGGGACTATTATTATTGCCAAAACAAATAACATACAGTGTGTCCAACTTTAAAACTGTACAAATGCGTAAAATCTTCATTTTTGGAGACAATCGCCCACACTTTTTTTTTGTTTGAAAGGCCTTCAAAAACCGCTTCTTTTGACCTTCCTGTCATTTTCAAAATGCAAATCCAGGGCCGGCTGCGATTTTTTATACCCTCGATTTTCACGAAAACCATTTAGCGATTTTTTTATTTAAAATCTGACCCCACAGCATTAATCAGAACGCCCAAAAACCCCTTTACACCAAATTTGAATAAAAAAATATACTGGGAGTTCCAATCTGCAGGGTGTCAAAGTTGAGAAAAATAGGACTTTTAAAGGTATCTGCCAAGTCAAGATTGCCATTGACCAATAGTGAGTGTTTCTTCTATTAAAAACGCCACATGTTGTAAAAGTGGCTTCATCAGTTCACAATATAGAATCTGTAATAGTAATAACCGTAGGAGTAGTAATAGAATAGTATTGTCTAGTATAGTAGTTAGTTAATAGTAGTATAGTGTAATCTTTATACTGATTATTTCCCTCATACTGTATGCATCCAATAAGGTATAGCTCCTTCCATAAAAATCCAACCAATCATATGCCTCTGCTAGCGATAATAATTGCACTTGTGCAAAATCAAAGCGGTAATACCACTTGTGCAATTATCACTTCGTTGCTTAGCAACCGCGAATCTGTTTGATAAAAACACGTACTTCTTAAAATTGGTGTGTTTTACACTGCTCTAAATTATGCAATTTATAAATTATGTTCCGGTATTGTATCAATGAATTTATATAACTTTTACATTGCTCAATTGTTGTTAATAGATCTCTGTCTCAAAACAGCTAAATAGTCGATAAGACCACTCAAGGTGTTGGTGTGCAAAGATCCAATACAAAATATACAGAGTGTTCTTATCTGTGCCATCTCAAATTACTGAATTTTTTGTACTTTATACGGGTCAAAAATCGAGTATATCAAAACCGCTCCACACACTATAAACAAACTAAATCTAAAAAATACAGAAGTCTGCCGGTCCGTAAGTCCATATCAGTTAAGGTGGCTGGTGTGCCACAACAGGAAACACACAGAAAATGTATCATCTTAGACAGTGACTTTGTTGAGTAAGGTCCAATAATTTAAATTGTTTTTATTTGTTAGTTGGCATTTTGTAAAGAAATACATTACTTTTGTGTTTATCAATATTTTTTCAATGATTCCACAGCACCCATGACCCATATAAAGTTTCACAAAAAATCAGCATTTTGAGATGGCACAGATAAGAATACTCTGTATATTTTGTATTGGACCTTTGCACGCCAATACCTTGAGTGGTCCTATTGACCAGTGAACTGTTTTGAGGGGATTCTATGGCACACTTGACTTGGCAGATGCCTTTAACATTCCTATTTTGCTCAAATTTGACACCCTGCAGAATAGAACTCCCTGTATATTTTTTATTCAAATTTGGTATATAGGGGTTTTGGGGTGTTCTGATTAACGCTGTGGGGTCAGATCTTAAATAAAAAAATCGCTAAATGGTTTTCGAGAAAATTGGGGGTATAAAAAAATGGTAGCCGGCCCTGGATTTGCATTTTGAAAATAGCAGGAAGGTCAAAAGAAGCGGTTTTTGAAGGCCTTTCAAACAAAAAAAGTTTGGGCGATTGTCTCTAAAAATGAAGATTTTACGGATTTGTACAATTTTAAAGTTGGACACCCTGTATAATAATTGAATATGCGTTAAAATGTTCTTACTTATATAATTTATTTATGTTGACAATATTTCTGGATTTGGTATTTAGGTATTTTTTTAATAAATGTGTTTTCTCATTTAACTATTTTATTTTATTCCTCTCTGTCAAAAAATGTTCAAAGGTAATTCTGAATGAAAATGGGTAATTACTTTCTCTCGTGTTCAGTCAATACCTACCTACTTAAAAAATCTCAATTCCTACATGAACGTACATAGGTGCATAGTCAACAGTTTAAAAAAATCCTTATTTACCTACTTTTATTATTTTTGTTTATATCACTAATAAAAGTAGCATTTCATAAAACAGTGTTAGTTTTTTTATTAAGAAATTCATTTTCGTCAATGTAATTTGAGCAAAAACTGCAAATTAAACAGTTATAGAGGGCAGGCCGTTACCTTGATTTAACTATAGAGAAAAATCAAACGGCAGAACATAAAAAACGCGATCACGTAAATTCAACAAAAGTGTCTACTTAAAACTGAACTTAGCACTTAGCAGCCAATTTTCTAGGAGCCAAAAATTTCAACGTTTATTTTTGAATGAATATTTTTCCTCATTCTCCAGTTTAATCTGCTTAGAAGGTTTAATAATAGTTACCCTTTCTACTTTATTTTTATCAAAATAAATTTGTGGAAATAAGGGCGAGGAAAATTTTTTGCTGCCAGAAAATCGGCTACTAACTTTACACCGGTTTAGTTAGGCACATTGATTTTTAAATATCTTCCGATATTTGGCCCCGCCTGTTTAAATTTAAATAGTTACGAGCCGCCACCGATTAAGTGGTGTGGTATCATAGTTTGGCAGATATAAGCAATAATATCGTTTTAACAATGGCAGGCATTGTCCTAGCTAGCTAGCTTTTAAAATTGAGGGTACAGTTTACTCCGGCCTTGTTTTTTTTTCGACAAAAATACACCCTGTATACACTGTGTACTGATAGCAAAGTCTAGTATTCTCTAGACTTTGCTGATAGGTTCGGCCAATTATTGGGGCAACACCAAACAGAATGTCAACTTACAATTAGAATTTTTTTATCGTTTACACCCCTTGGGCACTGAATCGCCGGACACACAGTATATATTTTTATTAGTTACTTAAGCTAAAAAAATAAAAATAAATATCAACCTCTTTCTGTATTCAACATTTTTCCAGAAAAACGCCTAGGTACATTAAAAAATACTCCCTAATAGAGGGAAGGCAATCAGTTTTTTCACTTTTCTCAAAGTTTTCATTTTGGACATATGTTTTGTTTTTCAAATCAACGTAAGAAATTGAAGCAACATAATGTAGATCACTATATCCTAAAAAAGAGAATTTTAAAAATCTGCCAATCCGTTAAAATCGTCAAATATCAAACTGAAATACGCCCAACCCTGAATCTATTCCTAATTTTATAAAAGCCAAATCGTAGAATTATTTCACTGGCCCCTTCTCCCTTCTCCCCCCCTGTCTATTTTTAGACTTGTTTGCCCCGCCCCGAACACAAACGAGCCATTTGGAATACGAAATTGTCGAGTACGAAATCTACCACTAGGTGGCGTTGAAGTTGAAGTCATTGTAATTATCGAAAATAGATGGTGCTAAACAGTAGTACTGGACGAGAGCTGAATAGAAATAATAACAGAAATAATAATACCGCTATACATCAGAAGATGGAGTTGGTGCGCGGAGGCGAATGACTACGATCATTGGAAAAGGTTTTAAATACAATCGAATATCCATAGTCCTTCGCCTCCAAAAGCGCTCGGCATTTTATCTGGATCCGTGAGAGGTCTTTTTAAACCTTCAGTCAACGCTATTAGCTTCCTTTGGAAAAAAATATTTCATTTTACCATTTTTCCTTACAATTATCTTGGAGGCATGATCCTCAATCTTTAATTAATTCTGCTTTATTCAACAAGTTGAAACATATCAATCAAATCAGGTGTGCCATGAATGCCATGAAAACAAAAACGTCTAGCTCTTAATGTAAAACGCCGATTTTGTAAAAAATATTTTTTAAGTTACATTTGTAGCAGTAGTTTGTTATGATTTGTAAGTAAGTAGAATAGTGTATACTTAAATACTGCTGACCCATCATATTGGGGTCATCGGGCTTATTAGCTAGGCATATGGAGCATTATAGTTATATCAGTCAACATGTACACATATAAGAATATACGAGAGTAATTTGGGAAATATGGAGTGATTATTCGACAACCAACCAATCCATAGCTACATGGCGACCCTGCCAACCGTGCCAGCCCTGCGAAACCCTGCCAACCGTGCCAGCCCTGCGAAACCCTGCCAACCCTGCCAGCCCTGCGAAACCCTGCCAACCCTGCCAGCCCTGCGAAACCCTGCCAACCCTGCCAGCCCTGCGAAACCCTGCCAACCCTGCCAATGGTAATGGATGCTGTTAATGGATCACTGAAATGAGGCATCATGGGTAAAACGGTATCGAAGGAAGCCGAGGTTACCGACACTGGGGTGGTAAACTCAAATTTTATTGTGCAGGAGAAAGCAGTGAATGTGCCACTTGATTTACATATTTTAATGTACGTAATAACGATAGCTGTAGTGGTAATGGTAATTCTACAGATAAGGAGAGCTTACCGCAGAGGACTCAAGAAGGAGTTGGGCAAGAGCAGAATGCTGGAAACTCTGGCCATGGATGTAGCGTAATGGAAGCAACGGACAATCTAGTTTTGGATTATACGACAGTGGAAATTTTTACGGCGTAAAAGTTAAGATGTGGTGTTGTGAGTTGTGAAAGTGTGGTTTTGTGCATCAACCTTTATGTAGGTGGTTGACCGCAGCGGCACCAGGCCAACGTTCAATGGACAGCAACAGTAAGCAATATTAGCGTTTTTTTTCAATTGCAATAGCAAGCGCTTTATAAACTTTATGTTCTTTTTGTTAGGCATCGGCAATTTTTAATAGGCCATATTATTTAAACATTATATTGCTAATATTGTAAATTTGTATATGTTAATTTGGGTATATATATTTTTATTATTTAATGATACGTTGGGCAGAATTGGAACAAATTTTAAATGATATAAAAACCGAGGTTGTAACAATATCAAAAAGAGTTTTAAAAAAAGAGGTACCTAAGGGTCAATCGGTTAGAGATGAAGTTAGAGATGAGTTACTCCAACGGTATAATAAAACGGTTAAATTGATAGGAAATTTTTGGCCAATTTTAAATGAAAGTCAGCGTGCTGTTGTGAACCAAATTTATATTTTTATTAAGGATAAGGTTGTAAAATCTTTCAATGTATTGGACGTCAATTACGAAATACCAGAGGTATCCTTGGAACAAATTGTAGAGAAAGAGGACACTAATAGCAACGTTCAGGAAAATTTTGATTCTCTAAAATCTAGCTCGCCTGAACTCAAAGACAATATGGCTATGACAGCAGCGGAATTTTTTAATTTTGCAAGTCGAATTCTTCCAAATAGTTTCGACGGCGAAGTGGACAAATTGCAAGCGTTCCTTGATGCATTGTCCCTGTTAAAGGCGAATTCTAATGGACATGCAGAAAATTCTGTAGCTTTCGTTAAAACTAAATTAACGGGGAAAGCACGTGATTTGATTAGTGATGACGATGATTTGGAAACAATTGTCACAAAATTACGAGAGGGCATAAAAAGGGAAAGCTCAAAGTTAGTCACAGCAAAATTATTAGCGCTACGGCAAAACGCCAAGGAAGCGGCAAAATATGCGGCGGAGGTAGAAGCCCTAACTTCGTCATTGAAAAGAGCATATATTGCTGAAGGAGTCCCTCCTACGGTAGCATCTGGTTATGTCACTGATACAGCAGTAAGGGCTCTAAGTAAAAATGCCAGCTCGGAAAGAGTACGCTTCATAATGGAGGCTGGTACATTTTCAACGAGCCAAGAAGCGCTCACAAAGTTTGTGAATGTTAGTACCGGAAGTGATCCACCAACAACAAATATTTTTTACACTCATACTAGAGGAAACTACCGTGGACGTGGACGCGGTAGAGGACAAACGCCAAATTACAATTACCATAATAATGGACGGCAAAATCAAAATCGAGGATATTACCGAAATGGTACGAATGATCAGACAAGGACCTACAGTTATAATAATAGAGGTAGTAGAGGATATGGACAAAATAATTATAATCGAGGAAACCAAAGATATGTCCGAACGTACACCAATCGACAGGAGACAGAAAACGAACGTCAAAATTCGGGAAACGGACAGAACCCCCAGTCGTTGGGGGAAATGTCGTAAAAATTTTTCATTTCGATCTCACATTTTCAAATTTTGTTATTCTTAGAACAGAAATGACCGGCAGTGAAACAATAACTTTTCTGGTAGACACAGGCGCAGACGTATCAATTTTTAAAAGAAATAAGATCAATTCAAATCAGTTAGTTCATTCATATAACGCAAGCATTCTTAAAGGAATTACGAATGGAATAACCAAATCCCTTGGTTCCACATCCACAAACATTTTTATAGATGACTGTGTTATAAAACATTCTTTCCAAGTTGTAGATGGACATTTTCCTATTCCTACAGATGCAATATTAGGCAAAGACTTTATAAAAAAGTACAGATGTTTACTGGATTACGATTATTGGACTATGACACTAAAATTCAACCATGGAGAAATATCTATTCCTATTTACGACAGTCCAGAAAAAGACGTTTTAATTATTCCACCTCGATGCGAAATAGTTAGACAACTAAGCAAATTAAAAAACATTAGTCAGGACGTCGTGGTGCTAAATAAACAAATAGCACCAGGTGTGTTTATCGCAAGGTCAATAGTATCAAAACACTCTCCATTTGTGCAGATTATAAACACAAATTTCGAAACTGTGCGAATAACCGAACCACAAGTTGACACTGTAAATTTAGATATGTATAACATCTATACCATTACAAATGAAAGGATTAATAAAAAATCGAATTTATTGTCAGAATTAAATAAAAATATACCCACGTTTGTGAAAGACGATGTACTAAATCTCTGCAGTGATTTTGAAGACATTTTTGCATTAAAAGACCAAAAAATTACAACTAACAATTTTTATTCACAAAAACTTAAACTTCTAGACAGGACTCCGGTGTATATTAAGAACTATAGAATTCCAAAAACACAGAAAGAAGAAATTGATCGTCAGGTAGATAATATGCTTCAGAACGATATCATAGAACCGTCATGTTCGGAATACAATAACCCTGTCCTATTAGTACCAAAAAAGTCGGAGAATGGCGACAAGAGATGGCGTCTAGTCATAGACTTTAGACAATTGAATAAAAAACTGGTAGCAGATAAGTTTCCACTTCCAAGAATTGACGACATATTAGACCAACTTGGAAGGGCTAAATGGTTCTCCGTGTTAGATTTAATTTCCGGTTTTCACCAGATTCCTCTGGAAAAAGATTCCAGAGATCCCACATCTTTCAGTACCGACAAGGGATCATTTCGATTCAACCGATTACCATTTGGATTAGCAGTTAGCCCCAATAGCTTTCAGAGAATGATGACAATGGCTTTTGCAGGTGTCACACCCGAACGAGCTTTTTTATACATGGACGACTTGATAGTAATAGGATGCTCAGAAAAACATCATTTAGATAATCTGCGAAAAGTTTTCGAAACATGTAGAAAATTTAATTTAAAATTAAATCCGACAAAGTGTCGTTTTTTTCACAAAGAAGTGACATATTTGGGTCATAAAATCACGGATAAAGGAATCCTTCCAGATGATTCAAAATACGACATCATAGATAGTTATCCAGTACCAGTAAATGCTGACGCTGTGAAACGTTTTGTAGCTTTTTGTAATTATTACAGGAGATTTATACCTAATTTTGCTGAGATCAGCGCTCCACTTAATAGATTAACTAGGAAAAAATCTACATTTTCATGGACAGATGAATGTCAAATGTCATTTGAAATACTAAAAAGATCACTGATAAGTCCAAAGATCCTTCAATACCCGGATTTTAGCAAGCAGTTCATCCTAACAACAGACGCGTCTAAGGAAGCGTGCGGAGCAATTTTATCGCAAGATTTTGACGGTAATGACCTACCAATTGCATATGCATCCCGCTCATTCACTAAAGGAGAAAGCCACAAATCTATCATAGAAAAAGAATTGGCGGCAATTCATTGGGCGATTACCTACTTTCGGCCATACCTATATGGGACAACATTTTTAGTAAGATCAGATCACAAGCCGTTAGTATATTTATTTGCTATGAAAAACCCAGCATCTAAGCTAACAAGAATGCGTTTAGACCTTGAAGAATTTTCTTTTGAGGTAGAGTACATAAAAGGTAAACAAAATGTCGGCGCAGATGCATTATCACGAATAAGTATAAACGAATTAAAGGATATTCATAGAAACGCTGCTCAAATTTTGGCAGTAACGCGTTCTATGACTCGAAAAGTCGAAAATAAAACAGAAAATGGTGAAAATATTACATCACCACCCAGTTGCAAAGTTTATGAATCTCTAAGCAAAGGAAGTGAATTACTTAAAATTCCTACATTAATTATTCAAATAAAACCAGCAAGTCTAAGGATAATGTTGGTATATAAAAAAAGAGTGAGCGCTCAAAAGACAATCACAATCATTAATGGCATTATTCCATTAGAGGACATAATGTCTCAGCTTCAAACTATAGAGAATGATAGTGGTTTTAAGTCTGTAAAATTAAGAATGGATAGTGAAATATTTCAATGGTGCACCAAAGAAGAATTCAAAGAAAAAGGGCAAAATATATTAAAATCGCTAAATATTATTATATATGATGAACCGACATTAGTCACCCAACAGGAGGAGAAAAAGAAACTAGTTTCAAAATTTCATGATGATCCAATAACTGGCGGACATTGCGGACAAAAGCGTCTTCTGAAAAGATTAAGAATGTACTACAAATGGAAAAATATGTCCCGTGACGTAGCTAATTATGTAAAGAACTGTCAACAATGTCAACTAAATAAGATAAAAATAAGAACTAAAGAACCTATGGTAATTACCCCAACACCACAGGTATCGTTTGACATCGTTTCAATCGATACTATCGGACCGTTCATGAAAAGTAATAATGGCAACACATACGCTGTAACAATTCAGTGTGAGCTGACCAAATATGTTGTTATAATTCCTATACCAGATAAATCGGCGGCAACAGTAGCAAAGGCTATAGTAGAAAATTTTATTCTGATATATGGTCCTATGGCTGAAATAAGAACCGACATGGGAACGGAATATAAAAATCAACTATTCGAAAATATGTGTAAGTTGCTGAAGATTACTCATAAAACGTCCACACCGTACCACAGTCAAACAATAGGTGGTTGCGAGAGCAATCATCGAGTATTCAATGAGTATATCAGAATGTATATAAATGATTCACCAGGAGATTGGGAAAATTGGGTAAAATATTATACATTTTGTTACAATACTACTCCCAGCTCATACCATAACTACACTCCTTTCGAATTGATATTTGGCAACAAGGTAAAACTGCCTGAGACTCTACTTGGGTCAAGGGTTGAACCTTTATATAACCTCGAAGCGTACGATCAGGAATTACGCTATAGACTACAACTAGCCCACAACCAAACAGCAAAATATTTACAACAAGCCAAATTAAAACGAAAGCAAAGGTACGACGAAAAGACTGAGGAATCAAGATTAAAACCGGGAGATAAAGTAACAATCTCTAATGAAAACAGAACTAAGTTTGATCCTTGGTATCGTGGACCTTTTGTTGTTGTAACTACCGAGGGAGTTAATTGTAAATTGTTAGACAAAGATGGTAAACAAATTATCATTCATAAAAATAGAATTCAACCATATAATTCTGCTTAATTTGTTACCTACTTTCTACTTATTTGTTTACTGTTATGTTTATTATTATCTCATAGTATTACGAATACGAATAATGTGCTTAGGTATTAAATAACTCTAGAGCGCGCGCTTTACTAGGTATCAGGTATCACTAGGTTAAGGTCATGATAGTATAGCGTAGGTTAGTCTTTATACAATAGGTTTTGTGTTTTGTCTATTTGGCAAATTATAAATTATTTAAATTGCTGCTGCATCTTGAATTTGTTTTAAGTTTTAATATTACATTTCTGGTTAGATTTACAGAATGTTCCCCATTACTGGCCAGAATGGGGTCCATTCTTTCCAAAGGGAGAGGTGTAGCAGTAGTTTGTTATGATTTGTAAGTAAGTAGAATAGTGTATACTTAAATACTGCTGACCCATCATATTGGGGTCATCGGGCTTATTAGCTAGGCATATGGAGCATTATAGTTATATCAGTCAACATGTACACATATAAGAATATACGAGAGTAATTTGGGAAATATGGAGTGATTATTCGACAACCAACCAATCCATAGCTACATCAAAAAATATTTTTTAAGTTACATTTAAATAAACGATTTTTTCGTAAAATTTGATTTTTTTACGAACTCCCTATATGAGCTTCATTGGTACCTACTTTGTAAGATAATACCTTAGGCAAAGCTTAATCGATTCTCGAAAAAGTTCATCAAAATGCATCCGGTGGTTATACAGGTTGAAGAAAAAAATTCCCAAATTTTCTAAATTTGAACCAGATGGATTTTTTCCCCAAAATTCTCAAATTTGAACCACAGAGATTTTTTTTCTTCAAAACTGCTACCCAAGGAAAATATGTTTCTTCTTCCCCCACAATTATTGCACTTTTATCAAAAATGAAAATGATAATTAGATATGTGCAATAATTGTAAATGAAAAATTTAAGTTGGGTCAGATAGCAGACACCAGAGTATGCTGGGACCAAATTTCAACTCAATCATTTCACTAGTTTTATGAAAATAGTGATCTTTCTGTGGAGAAGTAGGAAGTTTCTCGAAAATCATAACAGTTCAAATAACTTCTAAAACGTCGAACTTCGGATTCAAGGTCATCATATCGTAGTGTTGCCCCTATCCACAGGTTTCGTTTGGACTACTGACTATGGGATACCTTGTATAAAGTACCCCTCTGCTTACACTGAACATCCTTTTTTTATTACTTATGTGGTTTATTTGCCTCGGCAACTAAATTCTACATTCGTTACAAAAAGTTGAACTTCAGTGCCTTGGTAGCCAAATCAAATAGGTAACTATTTTGCACAAGATTGTCTTCTTTGCATGAGAACTTTTGTCACCATCTACGGTCACAATACGGTTTTTGTATGATCCTAAAGTGAATTGCTTGGTATATTATAATCAATTATTGATCAAATATCAATATCAAATATTGTCGAGATCCCAGTTGATCGCCAGCGTGAAAGGCCGAATAGGAACCGTATCAGGGCGTGGGTCGACAACGAAAATTATCGAGTACGTTACAATACTATTTACTGAATACACGGTGAATGGTGAATACAAAATACACAAACCCGAACGTGGTCAACGGGAACGGCTTCCAGCCACCCGGACCGTCTGAACTCGCGGATCTCCCGTAAGCAGTTCACCCGTCTGTGTCTCAGGCTCCACTGTCCATGTCCATTCCGGGGGGAGAATTCCCCTTACAGGGCTCACGCGTCGGCGCGAGCGGCACCAATACTCCTGGACGGCACGGCTCCCACCCAGAGGCCATAATAACACCCGGGCGGTTCCTCTCCGCCAGGACACACGCGCACTAAACACAAACTTGTTTCTCAAGGTTCAGAGGAACCGGCTTCTGGGTGCATTTATTTAGAACTGCAATAGATTCCTGTTGTTTTTTGCGAACATCTAGGTAATTTTTTCTAGTTTAAGATAAAGAATAATGAGAGCTTAAAAATCTAAATATTATGATAATTAGCTCTATCTGGAAAGACCTCAATTATTTGCACTAGAGAGAAGCTTGTTCTAAAAAAAGAATCTAAAATACTAGCCAATTAAGTTATTTAACAAGAAGCAACTTACGCTCGGTGAGACGAATTTCGCTTGTATATGCAATATTTCATTACTTCCAATTGTAACCAAAATCGATAGGTCTTAGTCTACAGAAACATGGCAATCAATCATAAAACCGCATTAAATAAAATTATTACCAAAATAAATGCATGATGGAAACAGCGAATTTGGCGCTACTATAAAACGGCTAGGGTGAGTGCAAGTTACTGCCGAACAGAACACGCTATTTTGGAAATACAGTAAATATAGCCTATTTATGCTGCGATAATGAAATTATACTTATAGACCGGGAGATAGTGACAGATTTTTGGACGTGATTTTACTCAGTATGCCTTTCAAAGAGCATTATGTGGCCCATAATCTCACAATAATAAGGTATGAATCAGAGAGTCATGGGTTCTTCATATGAAAAACTGAGTTTTCAATTATTCGAAAAATATACGTTTTGATACGATTTTAGTCAGGCTGCCATAAGTTTTATAATGAAGTTCAAAATAGAAAATTCCTCGGAAAACCATAGGCATACCGTTAGCGTGGGTTCATAGGGCTAATATTGCCAAGTGACCTTGTATTTTAATAATTAATTTTTCCACGTTTCTGAACAGGATGCGCCAATGAGAAGTACAGTCCGACAAACGAGAGAAGTCCAATGAAAAACTCAGTCTAACCACCCAAGCCCACATTAATAACATACCTACGGATGGCGCTTAGACTGAGTTTTTCGTTGGACTTCTTTCGTTTGTCAGACTGTACACAAGTTCTTGTTATGAAAATGAAGAAAAAAGGATGGCATACCTTTTGCGCATGTCCAAGTACATGTTTAAATTTAATGTTATTTAATCATTTAAACGATTTATTCGATGAAAAGTGTACTTGGACATGCGCAAACGGTATGCCATCTTTTCTTCGGCAGTTTCATAACAAGAACTTGCATACTTCTCATTGGCAGCCTGTTCAGAAACGTGGAAAAATTAATTATTAAAATACAAGTTCACGTGGCAATAATAGCTCTTTGGGCCCAGGATAAAGGTATGCGTATGGGTTTCCGAGGATTTTTTTTTATTTTGAACTTCATTATAAAACACATGGCATAATATCATATCAAAACGCATATTTTTCGAATAAATGAAAACTCAATTTTCCATATGAAGAACCCAGGATGACTCTGTGATTCATACCTTATTATTGTGAGAATATACGCAACATAATGCCCTATGAAAGGCATACTGAGTAAAATCACGTCCAAAAATCTGTCACTATCTCCCGGTCTATTACTATAATAATATGCACAAAGAACAACAGGAATTAAAATATTGTTTTTTTGTATGTATATTTCAGATTTTATTTGAAGGTTATTTACGGCCCTTTTATGGCGTTTAAACAGAAATTGACTACGTTTATCTCGTGACAACTCGATCGGATTGAAATGGATCCGATTGAGTTATGTCAAATCTTTTTTAATTCTACGTTTACATCATCAGTAATGAATCCTACGGTTTTCAATCCTCTCTAGGGACATTAACTTATTATACTTATTCTACAGTAGGTTGGTGCACATTCTGGCCGACTTTTGTTTGGCTCTACTTGAAATTTTAAATCTGATTGAATTTCAATCTGTAGGGTTTACGCCGTCTATTTGAGTCCGCTCCAGTGAATTCAAACCTCTCTCAGTCGGATCGAACGCGTCTAGATAAACGTAGTCATAAATATGTTTGTGAACATTCCAAGTACTCGCACCGAAAGACTGTGTCCGAGGGGAAGTGGGAACGCGCGGGGAAAGCTTTGTCGCTATTGGCCGACCGTAACACCGCAATGCAGCGCGCTTTCCTATTCGAAATTAGAACCACGCGACGTTGAGAGGAGGAGTGATTAGCATTAGGCGTGCGCCTCGAAATTTATAGTTTTGAAAACTTGGTACCTAGTATTTTCGGCGCCAGTCCTGCCTACAGGCCGAACTCCATCCGTCTTACTTTCCTCACCGTAGACGCACTCTTTAGCTGCGCGTACTTATATACAGGAGTGAAACATGAACATTGGAGAATGAGTAGGCCCATCGCGTAAGTTCTCCGGTCTTTCCGTTAGAAGCGACATGCAGCTCGAGAGACCCGGCCGGGGGCCGGCGCGGCCCGTTCCCTCCTACCTTCTCGCGGTACTGCCGCCGTGACGAGTCGAGGCTCTGGATGAGGTTGGTGGCGTGGCCGAGGAACAGCGCGTAGCAGGTCGCCCCGCTGATCATCGACAGCATCGTCAGCCACATGTCGGTGAGCGACTGCGGCGGGAAGCGGCCGTACCCGATGCACAGCATGTGCGACATGGCCTTGAACAGCGCCCACGAGTACTGCTCCAGCCAGAAGGCCTCCTGCGGGGACGAGAGGGCGGCGGTTACCGTGTTACAAGACAATTGTGAAGGGTCCCAAGGCGGGATCTCAAATCTCAACTAAATGAGTAAGTATAAATGAGGAGAACCCACGGCAGCCAAGTCCAGGGCCGTATCTAGCGAAAATTTGGGGAGGGGTTCAGGATCGGCTCAAGCTTTTGGGTGCCGGGTGAAAGTGCGGGGCCCCGGAATTATGTACAAAAAAAAGTAGGCCGGGCGATGAGTTTAGATCACTTCAGTGACAGATGTGGAAACTAATTTCGTGTGGGGAGGGACAATTTTTGTGAATTTCTTTCAAACAAGTGCATTTAAAATAATTTCGTAAAATGCGCCGCAGCCGAAATTTTTTAGGAATGTTAAGGAAAAATACTTAAAATTAGTCTTAGGAAATCCCAATAGCTTCAGATTTTCAAGCTGCGGTGAATATTTTCAAATTCTGAAATGGTTTCCCCGCCTTTTTAAATACGCTACTGACTGGATAACCCTGTACACGGGGCTAGTCAAAACGCAGGCCGCGTAGGCCGCACCCCCCCTAGAGTTGGACCTGGAGACCAGTGGCTGTTGAAGTTGAAATAGCTTTAAAGTTTTAAAAAACCTACTATTTTTAAATGGTTTTTAATAAAAAACTGAAACAGGTATAAGTTGAAAAAGTTTAACATTAAAACTTTAAAAATATTAAATATAATTTATTAATAATAATAGCTCGCGTTTATTTCTATCCCTTTTCTACTTATTTGATTTCCCATTATTACGGATATATTCCTACACATTCTTGGCCTGGCCTGACGACACCTTTAGAATTGCCAGTTATGTTCCGGGGTCGAAAATCTTCGTTTTTAAAAAGGTTTATTGAACGTAGGGTATAAACTATTACTGATCGATTAATTGCGGTCGCGATATTTATATAAATTGGAAATGCGGTGTACGAAAAATAAAAAGCTGATTCCGCTGATTCGGGGTTTTCGTCCAGGTCGGTGTGCTGTGGGGTCGATGAACATAACTCTTCCCCCCTTAGGATGGAAGTTCGTCCTCGGGCTTCTTGTTGAGTTGTTGAAGTTCTTGGAGTTCTGAGAGTGATATTCTTGGTTTGAAAAAGAGTGTTTGGAGTCTTTTTCGTTTTCTTAGGATGAAGTAGATGATGACACACATTAGAGTGATGATAAGAAGTGTGGCTGACCAGGTTGTTGTGGAGATGACGACTGGATCTAGGTGTATGGGTTGGATAGCCGACAATTGCGGTGTTTCTTGAAGAGACTGTAAATGATTTAGTTGTAGACGATACTTGGGATTAATTTTGACAGGAACGATGGCTGGGATTTCGGCTTCTTCTTGCGTGGCGGTATACCATTGATTTTCAATTTGAATTGGACAGGGTGATTGGATGATTGCTGGTTGCTTTATGATTTTTTCTGTTTTTGAACATTTTTCGGTGATACGGAGTGGGTGATTTGTGCTGGCAATGAGGCTTCTCTTAGTTTGATGTATGATCGGTTGCAGGAGAATGGCAGTGGTGCAGTTTTCTAATGTGGGCAGTTGACATCTGGTTGTTGACATAGTTTGACAGGTGATTTTTCTTTCTGTAGGTGGCATGTGGAATACCAACGATTATTCCCATAGTAAACAGCAGGGGGTACCAAAACGATATCTTCTTTGTTATGGATTGGGTAAACTTGGTAGAGTGGGAATACAAGTTCATCAAGGATAGGAATTTTTAGGATAATGAGTATCTGACTTTCTGTAGAGATTATTGTACTTTGAGCAGTTTCGATTAGTTCAAAAGGGTGCATGTTATCGGATAAGAGAGAGGCTTTATTATAGATTGATTTGAGTTGATTTTCTAGTTTAATAATTTCAGAGAGAGAAAAGAGTTCAATGTTCGACTGTTGCAATGCAGCTAAATTAATAGTTCGAAGTAATTTTTGGAGGAATTGATTTAAACGATCGAGATTAAGTATTTCGCTATGAAGTGAGAGATATTTGTCAAATTCGTCGCTGAGGAGATTAATATCTTGTGCAATTTTAACTGTGTTATTATTAATAGTTTCAACTAACATGTTATATCGTTTTATTGTTTGTGAGGCATAAGTTGTAGAGTTATTGAGGGTGGTCAATTTCAATTTTGGTGTCTTTTCGTAAACAACGTGTCATGGGTGTTGTCATTTTTGAGAAATTAGGAATGAAGCGGCGATAATAGCCTATTAGTCCCAAGAAACTTTTAATTTCCTTAGTAGTTTTAGGAATGGGGAAGTTTTGGATTGCGGATATTTTGTTTGGATTGGGTTTAATGCCTTCGGGAGTAATCACGTGGCCAAGGAAAGCTACTTCTTTGTTTAGGAATTCAGATTTGTCGAGTTGAATTTTTAGGTTTACTTCACGGAATTTTTGAAAAATGGATTTTATATGTATAAGATGTTCTTGTAAAGATTTGGAAAATATAATGACGTCATCCATATAGACAAAACATGATTTGTAAAGGTATTCTCTTAGAATTTCATCCATCATGCGTTGGAAGGTCGCTGGGGCGTTTTTTAGACCAAACGGCATTCTTGTATATTCGAAGTGGCCATTGGGAACTGTGAAGGCGGTTTTTTCAACGGAGTTGGGGTGTACTTCAATTTGGTGAAAACCTTGGGCTAAGTCAAGGGTTGTGAAGTATGTGCATTTGCCTAAATTGTCAAGTATTTCGTCGATGCGGGGAAGGGGATATTTGTCTTCAACCGTATTATCGTTTAGTTTGCGATAGTCTATAACCATGCGAAACTTGCGTTTACCGGATGCATCCATTTTCTTTGGAACGATCCAAACGGGCGAAGAATAAGGGGAAATTGAAGGTCGGATTATATTTTGTTCTAAGAGTTTATCAATTTGGGAAGAAATTTCGCTTTGCATGACTTTAGGATGTCGGAAAGAACGGGAAAAAATAGGAGTTTCGTCTTTTGTGCGGATTTCGTGTTTGACAGAACTAGTAAATGACAGATCAGATGATTCATTGTAAAAAATATCTTTAAATTTATGACATAGATCAAGAATTTTTTGCTTTTCTTCGGAATTCAGATGTTTTGTTCGAATAGAGTTGGGATCAAATGAGTTATTGGAGAAGGGAGGTGATAATTCTTCAAAATCGGATAGTGGATAAACAGATATTGGTTCAGGGAAGTCAATATTTAAATTTTCTGGTTGTGGTATTTCTACAAACCCATCATTGGCATGGTGTATTGAAATTGGGAGTACAGTTTGGTTATCAAGGGTAATTTCTGGGAGTACAACTTCACCATTATTGATATTTACTGGGATACGGAGTCGATTATTCGAACGATATATAACTTCAAATGGAACGGAAACGCCTAATTTACGAATAGAAAATATATGAGTTTCATAATCTATATTTGCACCTAATTGGTCGAGTTCACCAGTACCTAAAAGAATATCGAAATCATTGTGCCAGTCGGCAATTCTAACTATAAACGGTTGATCAATGCCAATTTCGTTAAAAACGGGAAAATAAAGGTTTTCGGAGTAGGTTTTAGGAGTTTTCATAGAAATAAGAGTAAAGGGTTCAAAAAATTGATATCTTGGATCGAAATTTCGTGCAGCTTCGGGAGTTATTACAGTATCGGATCCACCAGAATCTATTAATACTTTAAGATTAGAATAAGGGAGATAGAAAAATGGAAGTTTGGTGGCTTTTGAAATATTATTTAATTCGATAATTCGGGATTGGGAGGAGATTCCGAGGCTTGTTCTCGAAAATTTTCGGAAAAGTATTCTTCGGTTTCTAAATTGGAATCGCATTCTATATTATTATGGAAAGTACGTGTGGACATTGGGGTTGGTTTGTAAGTTTGCTGTGACGGCAATTTTGAAGTTATGGACATAGGAGTTGGAGTTGGACGATATTGATTTTGGAAGTAATTATTGTTGGGTCTATTAGATGGTGGGCTGAATACTTGTCTATTAGGTGGAGGGTTTTGTCTTTGAGGAATGGGCCTATTTGTGTTGCCAAAATTTCTAGGTGAGTTTGAAGGACCTTGATTAAAGTTTTGAGGGAATTGTTGATTAAAATTTGGGTTCATATTCGTATTATGATTAGGTTGTGGGTTGCGAGGTGGTTGAGGATTTTGATTAGTAGGGCGATTGGTAGTGGTAGGTTGACTGTTTCTTTGATAATCGCGGGGATAGGTGGTAGATTTAAGATAAGACATATATTGCTGTTGCTGTTTGTGGTTATCTAAAGCTATGCATTTTTGAAGTGCTTCGTCGAGAGAGTTTAATTCAAAATGAGATAAATGATCGCAATAGGGATTGTTTATGCCAGTACAAAATGTTCTAAGGGCTTGTTTTCTGAAAAACGAAGCTTTAAACTCGATTGCCTGAGCGTTATTTTCATGTAAAGAAACATGCTGTAAAAGATCATTAAGTGCTAAAGTTATTCGGTTGTAATAGTCATCATAAGATTCAGAACGCTTTTGAACTGTGGTGGTTAATTGTGTTAATAAAATTTCTTCTGTGCGACGGTCGCCATATTTTTGGAGTAAAAGGGGCTTTATTTCTGCCCAAGAAGTTTTATTGTGTAAATTTAAGAAATCACGAGCCTCATTTTTAATTTTGGAAACGATATGAGTGTTAATTATATATAGTTGAGTGGCATTAGCACCTTGTTGAGTGAAAAAAGCAATTAAATTATCAACTGAATTTATAAATGTGGAGAGGTTATCTCCCGGTTTATATTCTGGAAGAGTGTTGCACAAATTATTAATGTCGGTATTTGTTAAAGCCATTTCTTGAGTTTTTGAAGTTGAGGGCTGAGAAATTAAAATTTGAGGGTTTTTTAAATCTTCAGATAAATTTTTAGAATATGGTTTAAAACGAGGTTTTTGTTTAGGAGCTTTTGGAGTAATAGAAAAATGAGCTAAATCTTCTAATAATGAACCTTCAGGGTAATCAGAACTCATGAGAAAAAGGAAGTGAACTTACAGGACAAGAAGAATCGCTCTGGACATCCCTGCCGTATGGTTCTCCAATCTCTGCACAGGTTTCTTCTCCCAGGTCGTTGATAACTGCCAAATCGTTGAGACGAACCGATGATCCTCCTTTGGATTCCGTGCAGCTATCCTGTTCGCAGCGCCAGTTATGTTCCGGGGTCGAAAATCTTCGTTTTTAAAAAGGTTTATTGAACGTAGGGTATAAACTATTACTGATCGATTAATTGCGGTCGCGATATTTATATAAATTGGAAATGCGGTGTACGAAAAATAAAAAGCTGATTCCGCTGATTCGGGGTTTTCGTCCAGGTCGGTGTGCTGTGGGGTCGATGAACATAACTTGCCAGTAGCGTATGATAAAAAATTTCCTTCGCGCCACTTGCCTAACTGAACCTTTCATAAAAATAATAAATAAATCTTCAAATATAAATTAGTACCTACTAATCTATTCATAAAAGAGACTCTGGGAATCCCCTATTCTCCTAATTCATGGCGCACGCAGCCATGCACCACCGTTTACCGTTTACTGTTGTCCAGTGTTGCCAGTTATGTTTTATTATATTTGAAAGCATATTCTGATGATAAAACTCGGTACTGCACTGATCCAAAAATTATGTTTTGTTGTCAGTTTTCGGGCGGGTTTCCATGCTCTACTGGAAAACCAGTTTAATAAATTATTACACTCACTGATGCTCGGGGACGAACATATTGCAACAAATTCGCCTAAGCCACATCAAAAGTTGCAGTAAAAGGGCCTCACCCTCACGTAATTATATCATTATACAGTATTTTATAGTTTGTGCATTTTTGGGGTATTTAATTTCTAATAGTAATGAATAATAATTCTCACCCTCGCATTACTCCAGTACCCCAGAAGCAACTGAATGCTTGTGCGGGGGAGGGGGGCAATTACTATTGTTTTGTCTTCGTTGCCATTTGCGGCTAAGGCCGACTTTTCCTGATAGAACTAGGATATAATTCGCTCAAGTCAAAGGCATCGTATTGCCTTTGGCTCAAGTACTACGAAAAACCCTAGAAAACTGTAGGAATTCCAGTGAATAGTAAACCACAGAGATAAAGTTATTAAGGAGCAATACCGTAAATCCACATTTTGTCCATCCCTCTTGGCCATCAGCGGCGTTTTTATATAAAGACGTGCAATGCACATGTTTTTTTCTGCCTCCCCAGCGGCTTTATTTTTTTAAATAAGAGAAAAAAGAAATTTTGAATTTTTTTCGAATAGCGCGCAAAAGTTGTGTTTGTTATTTTGTAATATTTTACTGTTTTTATTTTTTATGTCAAAAGGTTTCTGCTTCCCCAGCAACTTTATTTTTTTAAATAAGTGAAAAAACTAAATGATGATTTTTTCTAATAGAGCGCAAAAGTTGTGTTTGTTATTTTGTAATATTTTACTGTTTTTATTTTCCTATCAAAAGCTTTTTCTGCCTCCCAGCGGGTTTAACTTTTTTAAATATCTAATTTGTATTCACTTCTCAAATATTTTAATTTTTAATTGAAAGTAAGGATACGTGTACCTAATACCAAAGTCTCTCTAGACTTTGCTAATACCTCTCAATGGTAACATAGAACATTGGTTCATATTACGCATTCGGGGAATAAATCTTTCTCCTTTCTTAAAAGTCCTGACTTACAAACAGTTTATGTTGGGAAGTATCTCTGTTAGACGCAGTGTGTACAATGACGTGTTAAACTTGTCAGGGAGGCTTCTGCAGCTGTTTGCAGCTGAGATGAAAGAGATGGATTCATAAGAGCAAGAGCACGAGTTAATTCCAAAAAGGCTATGCCTTACTTCATCACTAAATCAGAATATGTCATTAAGAAGTAGCATATTCAGTGGCGTAACCAGAATATAAAGCTGGGGGGGGGGGGGCTAATTATTAAAAAAATCTTTAGTAATATTTACGGCAAAACTGCTGTTTTAAAATAAATTTTATTTAGAAATAAATACCACGCGACAGATCTTTGGGGGGGAGGCTTAATCCCCCAAAGCTCCACCTCTGGTTACGCCACTGAGCATATTTCTTAACTTATGGGTACAAAAAACATTTTTTACTTTTTGGAATGTTCCTTATGTATCAAAAATTTAGTTTATTGATACAATATATTGTTTTTAGAATAAATACCGAATTATTTTTTCTTCTATACCTAGAAACAAAATAAACAGAAGCATATAATTAGAACTAGTTGGATTGAGGTGATAGGCGAGTAGATATTTGGAAAGTGCTTTCCTGCTGCATAAATTTTTGGTCTAAAAGTTTCTCTTGCGACAAATTCAACCCACTACACTACACCATTTATAATTGTAACCCATTTTATGGACGGCAGTTTCTTTTTCACTGTTAATTAGCCATCAAAAGTTCTGAGTTTCTCATTTAACTGTTTTTATATAGAACGCAAAATAACTGCGAAAATCCCAGTTATACTCTTTAAAAATAATCCTTTTCGATAACACTGTTGAATACAAGTGGTTCTATATTTTGCGTGGCACGTGTGATGTCCTTTAGGGAGTCAATTGTCTGTGGTTTGTCGGTATAGACACGTAGCTCCACAAGAAAGTTCAATAAACGTTAAAACACATGATCTTGCTAGCCAGTTGATGTTATCGACTGCTGGATCTCCATAGGATTCGAATCACCAAGCAGATGAACCGCAGCGGCCATTTGACTGATTTAATTTTTAAAACATAAGGTCATCGTGTAGGCTTCAAAATCAAAACAAAAGTACCTGTACATATAAGATATCATCTATTTTTGTTTTATTTGATTTCAAACATCCAGCGCTGAAAACGAAAAACCCTATAGGTACATAGATATTTCTTTGTTCAGTACAGCAACATCTTTCATATTATTCAAAGACAAGGTCTACAAAAAAATTCAAACACGATCTTGGGATGATTGAATATTATCTGCAGTATCTGGAGTCCTGTCCTTCGAACAAAGCTTATAGGCTTTGCATAGAAATTCGCTTTCGATCGGATGTGTTTTTCTAAAAATATTATGGAGAAAGTGCCGCACACATCATAGTCCGCCAAGGAGTTTTATTTGCATATTTGCTTTATTTTTTCACAAAATGTAAATGCTCTCTTTTAATAAGAATTCACCAAAGGGGTAAAAAGAAAGAGTATAGTATTTGTAAAGTCACTTGAAACAGCATAAAAAACTCTAATTGTTGTCACAAAAAGAATATAGGACATAAGCGTCATGCACTTTTCAAAAATTTACATATTCCACCAGCAACATAATATTTCACTTTTAAGTATTTTTTAAGTTTGTCGTCAAACACAAAATAAAGGTTAATGCCCCATATAATATTCTCAAAAGGTCTCTTAAAAGCCATAGCGATTATAACTATTTACGCAAGTATATCAGAAGATCTGTGAAATTATGGCACGCCTATATATTCACCGCATTTCGATGCACAAGTGGCCAGCCGTCGAACTAACCCATGCAAGCATTGGTGATAAATATTATATTAGGCAAGCATGTAGTTACTTGTTTTTACTACAATGCCTATCTTCTCTGCCTCCTTCATCTCTTTTTACTGCTAATACCATGTGCGGTTTAATATGGTTAAAAAAGTGTTTTGTATCGTATTTTATTGCCTGTTCTCGAGCTATCCTGGTAAAATATAACTGAACTCACTTGGAACACAGTGATATACGGGGCGCGATGTATCTCATAGCATTTACCACGCTCTGCTACTGGTAAACACACCAGACTTATCAGCAGAAATCACCCGTATCAAATTCAACGGTTTTTATGCTGTTCCAAGTGACTTCATTTAAACCATATACCTATTCATATCGGAAGGATAATCTTTCCGCAATATACCGGGTGGCCACGGGATGTGGCTCCCCCCAATTTTTCTTTTATTTTTTTAGATAAAAAAAATTAAATTTGGGGTACAAGTATTTCATATAAAAGTTTTTTACATATACCTAGCAACTTGTTTGTACTAGTGGTTTTCCCGGAAATAAAACTAACTTTGGATTTTTAAATAGAAGTATATTTTTACATGTTCGAATTCAGCATAAAATGCTATGTACTCAAATGATTTCTGTCAATTCTTATTTAAAATTTTATTTTTGCATCTAAAACGACATGAAAACAATTTTTGTTCCTTAAAATTCCATTTTTCTGTTGTTGCGGAAGGCAAATTAGTCATATTTAGCAAGTCATGGCCCTCTAGATGCAAAAATTAAATTTTTAATAAGAATTAACACAGCTGTCAAAATTTGACAGAAATCTTTTGAGTACCTACATAGCATTTTATCGTTGACTGACATATTAATAAGACTTCTCACGGCTATAGCTTTATATTCTGAAAAGTAGATGGCGTCTATGGCCGACAATGTATGTTGCATTGTATTTCGTCTCCGGGAAGCGCATGGTGAGCCAGAGAACTGTCAAACATGAAAGCCGTGAGCAATCTTTATTAATACGTCAGTCAACGATTTTATGCTGAATTCGAATAGGTAAAAGTATACAGGGCGTTCTATTTAAAAATCCAAAGTTGGTTATATTTTCGGGAAAACCAGATGTAGAAAAAAGTTACTATATGTAAAAAAACTTTTACATGAAATACTTCTATCCCAAATTTCGAATTTTTATCTTAAAAAAGAAAAAATCCCATGGCTAGTCGTTATATTATGGTAATATTTTGTTTCTTCTTAATAGCTCGTATTATTATGCATAGCTAAATGGGGCGTCTGACTTACCTGAAGTTCATTGATGGCAACCCACGAGTTGGCAGGGAACCCTTGCAGCATTGGCACCAAAAATTGCAGACAGCCAGACCAATGACCGATCAGCAACATCATACAAATCAGATTGAATATCCTCATGAACACACTGGCCATATTTAAAAACTGCAACGTTACAAAACACACGGATAAAAAGCAATGAAAACTCGGATGCTTTTGAAGCGTAAAACAATATCGTCTTACACCATTTTAAAATATAATGTAAGTATAACTACGAAATACTTGTCAAATATAAGTCTGCATACTCTGAAAATAAAAATCAAATAGCAATAATAAATTATCGAAAAATATGTGTAACTGGAAATAAACCGTAAGAAGCAATCTCTCCTTTTGTCAAAATCTAGGGAGCAGTAACCGGAAATGCTGTAAGCCATATCCAAAAGCGGTAGTGCTATTACTGGAAGCGTTCCAAAAAAACGGAACATCATTATGTTATTCTATATGCATCTAAGGAATAAACATTCTGTGCCCAGCACCTTAAACATGTGTCAAAAATACTTCCCTGAAAGGCAAATATTTTTCAACTTGTTTGCGCACATTTTCGGTCTAAATTAAAAAAACCAATTTCTAAAGGGACAGCTGAAGCATAATATATGGGAATACGAAACTAGGTGTTGTGCAAATAAGACTTAAAGTAGTTCTGTAAATACGGTTGTGGGCTAGAACTTACCTTCCTTTGTGAAGCTGAAAACATGCTTGGAAGGAAATCATAAAAGTAGTGAAAATGCAGTGAAAGAAAGATGCAGCTAGTAAAAAATGTTAGATGCAAAACAACCTCAAAAGCAATGAGGTGAAAACCAATATAGGAGAAACAAACAGGTAGGTACATATGTGTCCCTCCTCTTTTTGGTAAGTATATAACTACTGTAGTATGGACTTGATACACTAAAATGAGATAGTACGCGTTCGTACGGTATGTCTAGAGGAAGAGGGCCAAATTTTGGATTAAAACTGTTATTGTTGGCATGTTTCTCACTACGTGATATTATGTATACCTATTATCAGTGACTAAAGATTCTTTCTGCAGTCACTGCTACTATTTATATTATTTATTATTCTATAAACCTCTATTATAGATATCAAAAAAACTGAAATCGGAATTTCTGCAGATGAGAAGATGAACCTAATTTTGAAAGGGCCTGCTTTTTATAACTTTAAGAAGATTGTAGGTAATCGAGATATACTTGAGGTACTAAAGTAAGCTTTAACTTGCCTCTTCCCTCTTCTAAATGTTTGCATAAATGTTTGAAATTAGGAACCCTGCTCTTAATAACTCCGTTTTTTATATATTCGCAAGACGTCGTTTCCAGTCTCTGTAGAGATATTTATAATATGCTTCCATACCTATAAAACCTTTTTTACTCGTACTTGGTGGTGCGTCTATACACAGAATTGAGTCGTCTATCCGAAATTAGAATTACTTACGATTGACAGTGTCTAAGTGAAAAAAAAAACCTTTTTGGTTAGGTTCGAAAAGTCCACATTATGGGTAAGTATGTTTAAAAGTGTTGGACGAAACTCTGTGGCCAAGATAGATCGTTTCAGTTAGCGTTATTATAATATTCAAAAGGACAATGTGGATACTGCCATGAGTATTAGACTCTCGTAATAGCATCTAGTTATGCTTCTGGAATACTACTGCTAGTTCTGAGAATTGTGCGGATGAGAATTATTATTACTATATTATCATTTTATCAACATCCATTATATCTTGTATATGTCTGTATATCCGACACAAGGAAGATTATGAGATCCATCCATATAACCTTGCTCTGTTAAGCCCTTTGAATAATCTTTATTCACAGAATATATAGCCTACGGCAAAGCGCTATTTATTCTATGCTTTCATTTCAAAATACAGGGTGTTGGAATTTCACAAAACTATATATTGTTGATATAGTAGCAGAGTTTCTGATATAGGTACAGGGTGATTTTAAACCTATACGCACAAACTTGGGAAATTGTAGCATTTGGCAAATAGGTATTGAGAAATAATGATAAAAATTGTACATAAGTAGTAAAAGTTTTTTAGTTTCTGAAATATACAGGGATACTGAATTACAAAGTATTCATATAACATACGTTAAAATTTGACTTTTGAGATTTTCTGGACCGCATGGTTTATCTACGTAACTGTAGTTAGCACGGAGGAAGAGTTGCGATATCGCATACATGCTGCCACTGAGGCTATCCGACAACAGCCTAGTGTAGGCCGTACTCTTAATTTTTTAGCTACGTTTAATTTTATTTGTGGTGTTTCGAGGAAAAAATAACTATAGGTATGAGTAATTTTGCCGAAACTTTATTTTATTTGTTTGAATTTGAAACCATAAAATTCAATACTCATGAGTACCTACGGCAAGTTCAACTGCATAATAACAATAGTGGCAATAAATTCGAACAGTTGCTGTAACATTCGTCTATAACGCACTTTGAATTAATCTGGTGAAATTTACGATTTCAATTTTTTTTTATCGATATCCTTGTATACATATATTCTGTATAAATTACCAACTTTTACCTACTACATTTTTCCCATTATTAGTCATTACTTCACAAAGCTGCAATTTTCCAAGTTAAAGTATAGGTTAGGGATCACCCTGTAGTAGTCACTTTTGTTCTCTATAACTTTTATTTAGGTATATTAGTTTTTGTTTTATCATTTCGTGTAAAAGGTGATTGCCGTATAAAACTCGTAGGTAAATTAGACTTTAACATTCTGTATTTAAAAAATTGTGCCATTAGAAGTTCGTGGTCGTAAGAGAAAGTTTTCGTAATAATTGTTTCTTCCAGAGAGCACATTTTTTTGTGTCCGGCAGAAAGTAAGCACCATATGAGTTTTTTTATTTTACATTTATCAGAAAATTTTATTCTTGTTGAAAGTTTGCGCATTCCTGCAAACTCAAATTTGAATATCTCATTTCGTATACGGGGGAAGTTCAAAAATATGAAAGTAAGTAAACCACCTTTATTTTCAATTTAAAAGAAAACATGTATTATGAAAAGTTGTTTATAATTAAAAGATAAGCCCTACAGATATATTATATTTTTGTGCGAAAACATAACTTTTTTTGTCAATTTCACCTCTTGTAAATCCCAGCCGGGAATATACAGTTCTAGACAGAGATTTTGTTCAGGTCCGTACTATACTTCTTTATTTCGTAAATTAGTGCAGACATTGTACTTGTACTTGTACTGGAGACTTCAAGAACTAGAACTACCTATTTATCGATATTTTAGATAGGGTGGAAGTTAGTCAATTTAAAATTAAATACATTCTTGTTCTTTTTAGCCGATAGGTACTATTTTAATATTTCCAGAACAAACAAAATCCTTTCAATTCCGAAATACCATAGGGAAATGACTGAAGATTGATGGTTGTAGTGTATCTCTATACCTATCATGTACTTTTTCTGCAGTCTCATTCTGATTAGGGTCAGTCATTTCCATTAGCATAAGAGTTTCCTCAAAAATGCAGAGATAAATCTGCGTCACTGCATAATTAATGAATAAAAGCGTTGGCGGCGAGATCGATACCTCATGAAATAATAATGGAATGTATCCCATACGAGATCCAAACCCTAAATTTGTTGGCCTTGATGTAGGTGGAGGTAGAGAAGAGAGAGCCAACCTAATCCAATTACGTATCTATAGGTTTACCTATAGGATAAGGTGTGAAAGACAAAAAAATTCGTATTAAAATATCAAGGTAGCCTTCAATTTGATTTTCGATAATTGAATTTAATTTTTTGGTAAACAAAACTTTACTTTTAGAGAGATACTTTTTCGTAAATATGAGAAATGCAAATACAATTCCTCTGTCACACACAATTGGGGGACACACTTGCAGTGTAGATACTCAATAGGCAATAGAGAATTTAAAAATATATTATGTTAACACAAATAAGATAATAATATAGGGGAACGTGGGGAATAGCGACCACTGTTATTGATAAGAGAGAGTTATGTATTCTATAGATTTTCATCCCTAATTTGCTATTAGAAGCAATAGTCAACTAGGTCGATATGGCTTTAAATTCTGCTTACTGTCTTCACGTTTTTCCAATATGTTTTATTTTTAGGTTATTAGTAGGCTTTGGAGTAAAGTTGATCAGATCCATCCACATATTACCCGCTTGATTGATATTACCAGCTTGATTGATATTACCTGCCTGATTGATATTACCCGCAGCATTTTATTTTATATTGTCGGCTAATCAGAATAGCTGCAAAAATTTGAAATATTTTGGCTTCTGAAAAGAATAAAAATTAAAATTAATATAATTTTCTGTTTGGTCTATGTTACCTGCAGTGATGGTCGATATTACCCTAACAAATAAATAAGAGTTCTTATACAGGCTTTTGTAGAAATTACATTTTTAGCGATTAATTCTATTAAAAATTTGATATTGTTCTTAGGTAGTCGATATTCCCCCACGTTCTCCAATATAAGCCACAACAAGTTTTCTTGACCAGCGAGATTTCATGCAAAGATGAGCAGTTCTCAGAAGATTAACCAAAAGTGGATCCCCGCCAGGTAACCAGAGTGTCATGTTAAAATATTTGAGCCATTTAGATACATTTTTTGAGACTTATCTTGTTTATAATTTCAGGTAATTTCTTCTGTTTTCAGTTCAAACATTTTTCTCAACAAAATAGCGATGATGAGTTTCCTCGAACGCAATGAGATGTTTGTACCATAAGGTAAACTTTTAATATGTATATGTTGACGTGTATATCTGTTTGTAACAGCTAAATACAAATAAATGATTTGATTTGATAATCTATACGAAATTCTTTATATAGAAGCCAAATTCTACTTGCCCATTATCTTTATTTAAAACTGAGCGATAATATAATGTAAAAATTACGTTATTAGTGGAGGTTTTTCTACGACTTGGCATACATTTTCTGCAGGACGTATTTTGAGTTACACATCAAAACATTCAGAACTGGAAAATACCTGGAAAATGGACTGTTAATATCCGTTTCTAAAGGAAATTGTAAGCTTTCGATCAGAACTGTCTGCCGATTATCTGCATACCGAAAAAGGATTCCATACCATAAACTAATAAGAGATTCCTTTTTTAAATACAAATTTATGGGTAGAAAATTTATTATTCCGTGGCTGCGAGTAATAATACCAGAAGAGTGCGTTTAGGGAGTGAAGTATTCATTTTACTTCCATTTAGGTAATTTTGTTATTTATATAACCTCATTGCAACACTAATGACGCACAAAAATACAAAAGAGTGCGCTGATGGCACAAAGCACTAAAGCGTTATCCAACTAATGTCCAGGCCTCCTCTTTATCAAATAGAAATTCAGGCACCTCCAGTAAATTGCCTTCCGTGTTATTCCCAATAAGTTGTTGGTAAATGATTTAGTTTAAAATAATTTTCCTTTATTTCACTTACTTTCACACTTACACACAGGATAAGAACAGTCTGAATTTTTTCTGTGAAAGGTACATATTTGTTTACAATTTTTTTTTATTTGGAAGATATACTTATTGTACATTTTAAAAGAAGTTGGACCTGTAGTACAGAAATGTAGAAGTAGTCTAATTAACGAATGTAACGTTTCTGACAGATACAATCGAATTCATTATTGAATATTGTGATTATTATTTATTTTCAAAGTGTCGGGTTATTTCTTATTACATTTGTATACATGCCAACCACAGCAAATATGTTATGGTAAACACAACCAATGTCAATTACATTTCGGCATTTATTAAAAGTGAAAAAGGAAATGAGTGGATTCGGAAAAGCAAGCATTGTGGACAATCTTTTAGAGGTCTATCTATATCTATCCAGTTTACTCAATTATATCTCATATTATTTTTATTTTGGTTACTATGTGTAATAACTCATTGAATAACAAATAAATCAATTACTACCCTTATATAGGAGTATTGTGAGGGCGATAATTATTATTATTATCTTTATTAATATAATATTACGACAGTCAGGCTCTATAAACAATGAATGCGCAATAAAATTTTAAAAATTAAAAAAACATTAAGGACTAAATATACCACTGGAATAGTTTATATGAGCAAAAATATCAGCCAAGTAGTTAAAAATTAATGCGATAAATCTCATTTAGAAAGGCCTCTAAACATTTTAAAAACGTTAACCCTATTTGCTTATCAACGCACATGTAAATAGTATCGATAAGCGATAAATAAATGCAATTTCCACCATATACACATTTAACATCAAATATTCCTGATTATATAGATACTTTTATAGGTAGGTATAATAATAGGTATTTTAAATAAGTTTTGGGGAAATTTTAGTAAAGTGTTATTCTACTAGCTATCTATCACTGGTCCAATCTAAATTTAAAATATCTCGCAAGGAAAATAAAGACTGTCAATTTCGGAGAGAATATTATTTTATCAAAATTAATAAGTTGCAAATTGCAAAATACCATTCGTCATTTCTGTTTTCTCGATTTTTAACAGAACGGGGCAAAATACCGACTTAATAAACCTGGCGCTACGGAGGCCTGAAACTGACTGCGTCAAAAAGGGGCCAATGGTAATAAGAGGCGCCGCGGTACGGGCATGCGCAGTAAATGCCAAGCAAGTTCGAAGCGGGTTACCTTAAAGATGAGATTGCTTTTGGTGGTTTTAAACTTGCTGACGTCCGAACTGAGGCGCCCCCTTCGTTCCGTTCGCTTTTTTTGAAGATTCTGCAAGATCTAGAAAAAAGCGAAGAACACAAGGTAGTAGAGAGAAGCGGGGCATACATTTGTTCCAGAAGAACGAATCGAACAAAGAGATCACCAATTTGTGGTCTTGTTTCGTTTAAGAGACAGAACAGAGTGCAGTGCGAAGCGGACATAGACTGAGCTGAAGCATGCTAGGCAAAAGTCTAGAAAAAATGGCGTACTAAACAGATGAGGGGTGTGTATTTACATATACGAACAGGTACAGGCCTATGTACAAGGTACCTATATACAGACAGGTCGGGCTGGGTGTTCACAGAGAGGTGTTTGTGATGATATTTCATGTTACATTATAGTGATCTTTACATAAGGTACAAGGTGTTTAATTATAAGCTGGCCACATCTTAATTCGATACTTATTTAAAGATAACAAAAAAATGGGAAGTACAAGTCAATCTAAATTATCAGAAGCATTTCTGAAGTCTGTTTTTATATGCAGTAACCCCAAACTTATTTGCGGAAAAATTCACCAGGATTTTATATGAAGTGTACCTACATAGTTCTCGTAGGTGGCTATGGACAGCAACTTTCATTATGACAAAAGAAGGTCGCCTGGAAGAGCCACTTATATAAGCCATCCTGCATAAAAGGCAAACCTTAATTATTGAACACTATGCATCCTCCTCCACTTTGTCTTAGTTCATTATTTTATTGGAAAAATCGTGCATACCTAGATAAAAGAATGTTTTGAGATGATAACGCAAAAATTTGCATTTTTGCAAGTTAATAAATTGCAATTTGAAATTGCCTGTTAAAACCTAAAAACAATTCGAAACTTTATTTTTATTTTCAAAGCGATAATTTTGTACAAATTTTTCAATAAAAAAGTTGCATGGTTGGTCGCAAAATCTAGGCTACCAGCGGTGCCTAATCGACACCCTGTATGACTGAAATCTGAGAGCTTGGATTAATAAAAAAACAAAATATATTGAGATGTCTGCTTTTAACCATTCTGACAATTTGGTCGACTTTCGAACCACCATTCTTTTGTACTTATTTTTTAAAGTGTTCCACGAGAGCATGGAAAATTCATGGTGAAACACCTCCTATCTATAACCTATATCTAACTACCTAAATATTGTAGGCTTGTCCAACGAACTGTCACTAATAATATGGCTGCGGTGGTAGTAACTGACAAGCTACTACCACAGCAGCCATATATTTACATTGTAGTTACTTGGGGTACAACCAACGAAGCTCAACAACTAAAATGTTGCCGCTGGGGTGTAAAAGTGCCCTTAGATATAGATTGTGGCATTGGACAAGTCCATAAAAAGGGACATTGACTACTGCATTGTTTTAGGAACATAATAAAATTTCCACAACGCATTTTATAAGAACTGCATTTTCTTGTCAGCAAGAAACAAAGATACCTTGTTCTTTTTTTATTACCTTCTACACTATGAAAGGTGCAAGTAAACAAAAATGGTAAACCAAGCTACAAAGGGTACCAACTGCCTTTCTTTTCATTTTCTTACTGAATTTAGAACTTGCCTTCTATCTAGAGTCCTAGCCATGAAAAAATATTTAAATTAAAAAAGTTATATTTTAAAATCTAATATATATATAATAGTATATATTTCAGGTCAAACAACATTTCGTCAAAAAAAAAATTAACATACGGTAAGGATATTATACCGTGAAGTGAAATTCTTGTATATTTTATCTAGAACTGTCGTTCTATAATTATTGTTCTATTTCTACGCAAGTCAAAAGTAAGCACATACAAAAATTACACTTATTTGCCGTCGATGATATGATATGGGCTACCGAGCGCTAACATCGACATTCCAAAATAATATGCCACCAACTACCGCCAAAAGAAAACATTGCCGGCGAAACGAAGAAAAACTTTGGCAGGCATAATATTATCAAGCCGGCCTGTACACCTCTGACTTCTTATTAATATTATCTGTTATAACCAAAAGAGGGCAAATATTATTTTTACAAATTTTGGGGTACTTATAAACATGAACATAGTAGTCCATGATCGAGAGACTCGAGTGAGGGGCGCCATCAGTGGCGAAACCAGGGGGGGGGGGCTTTGTGGGCTTTAGCCCCCCCCCCCCCCCCAAAGATCTGCCGCGTGGTATTCATTTCTAAATAAAATTTATTTTAAAACAATAGTTTTGCGGTAAATATTGCTGAAGAATTTTTTAAATAATTAGCGCCCCCCCCCAACTTTACATTCTGGTTACGCCACTGGGCGCCATATGCCTCCAGAGATCACCAGGATCACCTTCCCTCCCCCCTTCATCACAAAAAAGAAACAATCGCACTTCGAACTTAGGATGGACCACCTTCTACATACATTTTTTTAAATTTTATGGTTTGTATTTTTTTACTTTTAAAAGACAAATCATAATTCAAACAAAGTCCAAGAAACAAAGTTCCTGAATGTATTTCTTCTTGAATATAAAATTACCAGACAATTTTGGCATATTGAACGTGCACCAGGTTTGGCTGATAGTTTGTCCAAATATGCGCAATATAATGTAGTGTGCGTTGGTATAGTATTCAATGTCATTTGTGAAATACCACCTTAATAAAGAAATCGAGGTGTTGCCCGTTTTATAAAATTAGGGCCCAACGGAAAGTGACAATTTTATTTATTTCTTTTGTTTACTCAAATAAATGAAATTTTTTGACGTTTATCTAACACGCTTCTGACGTCACATTGGTAACATGAAGTATGCGTTAAGTCTAATGCCAAAATATTGCTGTTAGCATCAGTATAAGGCTAGAAGGGGTAAAATTAGTAACTAAGAATAAGGCAAGAACCCACATGAATTATGTTTTGTGACTTTCACTTCAAGAAAACGTTAGTTTTTTCGGAATTCCCATAGTTGTTTTGAGATTTAAACATAAAAAAACGCCGATGCTAAAGCTCTATCAGAAGGCATAAATGGACATCTAGTACTATAAAAAGAAGACTTCATAACAAAAGGCAAATTAAAGTTTGTTCGCGTATGTTCAAAATATTTAATTAAGGCAATCAGAGTTTTGTACACCTGCTTCTAAGAAAACTTTCAATAATTTTCCATTATCTTTAAAAATAATTATTCAGTCCACACATTTAACTGTGGTAGATTCATTATCTGTTTACAACCACAGATATACAGGGTGAGTTTTTTTCGATGCCCACTATGGGGATCTCGGAAACTCGCACATAGGTTAAATGGGGAAATAATTGCAGTTTTGAATGCTCAATCTAATGACCCTTTTGGATTTTTAAAAAAGTTCAAAAGTTCACTAGATATTTTGAAAAGAGTGATTTTTTGCTATTTCATCAGATCTCTAACTCCCTTATTTCTGATTATACAGAAAAATTGTAGAGACAAAAATTGTAGATAATTTTGGGCATAATAAGATAATCCAGTCCAATTTTTTATGTTGTTTGTGATTTTTGAGATATGACATAAACTTGGGTTTTTTTAAATGTAAATCATAGTTGGCTGTAGCTTTGTCAAATCGGCCATTTTTTAAACTTTCCAAAAATATAATACTCGGCATAGTTATTATAAAAAATAAAATAGCTATGGCTAATTTTCTGTTTTTTAATTTTTAATTTTCACATAGTCATCCATGGAATATTTTCATAATTACGTTCTATTTTATAATAAGACATACTTCAAATTTTCAAATATTTTATTTTAAGCTGGTAAAAAAATGTAACAAACTAAAACAAAAATTATCATGATGGAGCTCCACTACGTAATTATTTGGCAGTAAGAAATTACCTAGATCAGCTCTATCCAAACAGTTTGATAGGGAGAAATAGACCTATTTCCTGGCAGCCCCGATCCCCCCATTTGTCTGTTTTGGATTTCTTTTTGTGGGGAACAGTACAAAATAAAGTATCAGACAATTGTTGAATTAAGAGTAGCTGTTTTAGAAGCAGTTGCCAGTATTGACAGGCGCTCTCTAAGAAAGGCGACAAATTCAGTTTTAAGAAGATGCAATATTTGCATAAATAATAATGGTGGATTGTTTCAACACCTTTTTTATTTTAAAAGGTGACCTTTTAAAATAATAATAATTTAAATTTGAGTTTTTTAATTTTTGTTTTATTTTGTTACATTTTGTTACCCAGCTAAAAGCAAAATATTAGAAAGTTTGAAGTATGTTTAATTATAAAATAGAACGTAATTATGAAAATATTCCATGGCTGACTATGTGAAAATTTTTAAAAAATCGGAAAATTAGCTATAGCTCCTTTATTTTTTCTAATAACTATGCCGAGTATTATAACTTTGGAAAGCTTAAAAAATGGCCGATTTTATAAGGCCACAGCCAACTATGATTTACATTTAAAAAACACAAGTTTATGTCATATCTCAAAAATCACAAACAACATAAAAATTGGATTAGATTATTTTATTAAGCCCAAAATTATCTACAATTTTTGTTTCTACAGTTTTTCCGTATTTTTCCGGAAATAACGGAGCTACAGAGATCTGATGAAATAGCAAAAAATCACTCTTTTCAAAATATCTAGTGAGCCACGAACTTTTTTAAAAATCCAAAATGGGCATTCGATTGAGCATTCAAAACTGCAATTCTTTCCCCATTTAACCCTTTTTCTAGCTCTGCTGGTTTCCGAGATCCCCATAGAGGGCATCGAAAAAAACTCACCCTGTATACAACAGATTGCTCTTCTCCTTATTATTATTTTAATATAAAGTCTATTTAGCGCCACTAACAACATTAAAACGTACCCTTGCGACGTCATGAGTAGTTTCGCGACGGGGAACTTTAAACATTTAAAAAATAAATAAAAAATACTTAACTAGTATCTAAAGACGACATTTTAAAAATTGTAAAATTTTTGGAAACACCCCAAGCAATTCCGTTACTCGCCAGTACCAGTTTCAAGTAAAAGTCAGAGGTGGCCCAGGCCGGCATCGCGATATAGACACACAGTAACTGGTAGAATGGTGAAGCACCTCGGTGGTCCTATTCCTAGGCGGTAGGATGGGGGTACCGTCGGCCGCGTATTGGGCCTGCCGTCCGGCCTGGTGCTGGTAGATTGGAATCTGCGCAACCCAAACACTTGATTCTGCAGCGGGTCCGACAAATTTTTAGGGGGAGGATAGATAGATATGGTTCGCGATGGCCGTTTGCACCCGGTTCTACTTTCTTGCTCTTGAACCAGAAAAGGAAAATTTCATCCCAAATAGATAAACAAGTTGGGTTATTTGGGTTAGAATCTTAAGCAGTATAAAAAAATATTCACTAGGCCTAAAGTATTTTCTGGAGAATTCAACTCCTGCCAATATGAACATAATTTTTAAAATATTAACCAATCAGGTGATGATTTCAAGCTGAAATCCTACTATCTTATAGTTACCCCGTAGTTTCGAAACCAATTGAAAAGGCGTATATTGTGGTAATTAGAACCGATAACCTCATAACTTCTTCACATTACCAAATTTAATATAGGACTAGAACATACACTTGCAGTTAATACAATTTGATCGTTGACTATCTATTATCACAGAAAATTTATGCAGAACCGAAGGCTTCTTAATGACAGCTGTCAAATAAACTTCAATTTTTAAGCATGGTACATATTTAAATGTATTACCGTTGACTGACGTATTAATAAAGACTGCTAACGGCTGTCATGTTTGACAGTTCTCTGGTTCACCATGCGCTTCCCGGAGACAAAATACATTGTTGACCATAGGCGCCATCTAATTTCCAGGACAAGAAACTATAGCCGTGAGAAGTCTTATTAATACGTCAGTCAACGGTATTACTGAAGTAAGTAGATGAAATATTTAGATATAATTTTTGTAGTTGAATTATTCCTAAGAAACGACGAGAAGGATAAAACTTGCAGTGCCATCTCCACAAACACGGCTTATTTAAGGAATACTGTACGTAGGTTTCAACCCAGGTAGGAGACCATCTTCAGCAATAAAACATTTTAGTAAGCCAACAAAGCTAGATATAATTTTAAAATTCAGGTAACGTTATATGAAAAAACTTCTCAGTGAAAAAAAAAAAACGGTTAAAAAATGAACTTGTAAATTCAAGCTTATTAAACCCAATCAACTAAAATAAGTTCATAAAATGGTAGCATCTAAAAGAGGAACGAATGTGGCAAAAGCACGCCAAAAATAGAGATGTTGACAAACTTCACCCACGATAGATTTCGCTCAAGCAAAAGTCGAAACCGTGAAGAAGTTAAGAAAAGTCAAGACACATTTGTAACAAAATTTTTTAGGGTTTCCTAAAAACAAAATTTAATCTTTTAAAAAATTACTATTATTACGAGAGAAAATATAAAAGTGTAAATTAGTTTAATGATCAGAATGAAAGAACTTCAAAGATCTATAAAATTCACATTAGTGAACTCCATCTGATCATCAACAATATGCATCTGTGTAAAACTGTTGGCTCTAAAAATCCCAAGATTCTCCAGAAGTTTTAAAGTATCATTCATTTGTAAACATGTAGAAATGAAACATTATCAAAAATATCAAAAGTGTGATTATTACTAACAATGTTCGACAAAGGCAGATTTTAAAAAAGGGAGAGGGTCCAAAGAACCTTACCATTTAAAGGATTAATAATTTTAAAGCAAATGGTGTAATTGTGTCTATTAAAAATATCTTTTATGTGTGAAGAAATTGGACATAGGAAAGGCATAGAGAAACATGTTTTTTTTTGTTATTGACAATTCAACAATTTAATTAAACGTTTGTGGTGAATTTTATTAAAAACATACTTAGAAAATTGTTAATTTCCTAACAACAAAGATGTTGTTCCATTTTCAAGAAGTGCTGATGTTCATCGCTTGAGTTGTGGCTCAGACAATTTTGTTACACTACTTATATTGGTTAGACTGGCAAGAGCTTTTCCACTAGAGTCATGATTATAAACCAAGAGATTATAAAAGGTTCTTATAACCCTTCCCTTTTTTATAAATGCCTTTGTCGAACATATTGTTACTAATAACTTTTGATATTTCTGTTAGCGTTACATTTCTGCAAAGAGGGTGATACTTTAAATCTTCTTGAGAATCTTGAGCTTTTTAGAGCTAAAAGTTGTCCACACAATTACATTGTCAATGATCAGCTGATGTTCACTAATCTGAATTTTTATAGATCTTTAAAGTTCCTTTATTCTGTTTGTTACACTAAAGTACACTTTTCCGCACGCATTTTAGTTTAGAAAGTGTCACTTTTCCGTACTAGTGCGGAAAAATACTTTTCCGCACTACTTTTCCGCACTAGTGCGGAAAAGTGAGACTTTCTAAACTAAAATGCGTGCGGAAAAGTAAATGCGTGCTGAAAAGTTTATACTTTTCCGCACGCAAAAAAAATGGTGTTCCTATCTCTTGCGGAAAGTGTCTTTTCCACACTCGATTTCTTGGCTGAACTGCCCTACGCGTCGTTCAGCCAACTGCAATCGCGTGCGGAAAAGTGGCACTTTCCGCACTTGTTAGGAAATATACTATTTTTAATCATTATCGTTAAAAGATATTTACTAAGGAAACAACGAAAACAGAAGTTATCATAAAAACTAAACCTAATAAAATTTTAAGTAATTTTTAAAGTACACAGTAGGGTATATGTTGTTATTCTGAGTTCTCTTAAAATAAACTCGTACTCACTAAGTTTGTAAACTACAGCTACTACTAATATCTGTCCTTTTGCACCATTGCCCAAAAATTATTAGAGAAAGTCATGACCAGTAGATTATCCCTGGACGAGTACCTACAAGGACAAAAGTTACTGGCCACCCTATACTGTTCCTAGTTGTATAAAGTAAATAGGAGCTTTTTAACGCGGCTGAAATTTTGTATACCGATTCCGATTTATCCATTCAAAACGTAAGAAATTCCCAACATTGTACATATAAGTAGATAGATAAAACGCAGGCTAAAACTACTTTCTTGTTAGCGCAGATAACTTAACCATGATACTCTTAAATACAGATGTTTACAAAGCACCTAGTGCCAAATATCAATTCATTATTGTATGAATGTAGTGAAAAATCTGAGAATCAAACCGGGGTGCATACGACCATTAGTTTCGTAAGACCGCAAGCATCAAATCAGTTTTATTCAAATACCTGATAGGCACGTATCATGTTTGTAACTAAGCAAACCAAATTATTTTATCTAATAGGTATGCTTAAAACCTATTATATTTATGTAGAATTACTGAAAATAAATATCATCATAGAATTTGAGCAAACAGTTTTAATGCGACTTTGGGGAAAATTTAATAATCTTGGAATAATCGTGTTCATAATGTTACCTAAGAAACTTAATTTCAACCATTCGTTAGTTAGTACAGTTGTTCTGTTAAATAATTTCGATATGTCCTGCAAAGATAGTTTGGTTCTAATTTTAAAGGAACAATGAAATTCTTTTGGGATTTATAGTGTTCACCGAATTAATTTATTTTGTGTGGAATTATAAATCTTTTATCACTGAACAATAGAACGGAAGCATGGTCTTACGAAACTCTATTAACATTACAAAATATGAAGCCAATGATTGAATATAAAAATTTTGGAAATTAATAAGTAGTACCGTTCTGCTGATTCTAATTTTTTAAATTATTAAGTAGAATAAAAGAAATTTTGACATTTTGTGTATTATGTACTACATGTGTGTACTTTGGTGGCAAGAAATTGCGATTGAAAATTTTTAAGTTTATAAGAAATCTATACAAAAGAAAGGAAGAAGTAGCATAACTAAGAGGTAGAGTTCTATAACATAGACAGTAAAAATACCTATTCGTGATTGTCCAATATGTGAAATTTTGTAAATTACTTATTGTGCTCTAAGCTGGAAAATATTTAAAGCATAAAATAAATGGTTGGGGGAAGTGTGGGTACTATAGATATTTTTCCAAATAATTTTGTGTACATTCGTTTTTTATTAATTAAAGGCGGATATATATTTTTTTAATTTGAGAAAGGAAACACCGGCTCTAATATAATTTTGACTCGTATACAGGTTTTTAAATAACCTCCCTTTTAATGACTGTACCTACCTACTAGTTTTTGCATATAGTTACTGTAGCTGGGATTATTAAAATTACAATTAGTTAGCGTTATTTTTATAATATTGCTCAAGGCATCCAGAATTGGTTTTGCATGTTACATATCCAGAAACCCCAAAAAATTATATTATGGTGCCTTGCTTTCAACATATTTCATGGGGCAAATCAAGGCGGTATATACGTACCAAAATGTCCTCTACTACAATAAAATCCGTTGAATTTGTACTTTTTACATTAGTCGGAACGGAAAGTTTTATCTTACACAGGCATACTCTCTAAGAGTAGTATAGATCGAAATACACTACAGTTTTGTACTGTTTGAGTTATTGCAAGAGCAAGCTCGAAATCGGACGTCTTTTGTGGTGTGCTCACATAGAGCGAATAAGATGTAAACCGATATATAATATAATAAAATATTTTCATTATTGGATCAAATTCAATTGCATTTTATAACTACAAATCATTAGTTAATGTCAGTCTAGGTTGAACAGCTATACTAACATCGACAAGGTTACTAGTAGGTAATCATAGTTGCAATGTTGTCTACAGTTCGGATTGATCTTTGCATTCCTTCTGAAATAACAAGGAGTTGGGATAATCTAAACTATTACTCTAAAGTTAGTTAGAACATTAGGCTATTACAAGTTTATTATTGAACATATTAAATTGTATTTATTTAAGGAACAAATAAAAGTTTTGCAACAGATTAAGTCAACATCAAAAGCATAACACAATAAAAGACTTATATAGCTACTGCAAGACGAACTCATGCATAGGCGATGATCCTCAACAAGGTTTAGGGCCTATTGCGCCAGGGTGAGATTAACTTACCAGGATTCCAGAAAAGTTACCGATTTTTCTTACGTACATGATCGATTAAAAGGGAGTTATCAAAACCCTGTATAAATATGTGCAAACTTCAAGAATGATAAGGTGCTGAAATGGCAAAAATTAGCTTCATTCCAAGCGAGCCTGAGCTTGTTGCAAAAGCCCAAAGCTTACAGTACACCCTGCCTTTATTTATAACTTTGTTTTAATTCGTGTTTGTGTAAACGAAAATAGAACTAAAAAGTGAAAATGAGAATCCTAAATTAAAGGTCGCCAAGCAAGACAGAGAAAAAGATTCCGTTATCGTCACAATAGAGTTGCATCGTGACGAAAGCTAAATTTGCAGCGACTACTTAAATTTTCTAAGGGAATAACTATTTTTTCTGATATTAAAGTTAGGTGATTTGCCGACTGATTTAGGAAAAACTAATTTTTACATGTACATACGAGTAATTCGTTTTTTGTGACTGTTTAATTGAATTCCTTTAACTTAGAATCCTCTCCCGTCACTGAGGAGCTCCAATAATTTTATGAATATAAGCTTGCTGAATGGTGTGTTTCAGCTAGTCAATATGTGGAAAATTGTATTTTTCCTTACGCCGCCGTAGAAAAATGCTATATATTTTTTTCATATTAATTGGCTAATCCTAGTGATTATTATAATCACTGCTAAAATCCACCATTGGCCGCAAGCTTGTTACATCACACTAGCCGCTAGTTCTCCTTTAATTTGAAAAATGTTCCACTGACATTATAGAACTCACTAGTTCAAGTACTGCCAAGAGAGAGTAACTACTACCTTAATAAACATTATATTAGCTTTAATATCGACAATAAATAATGTTTTAGGACAGACAACGCACGGACTGTATTCCACTTACGACGGAAATGAACCAAGCCTGGAATCTTCCTCTTATTTCTCATCAACATCTATTAAAAATTTTCAAGCCCCATCGACTTACCTGTGCACCTACATTATCTCAGGTGAGATTAACTAAGAAGACTATCAACTTTCCCCTAGCAGGGACATTCGACATTGTAATTTTGGTTAATATGTAGATAGAGACTGATAACGACGTGTTTTCCCGACTGATGTTGCATTTGATGATGAACTCATTATGTGTGCCAAATTTCAACGAAATTGTGAAATTGAAGAAATAACAAAATACATGGTTTCTAAACTGAGCACTACAAATATTCATATTCGAATGAAATTTTCTACTTAAAATTACTTTTTTCTACCTCCAGTAACAATTTGAAAGAAAAGAAAAATAATAACAATAATGCAGTTGCCTGTTTTGTCAGGAAGATTAAAGTTCTATCTACTTATATAATAACGAGCAGATTGTTTTGGTGCTAACTCCTGAGGTAATTACCTCTGACAAAATATAACTAGACAATTTTTCTTAAGAAATAAATCGTGGAATACCTATATCAACCTGTTTATCGTTTGCACATTTGATGGGATTGCCACTCATAAGTATACGCCTATTCATATTCGAATGAAATTTTCTACTTAAAAATACTTTTTTCTACCTCCAGTAACAATTTGAAAGAAAAGAAAATAATAACAATAATACAGTTGCCTGTTTTGTCAGAAAGATTAAAGTTCTATCTACTTATATAATAACGAGCAGATTGTTTTGGTGCTAACTCCTGAGGTAATTACCTCTGACAAAATATAACTAGACAATTTTTCTTAAGAAATAAATCGTGGAATACCTATATCAACCTGTTTATCGTTTGCACATTTGATGGGATTGCCACTCATAAGTATACGCCTATTCATATTTGAATGAAATTTTCTACTTAAAAATACTTTTTTCTACCTCCAGTAACAATTTGAAAGAAAAGAAAATAATAACAATAATACAGTTGCCTGTTTTGTCAGGAAGATTAAAGTTCTATCTACTTATATAATAACGAGCAGATTGTTTTGGTGCTAATTCCTGAGGTAATTACCTCTGACAAAATATAACTAGACAATTTTTCTTAAGAAATAAATCGTGGAATACCTATATCAACCTGTTTATCGTTTGCACATTTGATGGGATTGCCACTCATAAGTATACGCCTATTCATATTCGAATGAAATTTTCTACTTAAAGTTACTTTTTTCTACCTCCAGTAACAATTTGAAAGAAAAGAAAATAATAACAATAATATAGTTGCCTGTGTTGTCAGGAAGATTAAAGTTCTATCTACTTATATAATAACGAGCAGATTGTTTTGGTGCTAATTCCTGGGGTAATTACCTCTGACAAAATATAACTAGACAATTTTTCTTAAGAAATAAATACCTATATCAACCTGTTTATCGTTTGCACATTTGAAGGGATCATAAGTATACGCCAAAATTAGAATTCACAAGATATACTAAAAACTATGTGGCATTTTTATAGTAAATGTGCCGACAATACCTACGCTAATACCTACAGTATTATTGTACCAATTTATTGGCATCTTTATCTTTTATATAGTAATAGCATAGAAGAATGTAGTAAATTCTTCTATGGTAATAGTTAATAGAAATTCGTAAAATACTGATTTTTCCAGACGATCGTACTATCCGGCAACGTCGCGTCCACCTTTACTATTGAAAAATGCTTAAAACCAAGGAATTATACGTGCCAATTGTTTTGCTTGTAAAACCTAGAACAAACACAACAGTAGAGAACCCAGAAAAAATCTTGGGAATAAAAAATGGCATACATTTTCGGGGTTACAAATTGCGCTGCAGGTGAAAATTTTTCAAATTTCCAAAGCCAAGCAGTTTAAATGAATGAAAAAAAATCGAAGTAACCTAATACACGCATAAAATATATTAAGTAAATCAACTGGTGGTAATTTTTAGAGGAGGATTGGGGGCGGGGTGGTCTTTCGCCCCCCCCTCCTCCTGGGTGCGCCACTGAAATAGAGACCATCTGTTCTGCTGGATGCCCACATTTCGAATAATTTGATCGAGGGTAATCGGATATAGCAATTCATGATACCTATTTCATAAAAGTACCTACATTCCAATAGCTTCAGTGGAATACAACCCGCGCATTGCCGTCAGTCTTTTCCCAATTGGCGATCCTTGGCCGGCCGTACTTACGTAGACTTCCTCCCATTGGCTGACGTACCGCACCAGCCGACTCAGCCGCAGAAGGCGCACGAGTGACAGCAGCTTGGCCAGGCGCAAGATGCGCAGCGCCCGGCCAGCGTGGAGGAACTGCACGCTGTCGTTATAGTCCTGGAACTGAAAGATGACAAAATGCCGAGGTAAGGCCCAAAACTAAAGTGGTAGATCGAAAAAAGTCTGGGAAAGCAGAATTTTTGATATGTTGTTAGCAGTGTCGTAGCCAGCATTTAGGGGCGGAGGGGGCGAAATTTTCCGAAATCTGTCATTTGTGAAATATTGCCGTCTACTGTGTTTAGTCGGATTGAAATAGATAAACAAAAATTAGCAAAATCCACCGATAATCAATGCTGTTCATAAACTTTGCACCAAAAGGGAACAATCTTTATTATTAGATTTTTAAAAATCTGATTTCGGCCTACGTTGGTGCATGTTTTGGGTACACTAGAGGCCCTGTATGACACGGAAAGTGACAGTTATTCGTTAGAGGTCCTGTATGATACGGAAAGTGACAGTTATTCGTTTTAACAGAGGTTGGACAACGATCGGATCTCTCTCTCTGGCGAGGGTCTTATTTTCCCTATGAAATTCATTTTGTGCAACAGACATATATTTTTTCGCTCTTTCTATCATTCCCCTAGTAGCAGGATGTGTCAAAATTAGATTTTAAGGTTAAGCTAACGACTTTTAACTGCCATAAACGTAGGTAGATGAGGGCAGTTTAAAATGTATAAAAATATAGATAAAACCAATAAATTGGGTAGGTAGTAAGTATGTTATTTGCAAAGCTTCACTAATAATAATTATTGAAGTTTGAATGGAAAAGTGAAGAAACATATAATTTGTTCCAAGCAAACAGCAATTTTAGGATATCAGGATAAAAACATTTATTAAATTTTTGTAGGAATGTGGTATACTTATGTAGATACATAAAATTAAACAAGGCTCTAGCATACCAACTAACTAAACTTTCGAATATTTCTTCAATAGGAATCGTAGCTGCAATAATAATTATTATTCCTTTCATTTAAAAATAAAAATCAAAAAGGTCTTTTAAATAGTTTAAACTGTATGGTTTCGTTTCTTCAAACTCTCTTCTTATACCTACCGTCAAAATTTTAAGACAATTAATACTGAAATTTGTACGGAATAAAAAGATGGAAAGTTTGTTTTGGTAATATGAATCAACCACTATTGAAAAACATGGTTAATAGAATTAGGCTGAATAAAAAAATGAGTACCTAGGTATTTAATATCGATATTAGTCTTTCTTTCATTTTTTGTAAATAAAAGTTAATAACTTTTCAATGCAAGAGAGATCATCTATATTTCAAAAAAGAAGACAACAGTGTTTTTGTTTTCAAAGATATATTGTAAGTAAATAGGAAAAATCAAACTAGTACAAGTTCTCAGAAATTTATACATATTTAATGGTTATTTCTTGCTAAAGTCACGTTCATCAAACGTTGCAGGAGAGGATCGTTTCTTCAGCACAACCTGACACTCAAAATCCATGTCGAAGAAGTGAACCTGTGAAAGTTAAAGAACTAAATTTAAGCTACCTAAACATAATAAAACGCTGTCAGCAAGAAATTTGTAATAGAATATTAATACAAAATAAGCTCTGACTACACAAAAAGGGTTCTTTATATAAAATTCCCACTCGTGTTAACTTCTTTTTTGTCCGATTTTGTTGGTCTTAGTGGAAAATAAAGCTCCTTCAAAACTGTCTCTCTCTAACAGTTATTATAAATTCTAAAATATCCTTACAAGTAAGATTTTGTAAGTATTTTATTGCTATTCGTGGCGTTTTTTCCTGTAGGAGGTTTCGAAAAAAATGTATTAGAGCAAGTATTTACGAATTAAATTATATTACAGTCTCATTCCAAATTTCACGATAGGAAGAATTTTCTAATTGCAAACAACTTTTTCCCTATTTTTTAGTTTTCTCCTTTCGAGAAGCAACGAAAATTTTAAAAAATTAACAAAATAGGTCAAAAAATTATGGAGGTGGAAGTTTTGATGTGGAAGATCCTGTATAGTTTTCTGGAATATACGTCTCTTCGTTATGAGAATTTTGTCGTAGAACAATTTCCGTTACAGTAACAAAATATTATAAACCAATCCAAAGTTATCACGCACAACTTATATAATAAATCCATTTTTTATTATTCCATGAAACGAAAAAGGCCTATGCTGGTCCAGTAAATACGTATACCCAACAGGTTTTACCTCCTTGAAGGCAAAAACTTTAGAATTATCTCTTTAACATTGGGAAATTTTCATAAGAATTCTAATAAGTGGTTTGTATAACCTTATGGACTTTTATTGAAAACAAATAGGTACTAATATTTAATATTAATTTAGGTACCTTATGTTATGTTGCTGATGCAGATTAAGGAAATTATTCTGCAGATTAAAATCACAGATCAAACAAAAAATAAAAAGGAACTAGATACTTATGTAATTAAATTTACTTACCTCGCAAAGTTTCGTGTCATTTCCAACTCTCATGTTAGGGTATTTCATTTGCACTTTCCATCGTGCTCGTTCTTCTGCGCTTTTTTGAAAGGGTGTTAAGAAAAATCCATCCTGCTCAGAATTCTTGCAGTTTCTTATTACGCAAGATGCCATTTTTACCTTTTAACACTCCTTTTTGCAAAAGAAAATTAGCACGCTCAATAATCGTATATTTATTTCTTATCTATGCTCAATAATTTGTTGACAGTTTGTTGACAAACTGACACCCGCCAATATAAAAATATAATAAAAACAATATTACTAGATCTGCCAAAATCTGTTGTCCAACCTCTGTTAAAACGAATAACTGTCACTTTTCGTGTCATACAGGGCCTCTAGGGTACACTATTGCGCCTAAAGAGAGTCGTGACGATACTGCCCATGCCTGTCAAATATGACATTTAAAATAAACATTAGAAAAAAATGGGGTCTTACCTTGGAAATAGGAAAAGGTTATTAAGAAAATGTATTCTTATTATATTATTGTGCGTCTATGTCAATTTTTAGAAGGATATTCGTTTTTTTCTTAATTGATATTCTAGGAATTGAAACTGAAACCATAAAATTCAATACAAAACTTTACCTTATCATTTTGCTTCACTCAGTTTCAAAATAAAGATGTGGTGTGGGTAAAAATATTACAACACTGGCCCAGGGCATGAACTTAGCTTAAAATTAAAGAGTCTGCACCGATATTGTGTTGTTACCAATGAATAAAGAACCCCTTATTCATTGGTTGTTGCACAACAACTATTTTACAAAATCTTATTTTTCCCCTGTTTTGCGTTGAAATTTATTTTTATTTTTATGGTTTAGTAAGAAAGCAACCAGTAAATAAGTGTCTTAAGTTATTTTGCGGGAAAAATATCGTGCACCAATTTAAGAGATATAATGAAGACAAAATCAAATACCTATCCTGATATATTTCTGAAAATTGGCATGTAACACATTTTTTCCGATATTTCCAAAGGCAAACCCAATTTTTCCCAATTTTAGTTTTAAAAGTCAAATTTGACAGGCATGGACTGTGACGTCAAGACTCTCTTTAGGCGCAATATGCTCCAACATAAACCCGAAATTATGTTTGTCATGTCATGCCATTCTTTGGTTTAAAATAAAAAAAATATATAAAAGAATAATAATAAATATACTTTTTAATATTAACACGTTTTTAAAAACGGACTAAAAAAAAACGTGGGGCGCATGCAATAGATAATAACACAGATAACGTAAATAATAACTATTGATGCATGCTCACTTAAGTCACTAACAGTTGTACCTATTGCACTGCAAATAATGTTTTCCAATGGCAGCTACTTTTCTGCACCCCTTATTATTATCTATCGCACGCGCCTCATCTTTATGGGTCTATATAGGAGAAATTATTTTATACTTTTTAGTCCGATTTTATAATATTTTATACTTTTTAGTTCGTTTTAAAAGCATGTTATAAAAAACATTCTCTCAGGTGATGCGGGGAGCGGGGCAGCGGACAGTGGGCCAGATCGGCGCAGGCGGCAGGGCGGGGGGGCGTTCAGGCTAAGAGGGCGGGGGGGGGGCAGTCGCCCCCCCTCGCCCCCTCCAAGCTACGCCACTGGTTGTTAGTGTTGGTTAGAAAGGTCAAACTCCAAACTGATGTATCCCCACCCCCCCCCCCCCAGCTCGTTTCGCTGCCATTCTGAAAGGATCTTAGAATCGATTTATCTCGTTCCTATTAGTCACACGAAAAAAGTATATGGGCAAAAAGGCTAACTTTCGGTAGTTCATTTCCAAAAAGATAGAGGACACCAAAATTTCCAAAAAGGTTTTTTAAATAAATAAAACTTGTTAATAAAAGTTGTAAATCTTGAAAAAAACTTTTCAAACAAATAATTTATTTCGTTATTTGGACAATCGCGAGATATATATATAACACATTTTCAACAATTTATGAATAACCTTCAAGAATTAATCGTGAAAAATTCAAAAATTCTATGGTAACTGCGGAAGTCATACCCAATTTTAATGCGTAACGAACATGCTACCCGCTGTAACTCAGACGGTTTAAAAAAATTAGTCAACAATACCAATGTTTTCTTCAAATTTTTACAAGATCTACAACATAATTAACAAGTTTTTGGTTTAAATTAAGTTTTCTTAGTGAAAATGTGCAATTTTTTGGTAACTATATTTTTGGGAATGAACTACAAAAAAAATTGCAAATTTCAATTACAAATTTAAAATACTTGTAAAATAATTTAATCGATTTTAAAATAATTGTTTCAAGAGGGCGGAGAAAGGGGGGGTGAGGATAAACCAATTTGGGTTTTCACCTCTCTAATCACCAGTAACAACATACCAAATATTCGGCTATTGGTGGTGTTCAGTTCCATGGCAAAAACTACACAAGTTTAGTTCTTTAACTACCAATTTATCCTAAAATTTTTTTATACCCCCGATTTTCACGAAAACCATTTAGCGATTTTTTTATTTAAAATCTGACACCACAGCGTTAATCAGAACACTCCAAAACCCCTATATACCAATCCATTTAATTTTTAATTGGGTTTTTCGCCACCAAACTGATTGAAAGACAACTTTTTCAAGTTGCCTCGAAAATTCATAAATTCTTAACACTATTCTTAACCTTAGAAATTGAAAATAATAACGAATTACCTTTCTTAGATGTTTCTATACTGAAATCAGATGATATAGAAACTAGTGTCTATAGAAAACCAACACATACTAATAGATATCTCCATTTCAACTCCAATCATCATATTAGTGTTAAAAAAGGAGTAATTAAAAGTTTGTATGACAGGGGTAGAACGATTTGTTCTAATAACACAAAATTTGAGGAGGAAATTAAACATATAAAACATGTTCTTGGGAAGAATAGTTATCCTATTGAATTTGTTGAGCAAGTTTTTCAGAATTGCCAACAAAATAACAATGCTAATAGAATTAGAGAAATAAATCTGGTGAACCGACCAGTAAATTTAATAATTCCTTATATTCCTGGACTGTCAGATAAGCTAAAACGTATAGGCAATCGTTTTAATGTGAGAACACTATTTAAAACCAAAAATACATTAAGATCGATGCTAGTTAAAACAAAACCATTTAATGAGTTACAAAGTTCAAAAAATTGCATTTATAAAATTCCTTGTGAATGTGGAAAGTTCTATGTTGGGGAGACTTGTAGGCCATTTAACGTTCGTTTAAAAGAACATAAAAATTATATCAGGCAAAATCAAATTTCGAAGTCAAAAATATGTGAACATTCCTTTAATAACAATCATAGGATATTGTGGGATAGTTCCAAACCAATTCTAAAAGAAGAAGTAGGAAATAGACGAAAAATTAAAGAATCTGCATTTATTCAAGGAAATACGGGCAACTGTGTTGCTGAATGTTCAGTGGAATTCAGTAAAATATTATTGCCACTTATTCAAAGAGAAGTTAGTATAGATAATTAGATAAAACACAGGGTACAATATGAGGCAGGTGGCTAGGCTATTGTTTCTGTTGTCATGACATTTTAACCTGAAATTTATTAATCTGTCACTTCACTTTGACGTGACATGATCTTTGAGAAAGGAGGAAGATTTATCCTCCGAAAGCTCAGAAAACAAATTTGTTGAAAATAGTATTTGAGTTACACGTTTAAAGTTTCGTTCATTTAGTGTTAAGAATTTATGAATTTTCGAGGCAACTTGAAAAAGTTGTCTTTCAATCAGTTTGGTGGCGAAAAACCCAATTAAAAATTAAATGGATCTGTTTGCGCCACAAATAAATTTTAGAAAATACCCTATATACCAAATTTGAATAAAAAATATACAGGGAGTTTTATTCTGTAGGGTGTCAAAGTTGAGCAAAATATTAATTTTAAAGGCATCTGGCGAGTCAAGTGTGCCATGGAATCCCTTCAAAACAGTTGAATGGTTAACAGGACCACTCAAAATGTTGGTGTGAAAATATTCTGAATTTTTATAAAATTTATACGGATCAAGATTGCTCTGGAATCATTGAAAAAATATTGATAAACACAAAAATTAATTTATTTCTTTACAAAATGCCAACCAACAAATAAAAACAATTTAAATTATTGGACCTATCTCAACAAAGTCACTGTCTAAGATGATAAATTTTCTGTGCATTTCCTGTTGTGGCACACCAGCAACCTTAACTGATATGGACTTACTGACTGGCAGGTTTCTGTATTTTTTAGATTTAGTTCGTTTATAGTGTTTGGAGCGGTTTTGATATACTCGATTTTTAACCCGTATAAAGTTCCAAAAATTCAGTAATTTGAGATGGCACAGATAAGAACACTCTGTATATTTTGTATTGGACCTTTGCATACCAACACCTTGAGTGGTCCTATTGACCATTCAACTGTTTTGTGGGTATTCCATAGCACACTTGACTCGGCACTTGACGGAACTCCCTGTATATTTTTTGTTAAAATTTGGTATATGGGGGTTTTGGGGTGTTCTGATTAACGCTGTGGAGTCAGATTTTAAATAAAAAAATCGCTAAATGGTTTTTGTGAAAATCGGGGGTATAAAAAAAACGCAGCCGGCCCTGGATTTGCATTTTGAAAATGGTAGGAAAGTCAAAAGAAGCGGTTTTTGAAGGTCTTTCGAACAAAAAAAGTTTAGGCAATTATCTCCAAAAATGACACCCTGTATGGTTTGAGATACTTATATTAACAAAATAACCTAAATAGTATCGTGGAGTGAACGTTGAGTGAGGAATAATAAGAGGCGCAACGCCCATATAAAATTGCGAGCCGGTTTTCGTGTGCTTACCCTGAAGCACCCCGTTGCCGTTGCCCCCACTCGCTATAGTCGCCTAGCGACCACGGATTTTTACAACTTGTTTATGTTTTCGAGAACACCGATCCCTCTACAACGGGCTAACGGTACAATTTTATATATTTTTTATTTTACTGGATAAGGATATGTATTTTTTTGTCTCGGACGCTTTTTATTTCAGACCCTTTTCGGGCCGCGTTTTCGGCTACGCTGCGTCCCGTAAGGTAGCGCCTCTTATTATTCCTCACTCAGCGATAGTAGGTATAAAGAAACTGGAAACCTTGACTGTGCCATCAATAATATCTTTTTAAAATCATGAAACAAAACAAGTTGCCTTTGGTAATGTATCTATTCCTATATATCGTTGGTTATCCACATTGTTATGATTTATTGGATCTTTGGTATGATGTGCCTAATGCCTTTGAATAAAAAACTTAAGGATAAAGCGTAAAGTCCGACATGTCATTTACCGGACGTGGTGGTGTGTGTTGCTACGAAACTTATTCGTCTTATATGTCACGTTTTAAAAATTATAAAACGTGTGTTATAGTTTTCTTGATGCTGATAAACCTTACAAATGATTATCACTAGTGGTGTTGTAAGCTATGTAAATATTCTGCTGACAAAAATGTTTTTTTATTCGAAGTTTGTGTGTCAAAAAATGACCAGGAGACAAGCTTTGTAAATCAATTGGAAATTGAGGACCTACCAATAACACGTCGAAGGCGATTCATGATAGAATTGACACCACCAGCTTCCCACATAACCCAAAAGCGGGTAGAAGATGCAGGTTTAAAATGCCAAACAATAGAGAGATTTTCAGCAGATCGTTTACAATAATCTGAGAGAAATCTGTAAGCAATAGTGAAATTTGTTCCTGGTCGCTACAAAGATGACTACAACGTTCACGTCTTGCAACAAAACCGTGTGAAGCTGCCTAAAATGCTTCAGCTGATAAAGATAACACAAATTCCAAGTGAATTGCTCGGGTGATATGGTTATCGAAAAGGGACTGGCATAGTCAACACTGGTCCGACTAAAGGGTTTTACCTATGAGAGGCGTACTGAGGCAAGGTGCAAGCGTGAGCAGGGTACAGGAATTACACAAAAACACTTGTAATACTGTGAAATAACCTTACGAATAGCACGCTTTTCTGCTAAGATCCAAAATTGTCGAGTAAAAAAAATATTGATGGGTTTTTGGCCCGGGACTGAAATGTTGTTGATGAAGGTGCTAAATAATGAGATGAGTTACACGATAATTACTGGGTATTAATAGGGGATGTTTCGAATCGTAATTCTGAATGTCTAAGATGACCACTAACTCTGATCAGCCCGGTACTATCCACAAAAGGGGCTAACTTAAGTATTGGCTTGCTGCAATAGAGATTCATCTGAATTTTGTTCAGGTCTTCTGAGAAAACTTGGGACTGCACGTATCTCTATCAGCAGCATAGCTTTATAAAGCTCACAATCAGAAGGTATAAGGTTTATTCAAAATGGGTCATGGGTAGAGATCATGTGAGGCACCATCCACTGGATTGCTGGTACCCTTAATGTGAAAGCAGTTAATTATCGGATACCTCTTCCTGGATCAATGACACACGGTTTACCGTAAATATTTTCCATCGATGGGGTGGAAATTTAACCCGAGAAAGTGCAACACTGGAGTCAGTAAATGCAAAAGATGCGATCACAAGATATATCCTTCAAGCTATCTCTCACAAACCGAATTAATGTGGCCAACAGCTTGACATAACTCTCTAATATAGATTCGTTTTAGAGCAGTCACCTTATTTTTGCACACACAGAACAGATAGATATATGGCCAGAGATATCTGCCTGTAGAAGGTAGACAACTGCGCCGTAACCAATCTTTGAACACAGAATCCCCCTAGATACTTAGAAACACTTCGAGAATCAGTTACATTGCGAGGGTCGAAAGATTACTCAGTTTTGACTGTTGTTGTGTGTACTTTTCCCAGTGGAACACATTAGAACTGGAAGGGGGTTCGTCCCATTTAATACCTTCATCCCACAAAAACTGTAGCAAACGTTTTGTAATTATCGTAGCCGGACAAATAAATCCCAGGGGTCATACACCCTGCGAGCTCTGATAATATGTTTCGTTTTGTACAAGGATGTTGGATGGGTTTCATACCATACGCAAACGAGTCTGTGAGGGGACACCACTGGAGACTCAAAACTTTTGGATTATTGGGCTCACCACATAGGTCGATGGGTTGTTGGTGCTAATCAGTAATTTCCGTCTGATGACCCATTTATAAAGTTCGAAACATCCTATTTCTGACAAGTTCTGACAATGAGCTGAGCTATGAGCTGACATAATATCTCACCAACGGAACTTGCACCTTCCACCTAAGTTGACGATTGCGAAATAGGAGCGGCTTCAGGGTACGCAGCATCTTCATCTGGAGCGTGTTCTAATATGGTTCGAATCGCACAAACCGTGCTTGGTGACAGTGCATATGTGACCGCGTTAAGAGTGTATTCTTTAATCGGTTTGGTGGGGGAAAATAAACAAATGATTCGTCGATAATCCTTTTGAGATTCACTCAGCAGTATTTGTCGAAAGATTTGGCGAATGTCAGCAGTAAACACACACTTAGAATACCGAAAATTAATTCGCTGATAATCCTTCTGAGATTCACTCAACAGAATTTGTCGATAGATTTGGCGAATGTCAGCAGTAAAGACAAACTTTGAACAACGAAAATTAAGAAGCATGAAATAATATCTGACTGAAGCTTAGGTCCAGCATATAATACTTCATTCAGAGAAACTCCAGTAGACGTCTTAGCTTCAGCATCAAAAACAACACGTATCTTTGATGAAGGCCCTACTGTCTTCACCACACAATGATTAAGAATAATACCGTTGACTGACGTATTAATAAGACTTCTCACGGGCCACGGCTATAGTTTCATGTCCTGGAAAGTAGATGGCGCCTATGGTCAACAATGTATTTTGCATTGTATTTGGTCTCCGGGAAGAGCATGGTGAGCCAGAGAACTGTCAAACATGACAGCCGTGAGTAGTCATTATTGATACGTCAGTCAACGATAATACCCTGGATGAGAGTTAAGAGGTTTTGACTTGGACATGTGGCCTTGATCCAAATAATCTCTCATTAAATCACAATAAGAACAATACAAGAAAGTAAGAACATTGAGTTTTTAACCAGTCGTGACTCTAACAAATAAAATCTACGAGCAGCTTGAGTATAAGAGTCACCCAGTGAAGAGGGAAATACACGAAAGGGAGGTTGCCAATATATCTATCAGTTGAAGTTCCCCGATGTCTATCAACGTAATATTTCTCACAAGTCACGTCATCGGAGTTGGGGGGATCCGCTCGATTTTTTTCAAAGATAATAAAGAAATAAAATATATAAGTAGGTATCAATTTCATGGCTAACAGCAATCTTTCAGACTATTTTTTTAAAATTTAAGTATGTTAATTTTTCTAAAAGGAAAATCAAATATCAACTTATTATATATCGTTGTAATTTAGCTCTTTCAAAATATCCACGAATATACATGGTGTTTATTAATAAAATAAAAGAATATATATTTTTTATCCCACTTTTACAATCCACAAGCCTACTTTTCTAAAGCCCGATAGATACCTTTCAACTTTTAAAACTGTTTTCTCTATATGTTGCTTTCGCGTGAAGAGTGTAGGTACAAGAGTAGTTGAAAAATATAGATACCAAGATTGTGGAACATTAAACACAAAGTTACAATCTATGAAAATAAAATTAAAATTATACTTAAATAGGTAATTATTATACTCACTTGGTTAAATATAAGAAATATATAATCTAATGGGATGGACGAAATAAGATCGAGGAAAAACCAAGTCCTCAAATAATGCCTAGCTATCAGTTTGGGATCAAGTATAACTTGCTCAGCATTATCTTGTTGCATTATCCCTGGAAAGATAAAAAAGTATTAGTGCACAATTTGATACCTACAGGTAAGAAAAAAATTATAATAGTACAATTGAGATCAAGTTTGAGCAGAGTAAATATTCTCCGAACGAGGAGTTACACTGCAGCAATTTCTTGTTACAAGCAAACAAGCAAAATCGGTGGGTACTTTTTAAAGTACACAGCGATTACAAACCCGCCTGCTCTGGGTTATGCGCAGTGCGTGAGATAACCTAAAGCGGTGTTTATTACAGATTTCCTTCAAACAGGAAATACATGAGAATTTGCATAAGTGCAATAATTACTCGTTCGGATAATATACAGGGAATTAACCTGCCATAATTTACCAGAGCATTCTGCGACAAAAAAAAAAGAAAAAGTTCCTATAAACATGGCCTCAAAATGCCCTCTAAGGAGGCTATAGGTCCCGAAATTGACACTTTGGCAAACGGTTTTTTCTAAATATTTCCAGAACAAAGACAAAATTCTGAAATTTTAATAGCTTTCGAATGGTGCGCTTTGAACAGTGGCGTATCCAGGATTAACGTCGCTGGGGGGAGGGCAATCAGTTATAAATAACAAAACTCTGACGATAATTTTAATGACTGAAAACAGAACAAAAACATATTTTATAAAATAAATAAATACTTGAAAAATTAAAAAGAAAAAATGGAAAATATGAGGAAAAGTTCATATGAACATGGGTCCACAGATGTTTGGTTTTCGAGATGCAGGGTATTGGAATTGAAATTTTATTTTCGATTTTTTTAAGTAACTTTTGAGACGACAAAATTTTCTTGCAAAATTTGGTAGCCGGGGTTTTTTTTGGGAAGAGAACTCATAATTTGATATTATTTTTGGTGCAATCCGTACAGGGCACTGCGGACGCTATCATTATTTAATATAATTTGCCCTAACTTTGTTGACAGTAAACTTTTACGACATTTTGTGAATGTATCCTCTTCTCACACGTTTTCTAAGAAAAAAAGGTATACTTGGTGAATAAGGCCAAATTTGACTCTTTTCGAGAAATTTTCAAATTTCTGCATCGATGCAGGTGCATATCGACACTCGTATGCAATTAAATTCAAAATAAAATTTAAATAAACAAGCACATTTATTTTTTGACAGTTTCATTAACTTGTTGTTTTTTGGCAAGAAAAGTTTGTCGACTCAAAAAATCAAAAATAAAATTTCAATTTCAACACCCTGCATCTCGAAAACCACATATCTGCGGACCTATGTTCATACGAACTTTTCGTCTTATTATCCATTTTTTCTTTTATTTTTTTAAGTTATTACCGGACACCCTGAGTAACATAAAAATAATTCTTCTTCGAACCAGTAAAATCTATATCACAAAATCAAATATTCTTTTTTTGGTTTTGCGCTCGTCAAATATGTCCTCAGGAGATATTAATTTTTTTCTCCTCAGGAGATATTTGAGGGTATTTCAGGGTAGGTAGGTTGGTACACATAAAGGAGTGTTAACACTCTTAAGCCATTCAGTCGGGTTTCGCTAATATTGTTTCTAATATAAATTTTTAAAATTGTCAGTTTTGAAAATGTTCTTTCTGGCGTGGCGGTGCACACTGAAATTGTGCAAAATATGTTTAGTAGGTTGTTTTGCCTAATTTACGGTTACGCGCTGCGACCGACGGAGTGTGTGCATAATATTACGGCGGCGCGTTCTCAAATCTACTGCACAGGTTTTAATTTCGAGAAGACAAGATAAAACAAATAACAAATTGTAGATGTTTGAATATGTTTACTGCATTTTCAGATTAGGCCAGGAAATAAAAAAAATATAAAATTTTTGATATTATTAATTTTGATATTACAAATCTCGTTTATCTCGACAGCTCTGGGGGGGACAATTGCCCCCTTTGCCCCCCCCCCTGAATACGCCACTGGCTTTGAAAGTAGCTTGGCCTCAATTGGTTCGCGTGCCGCTATTTACACAACTTAAAGGACAAAAAAATGAAACAAAATAATTTTTTTTTCGCGAAATCTGTGTTTCGATTTTTAAGCTAAAAACAAAATAGGCCTGTTAAATTAACTGAAAAAGTATCTTATTGTCTGCTTACCCGTTCTAAAATTGACTACTGCTTACCCGTTCTAAAATTGACTACGATATCGATTAAAAATATAGTATCGGACAGACAATTGAAGGCAATCCAGCGGGTACTTAAGTCATCGTTGAAGAAACTTATTGCCACCGGTAATATTATCAAGTTGGCTACGAGGAGTAGGAGCATGCAGAGATCCCAGTAAAACCTGAAACAAAGAATATATACTTTAGTTTTAAATAAACAATGTGCCCACAAAACGGTTTTAGGAGTATTATTGTTTATGATTTTTCAAGTTAATAGATATCTGAACATTGAACATATATCCAGTTTTAGGGAAATCTTGAAAAATTAGGGCAAAGAAATATATCGCAGAGGCGGATCCAGGCAAATCTAAATGGGGGGGGGGCGTGGTAAAAATTTTTCCTGAGATGCCGGGTTAAGGGAAATTTTTAGAATATATAGAAAACAAAACCAAAAACAAAACCAAAAACAAAATAAAAAACAAACTTAAATAATAAACATAACAAAGGAAGAAAAATTCTTTAGATTTAAAAAATAATGTACTTATCACAAAATAAAATCATATTTTCTCTTCTTTCGCGCAAACTGATCTTATCTTCATTTATGGGTACATTGCGGTGTAAACCTACTTAATAGGGCTAAATTACTTAGTCTGTCTAAGAAATGCCATTTCTAGTGTTCTAGTGTACAATTAAAGAGTAGCTACAGTACAGAATCTCGCGGCTATAAAAATTGAAAATGAAAAATATAGGACGCGTCCTTATTGTGAACTTTGAACAAAGTGGGTCAACACGTTAAAAACTTAAGGGATGTTTATTTCGACTAAGACAATTCTTCATTTACATTACCAGAAACTTCGTTAAAATTAATGCAAAACGCATTTTCCTTGGACGGGGCATTTGCATCTCCTTGCTTTAAATTATTCAGTTACATTCTCACTCTTGCGGCCTCTTCCTGCTAGAAATTTCAGGCACATGAATGAATTATGCCAAATCCGTTAGGCAGAAAAGCCTTTGGGGCAAGTTACTTGTCTATGTGGTAGTTTTGGAGTGGTCAAGTCGAAAAATATTCGAGAAAACGAAGTTTCCTCCAATGATACGTTTATAATATTATAATCAAAAGAATCTAAGGGACAAGGATAAAAATTATGAAATAAAACCCAATTTCCTTCCATATTTTTTTATATTATAGCTGTATTCTAAATAAACTTTGCCACACATGTTAAGAACGACTACGTTTATCTCGTGACAACTCGATCGGATTGAAATGGATCCGATTGTTATAATTCTACGTTTACATCATCAGTATTGAATACTACGGTTTTCAATCCTCTCTAGGGACATTACCTTATTATACTTATTCCACAGAAGGTTGGTGCACATTCTGGCCAACTTCTGTTTGGAAATAGAGGCTTTACTTGAAATATTAAATCTGATTGAATTTCAATATGTAGGGTATACGCCGTCTATTTGAGTCCGCTCCAGTGAATTCAAACCTCTCTCAATCGGATCGAACGCGTCGAGATAAACGTAGTCAACAATAAACCAACATCAAATAATAATTAACACAGAAGATTACCACTATAGACCGTCAGACAGTGACAGATTTTCCTTACTGATTTTCCTATTTATGCCTTGGAGAGGGTTGAAAGGTAAATCGATGCTGAGTCGGAAAATAGTAATTTTAAGTTTGGACCCCGGGGAAAATATATGGAAAATTTGATTTTTCAAAACATAAAAAAAGGTACTAATTCTCACTTATGCCATGTTCACAGTTTGATTTCTTATACTACTCCGACCTCGAAAAACCAAAGGCATAAGTGTAGCGTGTGGAAAAAGGGTTGAAGTGAGGGTTTGTCAAATCACACAAAAACCCTTAATTCAACCTTTTTTCCACACGCTACACTTATGCCTTTGGGTTTTCGGGGTCGGAAACTCAAAATTACTATTTTCCGACTCAGCATCGATTTACCTTTCAACCCTCTCCAAGGCATAAATGAGAAAATCAGTAAGGAAAATCTGTCACTGTCTGACGGTCTACTGCGACTGTTAACAACCGCTCTACATCTACGAGGCATACTCAGAACTAAGTTATCAATGTCATGTTGTTCGATGGCGTTCCATTCATTTGAAAGGAACTCGAATAGTTGTTGGTCAGTTTGAAACACAATATCTTGCACCAAAAGTCTTCGTCTGCGCATATTTCATAAGTGCTCGATGGAATTAAGGTCAGAGGATTGAGAAGGCCAATGCAAAATATTAATTTCATTGTCCTGCACAAATTTTGGTCTAATTCTCTCAGCATATGGAACAACAATAGGCCGAAGAATAATGTTTTGGTAATCACTGGAATTCAGATACCTCTTCAACCAAACGAGATTATTTCCTCAGCCGACGGTGATTGATCGTACCTCCTCGGTGTGAACCGCTCGAACAGTTGCAAGGCATTCTGCACCAGGACAACTCCACACGCAATGCCTCCTTGAATCTGGAGGAAGTTCAAATCGGGGCTCATCAGAAAAGAAAATTGTACCCACTGTAAACCGGTTGTGCGATTTCCTCGTGATAATGCTGGAACTGTTACAGGCAGTCGGCCATTAATGTGATCTTCATGGAGCCTGTTTCGGTCAGGGGCGAGCTGACCCGGCAGCAGAGGTCTGCGCCGCAGACGGGCGGCCAAATCCAGGGGAGGCCGCAGGCCGCCCTTCCGTCGCGAACAAAATTTTTTTCAGAAAAAAGTAGCAAGTCTCGTCTCTACATTAGGTACTTGCAGTCGCTCTCAAAAAGAATATCGTCAACAATGCACCATTTTTGCTGTCTTGTCTATATTGTCATTCATTATTTGCCTTCAAAACTTCCATGGAGCACTTTTCTAAACTCAGAAAATTATTAAATTGTTATTTTTGGACTTTTTTTTTAATGGGCTAGATAACGGGGATCATTTACCCCGGTCCAAGGCTTATTTCATCCTCCTTCTAACGGCTGGCAGGGTTAATCTGGCTCGTAGCCATTCCATACCTACCAGCCTATATTAATTGTATTTCCTTAATCCTAAATTAAACCTAAAGACAAACACAACACCCATGGCACATACCGTGGTGGGACTCGAACCCACGACGTACGGTGCCAAAGCGTGGGTCAAATCGAAAGACCCACTCGGATACCGCCGCCCCATTTTTGGACTTATTTTTTTTATTTTGACAAAATTTTGGATTTAAGGCTCGGGAGCGATTCTGCACAACTTTTTTAGTAGCTTTTACCTTGGAGTAGGTAACTAATATTTTGAAAATAAGTAGGCAACAATAATCAGCGCCGGTTTTAGCTTAACTACCGGCGGGTGCTAAGTGCTAAAAAGCTAAACTTCTTAGTTGGGAGGTAGTCAGAAATTAAAAAATGAATCTTTGTGGTACAAAATTGCGCCGCAGCCGAAAATTTTTCAAATATTCAAGGTCAAACAGTTTAAATTAACGAAAAGAAATTGCAATATTCTTGTTAACTGGTGGTAATTTTTTTTGTTCACTATGACTCCTAACATTTGTAGCCAAGAAGTCCTACTCGGTCTTCTTTTATACAACAACTGTGACCAATAAAAATTTCGAAATTTGTTTTATCGGGAGCCCATAAAAATCATTGCTTTTTAAACCGGCTATACAAAAGAAAGCAGAGGTGTTTAATTACTAAAATGCGCCGTAGGCGAACATTTTTAGAAATATAAAACACATATAGTTTAAAAGATGTATAGGAAATTACAAAATCATAATAGTATAATGTATTTTTCGTCTTTTCTCAATGTAGGGGGCTTGAACCCCCAAACCATATACAACCCTGGGCTATGGGAAAAGCCAGGTCTCGTGGAATCGGTAAATAGCTACTTGACAATAATAAGTATATTTTTCAATAAATCTATCTATGTTACACTTTATTACATGACAATTATCGTATGTAATATCACTAGTGCCGGAAATTTTATCGATAATTTTTTCGAAAGCGCTATTTTGCCTAGAAAGATCACGAGTATAAATTGGGCTTTTATTTTCTGATTTTATCTCTGAAAATAAAAGCCCAATTTGTACGAGTGGTTTTGCTAATGGGCAAAATAGGGCTTGAGAATAAAATTATCTAGAAAAATTTCCGGCACGAGTGATATTTGTCGAGATTATTTCACGAATACGATTTAATAATTTCTGTATTAATTTTTTCTATGTTTACATTTCCAAAACGACTCGTTTTGAACGAGTTTATTGACAGCTTCGACTGTAGCGTTCGTGTAAACAAACATGACGCTTGGGTATCCAAGGCAAATGCGATTATACCTACACCCTGTCGGCGTGGTTTATTTTCTGAATGTGTCATACATTTAAACGGAGGCGGAAGTCTAAATAACAAGAATTTAGCAATGTAAAAGTTATATAAATTCATTGATATAATGCTTTATAATACCGCAACATAATTTATAAGCTGCATAATTTAGAACAGTGTGAAACACACAAACTTTAAGAAGTAGGTACGTGTTTGTATCCAACAGATTCGCGGTTGCTAAGCAACGAAGTGGTAATTTGCACAAGTGCAATTACCGGTAATTGCACTAGTGCAAATTATCGCTAGCAGAGGCATATCATTGGTTGGATTTTTATGGAAGGAGCTACCTTATTGGATGCAAGCAGTATGAGGGAAATAATCCAATTAATACTCAATCAATGTTGTATAATATTCTGCGTTTAGTATATTTTCACTTATAGAAACTTTTATTTTCGTCCAAAAATCCAGGGGGTGACCAAACTGTTTGGTCACTATCCCGTATATTGCAAGGCTAGCAATCTTAGAAGTCTATATTGAATTGGGGTATTTATCCTTGTACGGCCTGTATGCCGTTCTCTGACGGCTCCTGTGTTTCTTGGTATCTTATCCATAAACGATTAATAACACTCTTGGATGTGTTAAGAGTTTCTGCTACGTCTCTTTGTGAAATTCTAGCCTCCAACATGCCAATAGTACGAAACATCGTTTCACGTCCCAAATGATGTCTTATAAAATGTTTAAAATCAAACCAAACTTGCCCAGCACTGAATGACAACTACCTATTAAATTAAGGTTTGAATTAAAAAAAATTGCACTGTTTTTTTATGTAAGAAAACATTAATATGTTTGCATTATCAGTTACTAGAACTGTTCATAGTCGTACCAATTTAAAATATTGAAATACGAAATAATTAAGAAAATATGCCCATTTTTGTATTTGTCCTTTAAATTCTTTTGATGTGTGTATTTACGAACATTCAAACTATCGCTAATCGTTGTAAATTTCGTTAGAGTTAAAGTTTAAGTACCTACAACAAACAACAAGCTCACCATAAATGATGGTTGAAGTCACGTATTTTATTAACAAGGCAGAATATTCAATATGGTAGGTAAGACACAATTTTTGTTGGCAAGGAAGTTGCATCAAAATTTAAATATAATCATAAATCGTCTGGGCGCATTTATATGGAACGTGTCTTCGTAAAATCGAACCGACATGCGACATGGTCCCGGTTCGTCGAGTCGGCCGAGTTTTGTTTGGGTTACAAGGAATAAATAAACAGATTATGCTTAGGTGATGATAATATGTACAGGGTGGATCATTATAAATTGACACCCCCCCCTTAACTTGCTAGTTTTTGAGGTTAGAAAAAAAAGTTTTTTTACAAAAGTTTTAGATACTAATACGAAGTTTTTTGTGACGCTATTGGACCGTGTACAGTGTGTTCTAGAAGGCCGTGGCAGATATAACTTATGTTTTTTTAAATGGAACACCCTATATATTTTTGAATTTTTGAAATTTGCTCATCAAGGCAATTAAAATGATATTAAACTTTGTGGCATTATCTTTTTCCGTTTTTGAAAAATTCCGTTTTCAAATTTTATACTAAATTTATTTAACTCGAATTTGTGGATCTCGTGAAAAAGATAGATGGTCGATGTAATAACAAAAAATATTTGTTTTAAACAAGAGAGTAATATAGTGAAACTCCCAAATGCCTTTTCAAATTTTACTGATTATATTCAGGAAATAAAGAATTTTAGTAAAATCGTAAAAGCTCCTAAACATTTTGGAGTTTCACTATGTTACTCTCTTGTTTAAAACAAATATTTTTCGTTATTACATTGATTGTGTATCTTTATCACGAGATCCACAAATTCGAGTTAAATAAATTTAGTATAAAATTTGAATACGGAATTTTTCAAAAACGGAAAAAGATAATGCCACAAAGTTTAATATTATTTTGATTGCCTTGATCAGCAAATTTCAAAAATGCAAAAATATATAGGGTGTTCCATTTAAAAAAACATAAGTTATGTCTGCCACGGCTTTCTAGAACAAACTGTACACGGTCCAATAGCGTCACAAAAAAACTTTGTATTAGTATCTAAAACTTTTGTCAAAAACTTTTTTTCTAACCTCAAAAACTAACAAGTTAAGGGGGGTGTCAATTTATAATGAACCACCCTGTACATGTCGGCGTCGTCGTCATGTTATAGTTGAGTTCTCGATATCGATGTTTTAAAATCTCCTTTATCGATGTTTTAAAATCTCCTTTTCATTGTGTGTTTATACCTATGTTTTCTATTCATAAATCAAAGTGACCTATGTAAAATAAAATAGGTAAATGTTATTGAATATGTATTATTATACTATTTATTAATAAAAAAAATTGAATTTTTCTCATTGTTGACACAACTAAAATGTTTTTAAGTAGTTTTTCTGTTTGGGCGACTACGGTCCACAGTCTCATTTCATACTTCATAGCTTAAATAAGCTATATACCTACATATTTCATCCAAGACTTGACATCGCAAAATTTTTTTAAGCAGAAACTTTAAAAGTTCTAGGTTACTTGCCGCCTATGTCTTTACTTACTTATAATTTTTTTTTCATTAATTTCCTGGATTTGACCATAATCTTTATTTAAAAAAATTTATACACTTAATTGAGGCGTTTCGGCTCATAGCCATCATCAGAATAAAATAATATGCTAAAAAACAGATAAATGTATACACAATAAAATTTTAAAAAGTTACATAGCCAAAAAGAGAAAGAAGGTACCTACTTACAACAAAGCGTGAGTTCATGTCACTTTACAAAACAATATCAAAATTTACTTAAATTACATATTTCAACCAATAATTATTTCATTTCAACGTTTTTTGTTTGATACGAATTTTTTAAATTTGCTTTGTTCTTTCCCACATTTCCAACCGAAATGTTCTTACTCCTCTACGATTGTATATTATAATAATGAATAATGATTGGTTGAAATATGTAATTTAAGTAAATTTTGATATTGTTTTGTAAAGTGACATGAACTCACGCTTTGTTGTAAGTACCTTCTTTCTCTTTTTGGCTGTGTAACTTTTTAAAATTTTATTGTGTATACATTTCTCTGTTTTTAGCATATATTTTATTCTGATGATGGCTATGAGCCGAAACACGTCAATTAAGTGTATAAAATTTTTTTAATAAAGATTATGGTCGAATCCCAGGAAATTAATGAAAAAAAAAATTAAATTCAACGACGACCAGGAAAAATTATATTAAAGTACTCACTTAGGTATAGTTATAAAAAAATAAACTTTTATAATTTTAGAATACCTACATGCCCCTTACCTACTTCAAGTCAAGTATTATTATTATTATTATCAATGAAAATTTATTGATTGACATTTTTTAGTAATTTGACCTTTAATGTAGAGGGTAAGTCATTATATTTTGTACCCCACCTTTTTGAACAAAAATGTTAGTACCTAAGTTAGGTTTCTTCTAAATCATCAGGATTTTTTATTAGCTGAAACAATTAAGCAATGCACAGTGGGAAAAGAGTACCACCTACCCAAGTATTTTTTTAGAACACCATGTATGTATACCGTACTTTCACCGTTTTAGTAGACATAGCCATGGTTGGGCGGCGCGCCGCCGTGTATTCGGCTAGGTTCGTCAGTCGTAGGCGGGGGGCGGGGCGTGTTTTTTGCTCGCAAAACTCGACTGATAAGCGGTGCGGGACTACTGTGTACTCCCCCTGCCAACGACTGACAAACCTAGCTGGACGCACGGCGCCGCGCGGCCTATTCCCCCATGTCTACTAAAACGGTGAAAGTACGGTATAATTACATTTTTAAACTCCACGAGTAAAATCACGATTCAAAAACAGCGCAAGTGGCGCTCTCTGTGAGATACGTAGAAACTGACATCGTCAGCTTCTTCTCCATCCCGAAAAACACAATAGTGTCACATTTCAGTTCAGCAGTTTGATTATTTTGGGAGATATAGCACAGATAAGCTACTGTCAAATTTGCATAGATCAAAGTTTTCTTCTTTACCAACGTAACGTCAAAGATACTGCTATCTTTGTCGGGACATGTCCTGACATGCTGCAGGCACAATGATCCCAGCCAGCCCATTACCGGTTTCATCCTCTTTGGGAATCATCAGATGGACGTAGGCAAAATCCGGAGTGCAGATGGATTCAAAAGATAGAACCAACAGAAACAACTACTCCGAGGGCTAATACCCCTACCGGCATTGAACTACACCATTGATTCTCGATTTTCGTTGTGAATAAACAATGCATAGATCAAAGTTTTCTCCTTTACCAACGTAACGTCAAAGATACTGCTATCTTTGTTGGGACATGTCCTGACATGCTGCAGGCACAATGATCCCAGCCAGCCAATTACCGGTCAAATTTGTTTACTTTTACGTTATACAAATATATGTGCCACACTTGTCATTGAAGTGGGTAACCATCTATAAATTTTCTCAGTTCGTAAGAAGTTTGAAATCATAGACATACAATTTAGACCGATCAAGTTGCCATGTATATACCCTATTTGGAAATCAGCGATGTCGGAGTTGTTTTTAAATTTTACCATATATTTGTAAATAAGCAGGATCAAACAATATTTCAAAGCGATTTTCCACACTCATCTGACTGCAAAATATAGGTTCAAGTTACTGGCACTGGTACGTGTTACAAGTGTTTATACAGGTGGTAAATGGTATGTTGATAATCAAATAAAGAAATAAATAATGTATATGCATTGCTTATGCAGGCTAATAGAATTATTGTGTGTACCTACATACTTATTGACTTTTTCCCCCACAGACGACAGTGATATATCACTGGAATTCATGTCTTTGCCCCAGAGGTCATTTCCATCGTGCTCTGAGCCGAATATCCGCGCCACATTGCGTGCTCAACGGGTGGAGGGCAAAATGGTTTTCTGAGTTTTCCGTGTGTTTGGCCGCCGTTTTTGTGTAGTTTAGAACCGGCACCACTCTTTGTTGTTGATCTAATTTCACTAATTAGAAAGGGGTGACAAGATACAAACGAAAACACAGATAATTATTGAAACAGTTGTGAAGGATTAACGAATTAGTTATATTATTTAAGGTCTACGCGTAATAAAGTAAAAGCTAATATTTAGAGTGTTGGTGGTTCATCATGTTTACTTCGATAGCACAATCTAACAACTGTCAATTAACTTCGACAAAAGGAGATAAGGTGAAAGCAATATCACCAAAATTAAGGAATATCTGAAATTTCATTCCTGAAAACGAATAATGGCCACACTGCTTTTACTTTCTAGTGTAATTCGTATGATAAATATTTTAGTAGGGTGGAGGTAGTGTACTATGAATAATAATTATTAGAATTAATTTACACTTCTAGTCTTGTGTTAGTAGCACCGGGAAACAAATTGGGGTTAGAACTTTTCCTAAGGCTAGAAAAAGATTTTTTTTTTATAAAGAAGTATATTTTGCACGAGTTCCATTTAATAACTCTTACAGTTTTCGTGTAGGTATAAAGACTGCAGTGTTTTCTATTTTGCAAGTTAATTATTACATTTATAACAATCGGCCGTAGTCTATGCCATATTATGAAGAGTTCAACCACATGTGTTTCGAACTAAAGTAGCCGTGTTATTTAATTAAAGCAAGAAAATGATTTGGAAGAACAGGAGCAAGAGCAAGACACTCAAATGGCTGCATTTATATAGGTTAATGACCAAAAGTACAAAAGCTGAAAATTTTTCCTAAGCTTTATTTGGTATCACTAGTAGGTAAGTGAATGGACCTCCAGCTCGCGCACTTCCGGGGGGTGTAGCTGAGGCAGCCTCGCACACACGTAAAATAATAATGCAATAAAACTGATACCGCAAAAGCTGAAATTTCGTAAACTAATAGTACAATAATAAACCACGTGATGCCTCCACCACGTGTCATACAACGTGTGCAAAAGGCTTCTTGGCTGACCCTAGTGCTTGCAGGAATCTCCTGAGTATGGGAGGTAGACCAAAGCAGACAGCAGGTAACAAAAACCTCGCAGGTATATTGGTCATTAACTCACAGCAACACGCTTAACAGCATCCTGGCCATGACGGGCGAACTGCGGACTGTGGACCGACGCGACTTTGGGTGACCGAGATACTGCGAGTAGGGCGTCCCTTCACACGTAAGTAATAGCACCCTTGTTTAGGCGGACCGTGTGCGCCACTGACCTTCAACACTTCAACAGCTTCCAGGAGGATGCTAGATCAGCCCCCCAGAGGCCCGGTCAGAGCAAGGTTGTTAGAGAGCAGTATCCTTTGCCTGGGCAGACCACCCGAGGGTGGTTGATGATCGAATGCTTGCGGTATCCACTGATGCTCAACTTTGAAACTGTGCTGTATTTATATCCGCAGATTCTGCCGAATCGGCGAGTGGACTTCGATTTTTCTAATGTTTAACTTATTGATCAATACTCGTATTTTGATTATCGACTCTCTCTTGTATAATAAATTTGTTTGATGTTATCTTTACTTTTGTTTTGGTTTGGTAGAAATGAATTTAAATAATTCGGTCATCGGTCCACAGATGTCACTTGTTGACAATATTTGTTACCAGAGTGAGGCTCTTTTATATATGAATTTGATCTCGTATACCAAATTTGAAGCAGATATCTTCATACGTAAAAAAAATTATTAATTAAGAACACACCAACATTTATTTGCGGTAAATACTTGTCAATAAATTCTACAATTTAACCAATAAATTGTACAATTTATTGGAGGATTTGTTGGGCGAAAATTGTTATTTGTAAAATAGGATTTAATAAATGTAGGCGTTTGTAAGCCTGCCGTAGTTTCAGCACGGCTTCAACTGGGAACTCCTCAAGTTGATATGAAGATGATTTCGTGTAATGAAAGGCCAATAAATATATTGCTTATTGAGAAGCAAGATGAAATTCTCTCAAAGCACTCGGAATATAGAATACATAATATAATAATTAACAAGGGCGTTATTATTTATGTCTGTAGGTATTTTTCAGGAGTATACATAATACAAGATATAGTGAATCATAAGTAATCATTGAAAACTCGACGTCGTCCATGGCAATAGCGATCAACAAAAATTTATATTTTAAAGTGCTTTCTTTTCAACAATAATTTTTAGTAACAATAAATAAAAATGTCACAGTTCTCGAAAGTCCTAATTTTTCTGAAATTTTTTATTAGGGCCATTGTCCGTTATTATTGCTTTCCATTAAAATGTACCTATTCTTTAAAAACGCACTAAAATATTAATTTTAAAAGGCTTAAACCCTGGAAATAATATTTAGTTGATTGAGTTTGATAAGCCTTTTTTAAATTAAACTTACTTTTCCCACAACCACATATACTGAGTTAAGACTATGTCTAGGAAGCTTTGGTGGCTTACTAAAATGTTTTACTGCTGAAGATAACCCCCTAAAGTGATTTTTTTTAAGACGAGAAGGATAAAAGTTGCAGTCTGAGCTCCACAAGCACAGTTTATTCAAGGAAAACTGTGCAGATAGAAAAAAAGTTTTATTTAAAAGTGGGACATAGGTACTATATATTTTTTTGTTTTTAATAAGAAGCAGAAGCAACCACATGCTTGTGCGGGGGAGGGGGGCAATTATTATTATTTTGTCTTGACAACGAAGACAAAATAATAGTAATTGCCCCCCTCCCCCGCACAAGCATGTGGTTGCTTCTGGGGTACTCCTAGTTTGGAGTATTGTGAGGGTGAGAATTATTATTATTATTATTATTATTAAACATACTGTATATTTTAGGGCCAAAGAGTTACATAATTTTCTGAT